>WOVY01013394.1:0-84545 GCA_013436015.1 Rhipicephalus annulatus
CCACCTTTAACCACCTCGAGTTCATGGTATATACTAGTTCACTATATTCATGGCACTGCGGCCCAAGCTCGCTAAACCTTTCTAAAACCAAGGAGATTTCGCCCCAGCGAGTATAACGTAGCAAAACTTTCTTGTCAGATAGTGCTCAATGTACATGCCAAATAAACTGCTAATGGGGAATGAGAGACAAGAGAATTCGGCTTTTTAGTTAACGCGCACGCTGAGAATTTTTTATTGTTCAACAAACGCACAGGAGAAATCGCCCACCGGCACACCTTGCTTCGATTGTCTGGTTCCAGTCTGAAATGGTGCGTGGAAAAAATGAAAATTTGAACGTGTCCGTTCTCGCGAAGTACGGAGTTGGTGCATTTGGTGGTGATGTCTTGTCAGTCTTGTGTTTAATGGAGAAGAAAAGGGGTTGGATCAAGGGAAAGTTTGCGATTATATAAAAGAGACAGAAAATCAAGGCGGGACTTCTTTCTACGATCCTGAAGGGAAGAAATATTATTAGCTAGCATTAGGTCTGTGGGGGAGTCCGTTCGCAAAAACCTTGAATAAACAAACCGAATGGCCTTCCGCTGAATCCTTTCAAGTTTTTTAACGTTTTTGTTTAGTATGGGTGGTCCCACACGATACTCGCATACTCCAGCTTCGGCCTAACGAAAGTGAAATAACTAAGAAGCTTTACGTTTGGAGGGGAATTTCTGAGCTTATATCTTAGGAAGCATAATTTCCGAAAGGGAGACGAGCAAACTTTATCTATGAGCATGTTCCATGATAAGTTGTTTGTTAGCGTAACGCCGAGGTACTTATAACTGTCAACCTGTGTGAGAGAAGACGATCCTAATTTATACACGTGTTCACTAGGGTTTTTCTTTCTCGTTACACAGAGATATACACTTTTTTCCAAATTTAATTCCATTCCCCATTCTACACACCACTCCCGCACGTTTTAAATGTTTTTCTCGAGTTCGTTCTGATCATTAGTACATGTGACTTCCCGAAATGAAACACAGTCGTCAGCGAACAATCGAATTTGAACAGTAGGGTCAACAACAGTTACTAAATCGTTAATATACAACAAAAAAAGCAATGGTTCCAAAACACTACCTTGTGGAACCCCAGAGGTGACAGGAAGACACCGAGATTCTTCTTCGTTAATTTTTACAAGCTGTTGGCGGTTGGATAGGTAGGCTGCAATCCAGGAAACAAAAATATCCGGAATGTGAATGTTTTTAAGTTTTGCTATTCGTTTGTCGTGTGGTACCTTGTCGAAAGCTTTTTTGAAATCTAAAAATATAGCAACAATTTGGCCGTTATTGTCAAGACACGCTGCGAACGAATGAATCATTGTCACCAATTGGGTTGCCGTGGAATAACCTTTTCTAAAACCATGTTGAAAATTTGTTAGTACGGCATTTTCTTCTAGAAATTCAAAAATCTGTTTGGAAATATTATGTTCAGTGATCTTGCAGCATTGAGACGTTAAAGATATCGGACGGCAATTTTGAAAGCTGGACCGGTCACCTTTTTTAAAAACGGGAACACTCATAGCCATCCTCCAGTCACTCGGCAGCTTCCCAGTGGACAAAGAAGTACGAAATATTACTACAAGAAACTTAGCAAGTATTTCGGCATATCTGCGTAATCTGGTCTGCACCACATGAAGACTTGGTTTTCAAATTTAACAGCATAGATAGTACACCAGAGTAAGATACAAAGTCCGCGTCATAAATGCCAGGATCTGATATTAACAGTGGATACGTTTGCGCAGGAGAAAACACACTGTGAAAATAATGACTAAAATATTTAGCAATAATTGCAGGGTCAGAAACGAGGTCCCCATCGATTTTCATTTCCCTTACAGGCTGCCTTTTACAGTAATGTAGTGCCAAAACTTATCAGGATCATTTTTTATGAAGTTTGGTAGGAGGGATTGAAAGTAGTGGTCCTTTGAGCAGCGCACTGCGTTTTGCAAAGAATTTTTAATCTCAGTGATAACGTCAGACTGTGCCTTCTTCTTTTTTAATCTTTTAAGTTTGCGTTTCAAGTGAACAATTTTGCGTGTTATCCAGGGTGTACAGTTGTGATTTTTTTTGCGCTTGCTCGGTATAAAGTTATCAAGGCAGTAATGGCACATGTCTTTCAACCGGCCCCATAGGTTGCAAACGTCATCACCATCAAAATTAGCAAGACGTATTTCTAGATGGTCAAGTACAGATTTGTCATTAGCTCGTGAGTAATCTTTGAAGCACCATGTCGTCGACCTATCTTGGGAGCCTAACTTGAGAAGGGGTAAAGTAACGCATACTAAGTGGTGGTCAGATATCCCAGGCTCTATTGTAACAAAGTATCAGTCAAAATTATGGGGAATAAATACAAGATCCAGAAGGGAACTACAAGGGCCCTGTACACGAGTTGGTTCGTTTACAACTTGTATTAGGTTATGTGTAAGCATGATATCAAACACTATGTTTGTGTGTTTCAAAAATTCTGAACCAGCCATCAATCGTTTCCAGTCAATCCCTGGAAGGTTAAGGTCCCCAATCAGAAAAACTTTGCTGTTCACATATTTCAACATGTGCTCTCGAAGTCTAGTTAGATATTCTGATGGGGAATCAGGAGGTCTGTAAAGCGCGTAAAGAATGAAAGAGTACCCCAGCACAAAACCTTCATGCACAGGCATTCAAGTTCGTCGATATCAGGCAACAAAACGACCCGTAGGTTGTTCTTCAAAAGAACAGCCACGCCCCCGCATCTGGAAGCCCTGTCTTTACGTAAGATCTGATAGGATGCGGGAAAGACGCTGTCATCTGATATGTCGCTTCGGAGCCAAGTTTCAGTCACTACGTCAATGTGCGGGTCATTTTGAAGCAAGATAATTTCAAGCTGGTCAGTTTTATTTATTAGACTACGAGCATTCAGGTTCAGCAGGTGCAGTTGCTTTTCTTTGGTTGGGTTCGCATTAATTTTAGGGGTGTTCCTGGTTTTTCGGTGGATTGGCCTTTTGGAAGTATTTTTGATCATGATGCGTTGTTTAATGCCTGAGCCCGTTGCCTTGTTTGTGGACGATTTGGCTTTCGTTCGTCATTTTTTCGTAGGAGTAGGCGTTCATCTTTTTCGATATCCCAAGTGTAAACGTTGCTATTGATGAATAATTTGTCGAAAACTAGCGACACTTTCTCTTTTTTGTCGCGGTTTGATTTCGAACTTGCCCACAGTTTACGTCTGACATCTCGCACTCTACGGGAGAAATCTTCACCAATGGAGAAGTCTGAACCTTTTAGCTTAGATCCTTGCTTAAGAATTGAGATCTTGTCGTGTGCGTCTTGCAGCTTAAAAATAACTGGTCTAATCTTGTTTGGTGCAGGCCTACCTATTCGATGGATGCGCTCAATCCTAATTGGTTCTAGCTCCAACAAGTCTTGAATTACTTCTTTGTTGACAACGTGTTCAAGTGTGTCACTGGTCTCGTTGTCCCTTTCCGGTAAGCCGTACACTATTAGGTTGGATCTTCTACTATGGTTTTCAAGCTGATCAACCTGCTTTTCTAGTTGAATTACGGTGCTCATAGAAGCTATTTGAGTTTGGCAAGCCGCAATTTTGTTCTCTAAAATAGTCAAGGCGCCAATTTTTTGTCTATATCGTTTAGTCGCTTTTTTTATGTCCTTTATGTCAGTAGCTATGCTCTCTAGTTGTTTAGCAATTTTAGCCAAATCAGGACCAGGATTGGTCTCAATGTCTCCGCCCAGAAGGAGCAGTTGTCGCAACAAGCCAGAAACATCATAAAACACACCAGAAGACCATGGGCACGGCAGCGCGAGTAAGAACGGGTCGCCTGAGCGAAAGCATTTTCCGTAACGCCTGCTCACCTGTAGAAAGAAGACAAACGGATTTTGAGACCACCACATACTGGCTGTGCCGCCGTGCCCAGTGGCCGAGGAGTGAACAGGACGCTCATATATAGCCGGAATCTGCAACGGCGCCACCTGGACGGCTTCTGGTATCAGTGATGCCCACGTGGCTGATATCTGTAGAGGCAGGTGGTCGGGGTGTGCAGTTGATGACCAGCAAGGAAAGATGAGGCTGGTCGCAGGGTGCGGCGCATGCGCATCTCGTTCGGCAAAAAGGGGGCCCAGCAATCCAAGGAACTGTAGAAGGAAGACAAACGGATTTTCAGACTACCGCATACTGGCTGTGCCGCCATGCCCAGTGGCCGAGGAGTGAACAGGACGCTCATATATAGCCGGAATCTGCAACGGCGCCACCTGGACGGCTTCTGGTATCAGTGATGCCCACGTGGCTGATATCTGTAGAGGCAGGTGGTCCGGGTGTGCAGTTGATGACCGGCAAGGAAAGATGAGGCTGGTCGCAGGGTGCGGCGCATGCGCATCTCGTTCGGCAAAAAGGGGGCCCAGCAATCCAAGGAACTGTAGAAGGAAGACAAACGGATTTTGAGACCACCGCATACTGGCTGTGCCGCCGTGCCCAGTCATACCCTTCGAAAGCTCTGCCAGTTCTATTTTGTCTGTTGTACTTGAGACTTTCTAGATTTGACGCTTCTTAATTATATTCTTTATTTCCTCGCAAAACATGCCAGTGTCTTGTCTAACTACCGTGCCTCCAACTTCCACTGCACACTCCGTAATGATACCCGTCGGATTATAATCCATTGTATCTACGCTAAGGTTGGTTCCCTCACTAAGAGCAGAGTGCCTGTTCTGAAGCGAGACTATAAATTCTTGTACTTTCCCTCTGAGTGCTAGCTCATTGATTGGCTTCTTGCGTATGAGTTTCTGTCGTTCCTTCTTCAATTCTAGGCGAATTCGAGACCATACCATTCTATGGTCACTGCATCGTACATTGCCAAGCACTTCCACATCCTGCACGACGCCTGGGTGGGCACTGATTATAAAGCCTATTTCGTTCTTATTTTCGTCATTAGGGCTCCTCCATGTCCACTTGCGGTTTCCTCTTTTTCGGTAGAAGGTATTCAAAATCCTTAAATTATTGAGTTCTGCGAATTCTACTTGTAGCTCTCCTTTGGTGTTTCTAGTACCGTTGCTATAATCTCCTACTACCTGGTCTCCAGCCTGCTTCCTCCCTACATTTGCATTAAAGTCTCCCATCAGTATAGTACACTGTGTTTTTACCTTACTCAATGCCGATTCCACATCTTCATAGAAGCTTCAACTGAAGCGTTGTCATGGCTAGATGTAGGCGTGTAAGCCTGTACCACCGTCAGCTTGCATTTCTTATTCAGTTTAATTACGATACCTACCAACCTTTCAATAATGCTGTAGTATTCCTCTACGTTACAAGCTATGTATCTGTGAACTAGGAAGCTCACTCCTAGTTCTCTTCTGTCAGCCAAGCCCTGATAGCAAGAGACGTGCCCATTCCACACATAGCACCGTATATGCTTCATCTGTCCTCCTAACCTCACTGAGTCGTTATATATCCCAGTTTACACCCTCTAGCTCCTCGAATAGTATAGCTACACTTTCCTCACTAGATAAGGTTCTAGCGTTAAACGTTGCCAAGTTCAGGTTCTAATGGAGAGCTGCCCGGATCCAGCGATTCTTAGCACCCTCTGCTGCGTTGCAGATCTGACCGCCGCCGTGGTCAGCTGCTTCGCAGCTGCTGGGGACTGAGGGCCGTGAGTTAACTGACATATGCACGTGGAAGGTAGTGGCCAGACACTGCACCAGGGTTGTCAATCCTTTTCTGGTGAGGGAGTGCGTTACCGGCGGTGGTTACCGGTGAGGCCGCACCCCAGGCCTCTTAATGCAGTTTCATCACCACGCGCATTTTTTTAGTTCGTTTGGGAACTGCGCGGCACTGGAATTCGAACCATGGACCTTTTGCATGCGAGGTGGATGCTCTACCAACTACGCCATCGCCGCAACCTTACTTTCACTGCATTTTTTAGGAGAAGAAGTTATTTTCAACGTATTCAGACGCTCTATCGTCGCTGTGTGTTATAGCACCCGCTTACCAGGCAGGCTACGTGGTTTCAATCCCCACCCAGATTCGAAATTTTTTGTTATTTATTTTATTTGCAGTTTATAAATTTTCGGTCAGGCAAAGAATACGATTTTTCGCGCACCACCAATGACGCCAATGCCGGACTTTTGGCAAAACTGGTTCCTTACCGCTATCACGTCAAACGAAATATTTAGTCTCACAGACCTGCCGTGAACAGCGTGGGTAGAAAATAGTGAAATGCACATGCTCCAATGTGTACAAGCGTACGACTATAAAAGAGATCAAACGAGAGGCTGTGAGCCGTGTAGTCTTAACTATGTCAATTTTCTTCCAATCCCTCAAGCTATAAGCGTTCGACGCCAACAGTATATTTAAGGATAAGTTCACTGTATCCAGCGGTAAGAAGACTATGCGCACTTCCCTATAATAACAACACTATAAGCAAGTAAAAGGTGCGATCCTCACCTTGAACTATCAATCACCTTTTCTGCTCGCGTACTTTGCTTTGTTCCCCTTTTTTTCACCAGGTAGACCAAACTACCTTGTGACCAAACAACAAGACTCACAAGGTAGACCAAACAAAGAGACCTCAGTGAGACATTCAAGGAGTGCTCAACGAGAGGGTTCTTTGTTATTGACGCTTGCGACAGCTGCATTTCGAAGCCTTTCATTTCAAATGCAGCCTCGAAACTGGGACAGGGCTCTTACTTGAATAACGGCGTTTCGTATAGAATATCGTTCAATTGGGGGTATTTTAAGAGCGCGAGAGCTGCCGAATTTGGTTCTAAAAAAGGTAAAGAGAAAAGCAGAACGCCACAGCTTTCAATTTACGCTTCCCAGGACAGTTTTTTGCTAGCATCATTTCCACTGGAAGCAAAGAATCACATCCAGCAACCGTCACTTGTTCATTCCTTTCCAACAAGTAGAGTAATTAGAGACTTTTTGTTGGGTGCTTTCCGATGCCTAATAATTCCTATTTAGGAAAACAATCCAACGTCACTAGCAGCCCGATTCGTTTTCATTACATCAACAACAAATGCTACGTCTATCTATCTATCTATCTATCTATCTATCTATCTATCTATCTATCTACTTATCTATCTATCTATCTATTTATCTATCTATCCATCTATCTATCTGTCTATCTACCTATCTATATTTGTGTGTCTGTCTGTCCGTTCGTACAGCCGGCCGGCTGTTTATCTGTTTGTCATCATGTTGACATTCAGTTAATGCGCCAATATGATAATTGAACACATTTAGAATGCTGATATTACTAGAAAACAGCAGACGTGCGTTGATTGCCATACGACGTCTTTGTAGTGTTGTCCATCGATATGTAACGAAAAGTTCTTAAGATCAAACTCATGTTGGGGTGTTGGGATTTTAATTAAACATGTAAGGCACACGGAAAATTTATTTACTGCTTAAGTCAAAACAGAAACAGGTGTTAGTCAAATGGTTGGTGAAAATTGAAATTATTACATAACATAAATGCCAAGCAGAACGTGCAGCACTCAAGCACAGATGCGAAAAAGATATCTTGCGGTAAAATACCCTAACACAAACGCAGATTTCTCAAACAAAATTTTAGTGAGACCTCGAGCGCTGGATTTTATAAAAAACTCAAGAATATATGCAAAGTTTGCTTATATCACATAAAACTTCACTGACAAAGCTTAGACACACCCTTCACAACCTGTACGACTATGTACCCAGGAGTGGAGGCTGAGGAATTTATTCGCGCTTTATTTTGTTTACATGTCAGCGACTTCGTTGGTGGAACCTGACCTAACACAAAATGTACGCATTAACTACCACCAGTTTACCTGGAATCGTTGACTCGTGCCAGCAAGTTTCACATGCACATTGCATCCACTCAGTTATGAAGTAGAACATGCAGTTTTGCCGAACCAGCACGATTGTTCTAAATGAGATTATTTTGAAATACCAAACACGAGGCTAACCTTAGATTGTCTCGAAGCAGGCTCGCTCTACGTTCAATGAAAGTGTTAATGACCTGGCTCAAGTTTGCTTGCAAAACATGAAGAGACCGGGACAAATAACGGTTTCGCTCACAAATGAAAGCTGTGCTTTGTGCATTGTGCTAGGAAGGCCTTCGTTGAAGGGATGAGTTTAAACTGCGCAACGCCATTGTTTGTCGTGAACTTTCCGCCAACGCAGTTTCAGCACGAGAAAGAAAGATTGCGTTAGTGAATGCAGATAGATTTTCATATGTCAAAGTGAATAGTTTTAAAGCCGTGTAGTCACTGTGTCAATTAAAAAAGAGACAGACACAAATACAACTACAACACAAGAAGCTGCAAAACGCAGAACAAAGCTAGCGCAATATTTTGACACGACAAAATATGAAAGTGTTGAAGAGTATTGGTATGACGTCGAGAAAGACAACACAAGGCGAACCACCTCTGCAGATTGTATTGACGTTTGCACCAATGGCGGGGGCAGTGCAAACAAAAGTGAAACAAAAGAGCTGCGTTCCTGCTTCACTTTTTTGGTGAACGCTGCGCTGCATTTGCATGCAGCACGGCGTTCTTTGCGTACCAGCTGTAAAATAAAATTTTGTACAAGATCAATATTAGACTGACAAACAATATACGTTTATTGTACCACTTCGACACTCTACTCAAATACCTCGCATACATCCTCCTTTCTCGTGTATCTACTGGGCGGAGGGGTCAAAAAAGCCCTGGGTCCCTCATCTCTCGCTGAGAAATGTAAGAGGGAGGAAGTCCCCACTTTTTTCTAGAGAGGTTTTGGCTTTTCTCCAGTTAGGACGGACTGGGCAGGTGTATAAGATTTCCAATTTATTGTACGGTTAACCTGCTTCACCTTAATTACCATGATGCAGTTATTGTGCGCTTGCAGCGATCGTAGCTCCTTGCAACCAGAGGACAAAAAATAGGGGGAATGGGGCTTAAGCATTGCCTTTTATAAAGGCAATAGTGATATTCAAATCTTAGTGCGTACTTCAAGCGCTTAGTGTATGATACCATCTCGAACTTCCAATGCGTTCACTTTGACGTCTCCAGAGTGTAGTAACTTGTGTGCCTTTTGTAGTGGGTAACTACATCTAAACTATAGAGTGATTATCATAATTCCATGTTCTGACACCTGATGGCGAGGTACGTTTGTGCCACGCATTATTATGGCAATATTAGATGTTGTGTTGTTAAGCATGTATATAGGACGCCTATGTTTGTACTGCATGAAAGTTACTTTCACTCTATTTCCAGCAGAGAAAGATCATTTTACTGCACTCACGAGCAACTACAGAGTTCATGAAGTGTGCAGCTCAAATACTCTTTTAGGCATTGTGTTGTATGGCGTTTACTTTGAAATGTACACTGTGAATTTGTCGGAGCGATCTTTTGTTGTACGCTATATATATACGTAAACCGTACTTGTAATAAATACCATTTAAGAAAAAAAAAAGATTCATGGCTGCGTGGTAGAGCATCCACTTGCCGCGCAAATGACCCGGAGGCGATCCCCACCCTCGCCCGGTATTTTTAATATTTTATGTGTATCTTTCTCAACTTTTTATTTATGTGAAGATGACGATTTTTCACTCAAAACAGAGGACGCCGCTGCCGAATTTTCCACCAAACAAGCTCTTTAATGTAATCGTTGGAATAAGGCAATCGATTCGAACCCAAAGAAAGTCCAGCTTTGAAACTCTCCCCACGATTTTATCAACCGAATTAGCAGAAAGCCAGGGTCCACTGTTTTCTGCTTTGAGGATACTGAATTGAAAGTCGCGCTACTTCGCCTCGATTCATCTTTATTTGACTTGTCCAGCTAGAAATACAACCAGGAACTTCCTGCTTCAACAGCTTGCTGCTTCTATGCGCCGTGAGTATTCACAGAAAGTTCTGGAGACAGAGTTTGGAGCTTTTGTTCTTTATATTAGAAATATTGATCTAAAGTGAAAAGCATTAGAAAACAAAGAAAATAAATCCGCGTTTTACTCTGGCGGTTGCTTTGCTCTGTGTTTCTGCTAGCAATAAAGGGCCGAATTTTAGAGTACTACTTCTCGTATGACCCATTCCAGAAACTAGTGCTGCAAACGGTCAAAAACATGTGAAATAAAAATATCGGAGAATATTGGATCATTTGTTTTTTTTCTTTCAGGCAACTACGTGGTGTCTTGACTCTTGGGCATTACCCAACAAGAAGTGCTTTTGTTTGTTTCTCGCCGTCGAACGCTTTATTTCTTGGTGTGAGCTTGGTCAACCGCCCTGGTGGCTACTTCACAAAAACGCACTCTTAACTGCCGATGCGTTGCCAAGCAAAGCCCGATTGTGCAATTTACGATTTCCCACAGGGGCCGTAGAAAACAGACCATGCTGGTATACACTTGACAGAACTTCTCGATGCAAACGTGCCCATCGTGCGTCTGTAAGGCGTCATCGTGTCAGACTGGCTATACCACACAAGAACAGGGGGCCACACAGAAGCATGTAAACCGATTTGACAACCCCGGAAACAATTCTTCGAAAAATAGTGGCTACATTGGAAGTACCAAGATGCTTTGCATTCCAAGGCGTCGGATATTGTTTAATGTGTATGCGTTTAGTGTGAAAGAGCCCATTTAGAGTATCAAGTCCTCCAACCAGACAGCTGCGTCAGCTTTTCCTTGAAAAAAAAGATACGTGATGATCCCCCGGAAAAAAAAGTGAAAAACCTATTCACGCCTATGACTGTAGTTCTTTTGAGATAAATTTACTGCAACCAACTCTCGAATGACCGAAAAAAACTTGAATCAACACCTAAGCTTATGTTACTTTGTAAAAAACATAGTAAAATGAGGCGTTTTAGAGTGGCACCCTTTAATAAAACAGGAGATCGGTCACGACACGTCAAGTGGTAATGGCGGAACCAGTCTGAGTACCCAGCCAACCAAACGTCGTCTTTTTCACCGACCGAGTCATACCCCCTGCCTTTCTGAGTAGCACTCATATTCTTCACTACATTTTCCTCCCCTCCGGAAAAGAGTCATCCTGGCGACTCATGGGCAGGAGACAATAGAGGGATCATAATACGGTTTTAGGCGATCTATGTGTACGGTCTCACGTCCACGGCGTCGTTGATCATGGGGCTGCTCTAGCGGCTCGAGGATGTAATTGACGGGTGAAGTTTGCTTGACCATACGGTAAGTGCCGTCATACTTGTACGTCAGTTTCATTGAGGGACCAGGGCTGGTTGAAGGGATGCGAAGCCAGACAAGGTCATCTAATGCATAAGAAGTCGGAGGCGTCGGGCTATCGCGGTGGTGTTTCTGGCGTTGCTGTTCAGCACTTGTGAAGAAGCGGGCAAGCTGACGACACTCTTCCGCGTATTTAGCAGCTTGTGACATCGTCGTCGACTCCGCAACATCCGGGTGGTAAGAAAGGATTGTGTCTAGCGTGCAAGATGGCTCGCGACCATAAAGGAGGAAGTATGGAGAGAAACCAGTGGTTGTCTGGACAGCAGTATTATGCGCGTATGTTACAAAAGGAAGAATACTGTCCCAGATGGTGTGATAGGTTGCGACGTACATTGACAGCATATCTCCTAATGTACAGTTGAATCGTTCTGTAATGCCATTAGTTTGAGGATAATACGCGGTGGTGGTGCGATGAATGATCTGATGCAATATGAAACGACCGGCGTCACTGGCTGACGCAGAAGAGAGTGGTGAAGTTTCTGCGTAGCGCGTAAGGTGATCAATAGAGACAATTACCCAGCGATTTCCAGCCGGTGTAATCGAAAGAGGTCCATACAGATCGATACCAACACGATCAAACGGTCGGGCAGGACAAGGTAAGGGTTGTAGTGGAGCTGAAGAACTTTGAGTGGGATTCTTCCGGCGTTGGCAAGCGAGACAGGAACGTACGTAGCGACGAACGAAGCAATACATTCCACGCCAGTAGTAGCGGTGGGACAGGCAGGTGTAGGTTTTTAACACTCCAGCATGGACGCATTGTGGGTCGGCGTGAAAAGAGGCGCATATGGCGTCCTTCGGAGATATAAGACCGTCTGTATAGCAAACCACCTCTGATAACGAAGTGCTGTATTTGACGGCGCATACCTCTAGGGATATTTTGCGAGGGAGCTCGAATCAACAAGTTGATAAGTGAAGCGATCCAAGGATCTTTTCGTTGCTCCTCTGGCATGTCGCTGACACTAAGTGCAGATACGTCGGGGGAAGGCGAAGACGGCGACTTGTCACTACATCGTAGAGGTGATTGGGACAAAGCGTCTGCGTCGGAATGTTTTCGGCCAGATCGGTAAACGACGTGAATGTCGTACTCTTGTAGCCGAAGCGCCCAACGGCCAAGCCGGCTGGTGGGATTTTTTAACGAAGAGAGCCAACATAATAAATAATGATCTGTAACTACGCTGAATGGGCGCCCGTAAAGATAGGGTCGAAACTTTCCTATGGCCCATATGATGGCTAGACACTCTTTTTCGGTGACTGAATAGTTGGCTTCTGCTTTTGTGAGTGCATGGCTGGCGTAAAAGACGACGTACTCATCAAATCCAGCTTTACGCTGGGCGAGCACAGCAGCAAGGCCGACTCCGCTAGCATCCGTGTGTATTTCCGTCGGGGAAAGAGGATCAAAATGTTGCAGTATAGGAGGTGACGTAAGAAGGTGGCGGAGTGGGGCAAATGCATCATCACAAGCTGACGACCAACTAGAAAGGTCGTTGTTGCCGGCAAGAAGGTCACTTAAGGGCGATATGATGGAGGCGAAGTTGCGAATAAAACGACAAAAATATAAACATAAACCGAGGAAGCTGCGAAGTTCTTTTAAGGTCTTCGGCTTAGGAAATTCGGCAACGGCACGGAGTTTCGTCATATCCGGAAGATTGTCATCTCTAGATACAACATTGCCCAAAGTTAGGAGTTTTCGAGTACCGAAGCAGCACTTCTTCAAGTTGAGCTGTAAACCGGCGGAGATGAGGCAAGTAAGCACTGTATCCAGCCGCTGAAGATGCGTTGAAAAGTCGCTTGAATATATCACGACATCGTCTAAATAACACAGACATGTCTGCTATTTCAGGTCACGGAGGATGTTGTCGATCATGCGCTCGAAAGTGGCAGGCGCATTGCAGAGCCAGACTGGCATGCCGTTAAATTCGTATAAGCCATCAGGGGTAACAAAAGCCGTCTTGGGGCTATCAGCCTCAGCGATGGGAACCTGCCAATAACCTGAACGCAGATCTAGTGACGAGAAGACCTCCGCGCCTTGTAAGCAGTCAAGGGCATCGTCTATGCGAGGTAGCGGGTAAACATCTTTGCGCGTGATCTTATTCAACCGGCGGCAGTCAACGCAGAATCTTATTGAGCCATCCTTTTTCTTGACTAGAATAACTGGGGATGCCCAGGGTCTGTTAGAGGGCTCAATAACACCTCGCTTCAACATGTCGTCAACTTGTTCCGCGATTATGCGACGCTCAGATGCCGATACCCGATACGGACGCTGACGTAAAGGAGCGTGAAGGCCAGTGTCAATTTCGAGAGATACTGTGGAAGCACGGCCCAAAGTCAGTTGCTGGTGATCGAAGCTGGCGCGGAAGCGCTCGAGGAGGGCAATAATGTCGGTGCGCTGCTGGGCCGTAAGGTTGGTGTCAATGCAGCGCGAAATTTCGTCGGTGAATGATGGGGAAGAGGATGACGCGCAGCAATCAACAGCGTCAATAGGTAGCGTAGTCTAGTGGTCAGGAACTACACGTGCACTCGATGGATCAATGCGATCGGCAACGACCAAGCACTCTCCGCACAGTAACTTGGAAGGCGAGGGAAACGGATTTGAAACATAAATTGCACTTGATGCATCGTGAACATTCAGAACGGCGAAAGGAATCAGGAAGCACTTGCAGTGAACAGCGGTTTCAGAGGGCGTAAAAAGAACAGTTGAGCCACTAGAGACGTCACAGGAAAGCGGAACTAGGGGGTATTGGATGAGAACGGGGGTATCGAAGTGTCGGAGGCTACGAAAACTTTTGCAGGTGAAAGGGACGAGTCGAGTAAAGCAGCGTCGCATAACGGCGCGAACTCCACTTCGGCGCGAGTACAGTCGATGACGGCATGATGAGTGCAGAGAAAGTCTTAGCCTGATATAATGTCATGGGAATACTGCGGGAGCACTACAAGCTCGACTACATAAATATCGTCAGCAATAGCGACACGTGCAGTGCATGCAGCAAAAGGGCGGATTAGTTGCTCGCTCGCAGTGCTCAAAACGAAGTCGTGAAAAGTCATTGTGAGTTTTTTTAGTCTACGGCAAAGTTTTTCAGTCATTAGACACTGCGGCGCCAGTATCGACCAACGCAAAAACAGGTATACCGTCTACGGAGACAGCAACGATGTTGGACGGCGAAAAACAAGGTCTTGTGGAGTTCGAAAGATCTGCAGTTCTTGCCCCCGGAACTGCGGCTCCTAGTTTTCCTCAGGGACAGGGCGGGGTCGAGGTAGCATAGGGTAAAGACAACAGCGTTGAGGTGAAGGCGAACGGTGTCTGTTGAAGTTCCGGCGAGGTGAAAATGTGTCCATGGTCGCAGTCTCGCCAGATACAGCAGGCTCTGGTCGTTGTGGAAAATCATAATTGTTGGGCCTGACGTCGTCACGCAGGAAAAAATCACGCCGTCGACTAAATCGTGCCACGTGACCCGCAATTCCACAGGCGAAGCATATGGGGCGGTTGTCTTGAGTGCGCCAAAGGTTCTGAAAGCGCGGAGGTGGTAGTCGGGAGAAAGGACGGGCAGCCTGGTACATAGGCTCAGTCGGTACGACAAAGGGGCGTGTGGACGTAGGCGTTCACGACAAAGAAACGCGGCCGTTCGCGACAGGCGGACGTCGGGTTCCGTTCAGTGCTTCGGCATAGGTCAATGGAGCAGCCACAGGTGGTGCGTAAGCTGTTCGTAGCGCCTCGGACACTTGCTCCTAGACTGCTCGCTGTATTGATGGCGCTAAAGTAGATGGGGCACCTTCGGAGGTATAAGGCACGAGGGAAAACTGGCGTGCGATCTCCTCTCGTACAAATGGCTTGATCTCGAGAAGAGAAGTGGTGTGGTCTATAGCAGTGCCAGCCGACGTTAAAGCGGAGATTGTTGCACATGGCGCACTGGCACGACGAGTGGTAACAGGCTGTTTCCAGAGCTCATCATAGCTCTGACAAAGTTGGATCACTTCCGCTACCGTTTGCGGGCTTTTGGCGACAAGGATCTGAAATGCGTCGTCAGTCAGGTCTTTCAAGATGTGTTTATCTTCTCGGCTTCTGTCATGGCCGAGTTGACACGCCGGCAAAGGTCGACCACATCTTCGATATAACTGGTGTAATTCTCACCATTCTGCTGAGCCCTAGTACGCAAGCGCTGTTCGGCCCGTAGTTTGCGAAGCGCTGGACGGCCAAACAAGTCCGCGAACGCCGTTCGGAAGGCCGACCAGGTGAGGAAGTCTCTCTCGTGACTACGGTACCACAGACTGGCGACGTCAGTCAAATAAAATTGGATGACAGTAAGCTTGTGCGCATCATCCCACTTGTGCTTGCTCACCCGGTCGCATTCGTCTAGCCAGTCTTTCACGTCTTTGTCATCGGCTCCACTGAAGGTAGGCGGATCGCGTTGCCGAAAGGAGCCGAGACAGACAGGAGCTGCCGTAGTTGGAGCCGAAGCGGCCGCCTGCTGATTGCCGTCCGTGGACATTGTAGCGACTGGAGGCAACGTACGGTTTCGCAATTCCAGGATTAGGCGTTACCCAGCACTCTCCAACAATTAAAATGAGGCATTTTAGAGTGGAACTCTTTTATAAAACAGGAGAGCGGTCACGACACGTCAAGTGGTAATGACGGAACCAGTCTGAGTACCCAGTCAACCAAACATTCTTCACCGACCGAGTCATTTCCCCTGCCTTTCTGTGTAGCACTCATCTTCTTTACTACAATAGGATTTTTGAGGAAACACTAATTGAGGCCCTACACTTGAGAATACTCCTGATGTGGGGCATCATAACTTGAAAGTTTGTCAGCAACGAGGGAAATGGACAAAACTTTCTGGCCAAAAAGTCTTGAACCTCGAGGGAAGAGCGCCGTGGATGAAAGTTTTATAGGTCACAAACGCAATAGCTACTGCGTGCCACCTGCTGAATAAAAGTCGAGAGAAAATTTTGTAGAGGCTGCAATGAAAAAAGAAAACCAAAAAGTTGGGTTGTGTTTTCGCAGCTGTGTAGACGAAATTTGTGTTTGTCTGCACTGACGAAAATCACTTGTGCACAGACGATGTTGGTTGCTAGAAAAAATTATTTCACTTTCTTTCAAAACATCAGCTGCTGCATGCTTTGTTACTGACACCTGTGGCACAAGGGCAAAAGTAAAGTACTTTGACGTAAGCCTTTTTTGTCGCCTAAAGGAGCTGTTTGCAGAAACAAGTTGTGCCAATAAAACAATCGAACAATCCTATCGTTGACACAACAGCCGCTTTGTTGCTCCCGTTAGTTCCTCCGGCACGCCGCACCCACTCTATTCGTGTGTCTTGGAGCACGCTTACGGCATCATTTCTGCCTGGCCACCTATGGGACTTCATACATATTGCGGCTGAGATGAAGTGTTCTTCCCACCTTTGATCGCCTCGAAAGGTGGGGAATGGTTCAGTCAGAAGCACGCCTTAACTGCTCAGTCAGTCAATAACCTTTATTTCGTCCTGAGAAGACGAGATTGCCCCTGTCAGGGGTTACCGTCTGGCGGCCCCACCCACGACGGCGCCGGGATGTTAAGGCTCTCGGCGACTTCGCGGGCTCTCTGGACAGCCCTTAGCTGTTGGTGCTTTGCTGAGCTGGTGACTGCTCCCTCCTGGAAATAAAGAAGCATGTTTTGAGACAATGCGTCGTTGCTCGCGTTTTCTGGAGGGCTGTGCATGCTAGATTTCACGGCCTCAGAGTAAACCGTTTTGTTCCTTTTGGGCATTGTTTTCGAGGCCGCTTCGCCTGCCTTCTTATTGTTGATGGTGCCTACTGTCTTTAGCGCAATCATTGTGAGGCGGTTGCAGCAGGTCGTCACCGTCACGCTTTCTGCCGGATTTTGGAGGGACTGTACAAACAACTACAATCTCTTTTGTCAGAGGTACTCTTCTTTCTTGGTGAGGAGGAATTCCTTCAACACTGGTCCTGCCCTTTTGTGTTCGTCTGCGAGAGACGTGTAAAGGTTGTGTTCAGGCCTGCCTGGTTTTGTTAGGTTATACTCGCAGAGATAGCTTGTAAATACTATATAAACATTTAACATATAGAGCTTTACGTTTCACTTGTGTGTTCTTCGTTTACCACGTAATTTACGTAGTAAAATACCTTTTTGTCACAGTTTTTGGTGTGTTTGTGGACGTTTTGCTCCATCGTGATATTCTGTTCAATTGTACTTGATCTTTATTGTTGGTGAGAATAAATTTCTCTAAACACAGAACAAATGGTGCTGTTTGTGAAAGTAGAAAAGTCGGAAATATAAAAAAAGCCTGGGCAAGTACTTCATGTCTACAGATAGAACTTCATAATGTTTTTTTTGCACAATGGTGGCTTATAGTGCAAATACTCCTTGTTTCGTTGCTCTTTTTGCGCTTTTAGGAGCAACTGAATTTATGTGTCAACTTTAAGCAGTCAATGTTTGCTATTCTTGTAATTGCTGTGCTCTTTCATGGCTGTGTCCGTGACGACGAGCAGCGCTGCATTGCAATCCTGGGATGGAAAATCCAAGAAAAATATTTATACGGGCTCTTCGGAAACAGTACAGAGGCGCGTCTTCCCATAGGAAGAGCGAACGAGCGAACACGAGATAAGAGAGTGGCAAAAAAGATCATAGAAAGCCGACTGCGTGCACAGCCGACGTGGACCGCACACGGCAGGGGCGCCAGCGAGCACCTCTTGGCGCTCACTGGCCGCACACAGTAACTGCCACTGCCAGCACTAACACGGTGGTGCTAGTGATGGGGTGCGGGCGTTTTAGATTATAGGCATGGGAGCAGGAGGAGGGAGAATAAGCTTTATTATAAGAAACGAGCAGGTTCAGGTGGCCGGGCCTAGACCTCCCATGAGGGGACGTCAAGGGCTTGCCTCGACGCCACCTCACGGGCGTGCTGGTTTGGCCAGGCAGGGGACAAACGTCCACTTTTCAACAAACCACACAACTGTTGAAACCTAAAACATTTCCTGAGAGCGGAAAAAAACACTCACAGGGCACCGCAGTGTTTCCACTCGCGACACGCTTTTTTTCAGTGATAAATTATGGACATTGTATACGCATGACCCCTTTTTTCCCCGATAAGTACTTGCGGGATCTACTTTTACGAAAAGGATCATTGTCATAAAGAGTGCACTCCTTTGTGGTGTGTCACTGCTCCCGAAGGCCTTTCCAGAAGATTTTTCTTTGTCTAAAGAACTTTACGTTCTCCCTCTATCAAAGGTTTCATACCGCAGATCAATCTTTGTTCATTGAATGTTCTTTATTGCATGATATAAGATTAATATCTGCAATACAACATAGACTACACTGCTAATAAATTGTTTGACAAAGTACTCTTTGTACTTTGTCAAACCCTTTATTTAGCGCATATCTGTGCATTAGATTATTTCTGCACATCATGCCGTGCTTTCGAATCATGTTGGAAAACAGGTGGATCAGAGAGGCACTGTAATGAAGTGCTGCTAATCTCATAGAATCGAAAACAGCCCACGCCTTTAAGCTTAGGCCATTCCTGGTTCGGAACTCTTAATATCGGGACCGGCAATTAGTCAGGCTGACATACGGCTCTCCATGGTCTTAATAAAGGCGTTCGTTTGGCCTCGTGTCCCAGGGGTGCACTGTGCCTGCCACGCCATGCCTCCGAACTAATTCATCAGTGCCTGTGGGCTATTGCGAGAGAGTTTCTTCAACTCTGCTGTAAGCTCACTGAGCAGATTACCTACCCCTCTAACGCATTCACTCACCTGCTCACATTTACTCACGTGAAGGTCAGACAATATACTGGGCTGTTGAAAATTTAGCAGAAAAGTTCACACAGTTTGAGGGTTAAGCTCCAGGGTCATTAAACACGACAACTTCACACGCCAGAGTTGCTGCTATGCAAAAAGTGTAACCAATCCTCTTACCAGAGATATTACGAACGCGGATAACGAAACAACACACACAAAAAAATCTCACCAACGAAGATTTTGTTTGTGGATTTGTTTCCTGCTTTCAAGTGTTACACTACGTAAAAATGCTGACACGAAGCTTTGCATTCTGCAAGTTTTCAGAAGTCAAATTAGCCATATTATAGAGTAAAACAAATGAATAATAAAAACATATGAGTGTTAGTGGAAGCTTAAGTGTAACGAAGTTCTGTTAGGCAGTAAACAATCTTCAATTGAAGCTGTGATGGTACGGAAAGATCAGTGCACATGAATCTACGTTCATGTTGGTTAACGTGATCGGACGCGAATTGTGCGAGTTATTAGAGGTTTAACAATTAGAAGCCCAAGACACTGGGTCCCCAAGTTGCGTTGCATAGGTTGCCCTGGCATTTCTCGGATCACCCGTGTTTGATAATTGGCTAAACGCAGGCTGCGTTTGGTAAAACACAGTGCCACAAGTGGTGCAATTGATATTTATGCAAGACAAGGGCCATACGGCACTGTGGTTCGCGCTGCGCCTGCTTCATTTCGCTGGAGACCCAAGATTCCTTGGAGGCTCACGCTTGTTTTTCAGTTTTGGGCCTTGGGTGTACACGAACGCAAGAGCCCAAAATTGACTTGGGCTCTACGCATGCACCGTGGCGGGTCGCAAACTTCTTGGGTCGCCAAGCTCCTTGCGGCCTGAACTCTCTAACTGTATCAAAAGGCACGTGGTTCATTCCAAGCTTGCTGCCACGTGAAGTCAGCCAGAATCATGGTTAATTCCAGCTGCAGTTTTTTAAATATTGCCTGGTGAGAATTTCCGCAACGATACCCAGCAGCTGTCCAATCCCTTCATACCTTAAATGACGTAATTCTCTTCATCGGCAACATTACGCAACACCGACTTCGTTGATTGGCCCTTTCAACCATGTAACCGTGCCTCGGACTTGCGGTAACACAGTTTTGACCACGCAATCTACATTACCATTTTGCTGCGCTTCTTTCTGACAATTTTGTAGCACCCCGACATTACTGTGACAAGCGGTATCGCCACAAAGAAAGTTTTTGAGACGAATAGGTGGCTCACGACTTTATCACTCGTGGAAGGGTGCATACCACCGGTACTTTACCGCGTTGTTTCTTCCCCGCGCAGCTACGCCACCAGCGACACGTAGAAGCCTCGATGGGTCAGTGATCACTTCATCGGCTGTGCGCCAATGAAGTGAGCGCTGACGTTGTGTTATGTTGCCCAAGTTAGCGTAGTTGCAACAAACGTCGGCTGTTGATAAAGATGGCGAGGCCAAGCGAGAAACCGAAGGGAGTTGTTAGATCTCCTATCTGAAAAGTTCGAGCGACAGTACGTTATGATTCTACAAGTGTGCAGTTATTCTTCCATAAAAAAAAAACAAATTAGACCACGAGGCTGTCTCTGGCACTTTAGTAGTGCATGCTGTTTCTATAATTGTTATGCACTTAGCACTGAAATCGGGCACGCTTCGTTGTGTTCAGTCGCTGAAACAGTTAGCCATGATGGGTTTAAATTTGAGAAGTGAGCCAGGCTATGCTGCACAAGTACGTAGCATAAAAAGGGTCACGCTGTTTTTGCGATCACCTAACCTGACGAAGCTATGTCATGAAAGTTCATGTAGCACCATTATTATTGCCATTCATTATCATTATTATTTCTAAGCCACCACGCCGCGCCTCTTGCCTCCTCATGCTAAGCTCGAGGCACGAGCAACAGGACGGATTCACGCTCCTGGCGCGAGTAACGCTCACAGCCGCTGCCACTGAGCTTCAACCCGAAGAATAAAATAGTGAGATTGGCACCGCCACGTCTTGACTAATTCGTCTCACGTCCCTCTCTCATCGCTACAGTCACATCGCAATATAAAAGTTTCAAATGCTCGGATTTTCTAGCTTTTGCTGCAATACTTACTACAGCCTAAACTGCTAAAGTTACGTGAACCACTGAAAAATAGACAGCATGGCATGTGTCGTATATCTATCTATCTATCTATCTATCTATCTATCTATCTATCTATCTATCTATCTATCTATCTATCTATCTTTCTATCTATCTATCTATCTATCTATCTAGCCGCTTACTTTCCTGGCCGATTCGATAATAGTATTGATACCGAAACTTGTATTGCATAGCATGACTGTATGACGAGAATAATTGACTAGTCATAACATCGAAATCATAATGTGCACGTCATGGATGTCGTTATTTACATTTTATGGTCTTGCTGCTCTTGCGGTGGTTTCCTTCACATGATATTTCGCAAAGCTGGTATGGTATGACATGACTGCATGGCGAGCATAAATGACCGATATTAACGAAGAAATTAGGACACGGATGTTACAATTTTCTTGTCATGGCTAGTTATGACAACACGCCACGCTCATGGTGCGCTTGCAGTCGTTTCGCTTGCTTCATATATAACAAATACGGTATTACGGGACATGAATAAATGACGAAGGTACATGACTGGTGAAATCATGATAAACATAAGATGCATGTTACGTAAGAACATGACTACATGGCGCACTCATGCAGTCATGACCGTTTCGCTAGCTTGACATATACCAAATTGGTTGTCACCTGACGTCAATGAATGACTGGTGCAAACATGATAACCTTGACATGAGTTTCATGTGAGAACACGACAGCATACAACGGTCATGATGCGCTGTGATCTTACCTCTACCTTAACATGTACCAAATTTGGTATTACGTGACGTGAAAGGACGACGAAGGTAAATGACACGTCCAAACATGGTAATCACAATATGCGTGTCATGTGAAACTTGACTACATCCTACGCTCCTAGCGGGTTCGCCACCGTTTATATAGCTCTACATATACCAAGTTTGATACCAGGTAACTTGAATGGATGGCGAAGGTAAATGAGACGTCCAAACAAGATAATAATAGTATGCGTGTCATGTAAAGCATGAATAAATGCTACGCTTATAGGGTGCTCGCGGCCCTTTCGCTATAGCTCCACGTATACGTAATCCGGTGTTACGTGACGTCAATGGTCGACGAAAGTAAATGACTTGTCAAAACATGATAATCATCACATGCGTGTGATGTAAAACATGACTCTAAGCTATGCTCAATGCATGCTCGGAGCCATTTCGCTAGCTCTATGTATCACGTCACGTAATACTAAATTTCACTTCATGTGACGTGAATAGATGACAAAGGTAAAGGGCACATCCAAACATTATAATCGTGGTATTGAAGTCACGTATGGCAGAATTTACGTCCGATTCGTAACGTTGTGTTGATTTTAAAGTGACATATCAACCTTCATTTTTTCTGTTTCACATGTAATCGATTCCCACAGTATGTCGAATCTGCCATTTTTTGTTATACTGGTGTCATATGGGCACTTTACATCGCAATCAGTGTCGAGCCAGATTAACCACGATCCAGATTAGGTGCTGCTACACGGTCACATTTCATCATAATCAGACTTGATCGGGATCAAGACTATCGTGGTCCACCGATCACAATCTGTCTGAGAGATCTAAATTTCGTTATCGTCTGCACCCACTGGCTGACCTTGTCGAAAGCACAATAAACAAGAAAATCAAGCATAGTTCAATATTAACACTTTGAAACAGCTACATTTTTATAAAAAGCAAGCTCTGAACTGTTTAAATTGGAACACTATCTCAAATATTGCTTATTTTAGGATTCGTATTGACCGCATGTAGGTATGGGCGAAGCAGACGACAAGCAGACGACCGTTGCCTTCCACGCTTAGTTCAACTATCGCATCGCCGGAGTTGTTGTAGCATCTCGAAGCAAAGTTACTATGAGTGTCGCCAGCCTTTCGACTACGTGGCAACATACACGCCCTTCGTGGTCGTATGAAAAGACCTTTGCAGTAATTCACCGCTGGCTGGAGCGACTGCAAGACGTGGGGCTGCAGAAATGATGCTTTGGCACGCACAATGAGAATGACGCTTCGCTGCGATTGGACTGCTACGAGGTGGGGCCATCAGAAGTAAAAGCGAAGGTTAAGAATTTCACGCAACGATAAAGGAAAGTGCAAGGAAAACTCAATGGAATGATGAATTATAGTAATTTCTTTTGTAGTGGCATGCATAATTTTTGGCGTCCAAGCGGTTCTTGCACAAATAACATTGCTGATGAAGGGAGCTTTAGAAATGTCGTACACCGAGTTTCGTCAGTGAGATGTTTTTGTGGCACGTAAGCACCACCTCCTGCATTTATTCTTACCCAAGCTCGAAGCGGATTATTTTGGGCCGTCTAGCATCGATCACAAATTTCATCGCAATAAAAAAAAACAACCTGAATCGTCCTGACCACAATTAAACGCACTTGTGTAGCACCAGTATAATAATGAATGGAACACAAAAAAAGAAAAATAAAGCTTGAGGAATATCTAGATTTGCCTCCCCTTTGCGACAGGTATAGCCCTGCTGCACTTTTGGCTGGGCAACTTAAACATGTCGCAAGGGGATGAACGTCTGTGCGAGTAACACTGATTGTTTATTCAAAAGCACCCTAATATGCCTACTGCCAGCACACTTGTGCAGTGCCCACTTTCTTTTGCGAATTCTTCTTATTGCGAATCGGTGAAGTAACACATACGCGTCTGCAAAAATAAATATTACCATGGCAGAAAATAGGGATGTTAGGATGAAGGACAGACTACAGCGCTGCAGTCTGTCGTTGCTCTTGTCCTCGTTTTGTGTCGTGCTGATAATCCTTGAAAGTGGAAGCACGTGACAATATTACAGGCTGGCGGCTGACCAATAATCTCTGGTATAGGCATCAAGTGTGTCAAAACAAGACTCTCGCAATGCTTGAAGGAAATAAGTGCAAAATTAAGGGTTCATTTTTCTTTCTTAAACACAATATAATTGATAACTAAGAGACAATGATACTGTTACGATTCTTATTAGCCGGAACTCAACGACAACGCATAATAGCGATCGCGTCTTGGAGCATACTAGACGGCAGGGTACGAGATTGAAGCTCCTTGGGCACCCATTGGGAGCGCAGCACTTTTCACTGATTTGTCAAGGAGTTTTTTAGCCGACACTCAGCGATAACGCGTAATGGCAACAGTCACAGTTAGGCACTTACTGCCAGCATGAGCGGCGTATTTTTGGGGGGTCTTCGAAGTAGACAACAACGCGTTTTGGGCTAGACTTTGTATAGTCTAATAAGTATTCTCACATTGGTAACCACCGTTACAAAATAAAACACGAAAATCAGTACTCAAGTCTTCTCTATAAATTGCGATTTTCTGCGATCCAGCTTCTTGATAAAATTAAAAATATGCATCACTACTACGGGCTTACATTCGATGCTAAGCAGATCTTGCAAACACGTGATGGTTTTCATTATCAGGTTTTGTGTTTGCAATTGGATGGGTTTCTATCTCAGCCATAAGTAGCGTTGGGCAGAGTTTTCGGAAGAAATTGAAATGCATGCGCAGAAGGATGGATCCCACACAGCATAACAAAAGGCCGGAATTAAACGTTATATGCATGAAGTCACCCACAACCTGAAGAAGGTTGCGGGTAGACACGAAGCTCCCATGGCATTTCCCACCAATTATAAGTTCTCCAGGCTGTGCGCGGGAATTTCTGACAAAATAAACGAGGTCACTTGTGATGAACAGCAGGTAACACCATATTGTCATTGCATAATTTGCGTAGTGTATGAATTACCTCACAGCTGTGGCAGGACGTACATCCATCAGACTACTCGATGTGTAAATATTCGAATAACGAAACATGAAGCCTACCCTAACAGTGTATATCCGGATCGCACTTGCCTTTGCGCTGGAAGTCCTGCGCATGTGTGCACCCTTCTAGCCAAGCCATTGCGCTTGAGAATAATAGTTACCAGATGGCCGGAGACTCTTGGGGACTGCATAACCAAAAGAGGTGCCGAAAGTGTTGACATGGGCGCCTTTGAAATTAAATCGCAGCGAACTGCACCTTTTAGACAAGATCCGATTACTGATCGTCGTATGTCATTGTGCAATGGTTATTGCCAATGTGACTCGCGTATGCGCTTGCAGCTACCTAGGATGCAAACATCCTTCCAATAAATCAGTTGTTAGGTGCACCAGCCCCGTCCTTTTTGGTTCTCCTTCCTTCGTGCGTCCTATGCGTATATTAGATCTTCGAGGTAGAGTGCGTTCAAGACTTTCGCACTAGAGGTTGAGAAGAACGTCAATCTTGCAGATGTGTCAGATAGCTAACGGCTTTTAAAAGCATGTATACGTGCTGCGAAAGGACTGCTGTGCTGCATGTGAACATGCGAAACTGCGCATGCGATGCTTACTGCACTTAATTCCGCCAAAGACGGGTGTATCTGCTTCCCCAACGTCGGCTGCACTGATGCAGTACTCCAGTGAGTCCCACTCTTCATTACCATAATGGACGAAGCACGGCGCCCTGTCAGCCGTGTGCGTCGGTGCTGTTGATGAAGCCAACACCACAGGCATCGACGGCGGCGCGCTTCCTCTGAATCCCTCAAACGAAGCAGTTCGCATTAGTGGCCTCGTTTGGTGCATTCCTGAGTGCGTGGTTAATGGTACGGCTGCCCCATCTAAGACAGCTTTCCCCGCGGCATGCATTACAGCTACCGGAGGTGAAATACTTTACCATTGCGGCCACATAAATCAGGAGGCAATAGTACTGTGATAAAACTGCCTTTGTACTTGTGCCGATGAGTAACGGCCTAGGAATGAGAAACGTGAATAAATGTTTTGATGCAATGCATGAAAGGCATACTTTGAAAGAACGAACACCTCCAGAGAATCAAAGCTCCGCTGCGTACTAACTGCAGAAACTGAAAGCTCGCTTTACTGCTCACGTCACACCTTGCAGTGGCACGGATTCTCGTGCTTCATAAGAACAAGTTACTCGAACACACAAGGAAAAGCTTTCAGCGCCTTTTTGCTACAAAGTCCACGGGGGTATTGATGGAAAAGAAGACAAATTCAGAAACATCAACAGGATGAAGAGCTCATCATTCATACATGGCGAACTTAGTGTGAGTCTTGCGAGGAGGTTGTCCATTTGCTATTTTGTGCTGCTTAAAAGACAAAGAAACGCTGGCTTACTCTTTAACAAATATCAGGGGAAAATATTTTAGTTATCATGATATTAAGCTCTTTCAATCAAACAAAACTGATGAACTCGTCTGTGACACCACAGGCATCAATAGCACTAGCCTTCGCAAAGATAACAGTCCTTGCGAGCTTCCGTCTTATGAACATATTAGAGGTCTCATCGGAAGATTTCTAGAGCAACAATTTCAGTTTAGGAATGAGACAAATTTTTACGCGAGCAGCGTTCACATACTGCGTGAAATTTCTATCGCTAAGTATTCGCAATCGTATTTGAGAAGCAAGAATCAATTGCTTATCCACAGAATCCCTCTTTCGATTTGGCTTCTTCACTTAAGGGGGTTAACACTGCCACCCAAGTGGTTTTCCTACGTACTGTGTTCACAATAGGTTACTCTTTAAATCTAAGTTTTTTTGCGCAAGATGCTTTTCAGTTGTGTCGCTTTGTGTTATTACTAAAAAGAAAACACGCAAAAAATAAAATAGCACGTTGCTTGCTTATCTTCGTTTTCCACCTCGGTTTCTCATGAGAATACTCACACTATTACCGATGCCTCTCTCTTCACAAGATCTAGTATTTGTTTCAGTTTTTATGCGGCCAGAACTGCAATTTCATGGAAGCAATGGACGCTTCAGAACAGTTTGGGTAAGGAAAAGCCTTTTTTTCGAGAAAATATTTATCCAGTGGCATTCAGAGTGTTCATTACAGCTCCATTTATTGTAGGCGGTACGATAAACCTTTTCTTCCAAGCCCATTAATCTCTCCAGAGTGCATTTAGAGCCGAGAATTCGACTATGAGAAAATAGGGTCCTTATTTTAAGCTCAAGTATACTGTTACCCCGGTTGCGAGATTTTCGGAACTCTGTGTCAAAAACCATGCGCAATGGGCTTTCGCATAGCTGATCCAAGCTTTATATAGCGCCTACCTTTTTTTAATAAACAGCTTCGTTACTGACGAAGAAAGTCCCAAGTGGAAGAATGGCCCTTCAAACTGGCGTTTTCAATTCTAACGACAAAGAAAGCGCATGTTCTAATCTTCAAATCTCAGCCAAAACCCACACACCTTTCACGAGTGTATTCACCCTTGAATACTCGTATGTGCTGCTGTCAATGTTGTCGTTTTTGTGGTCACCGTTGCAGGTATTACAGCTGCTGCTGTTAAAAAAACAACATCAACACGAGCAGTAAATTTAGTTAGTAAATTTACTTCAGTTTGGCGGCAGTACGCATCGAATTTACATCGCTTGATACTGTATATTTTTCCATGCAGCCTGTTTGAAGTGTGCACAGCGAAACTGCCCGTAGAAGCGGAAAAAGAATCGGATCCGTCGGTTGCCAGCCACATCAGCTGTTGGTGGTGGGCGCAAGGCATACTACTCCTGCGCATGTCCCGTGGCTTCTTGACCCTGCACATATAAACCGAACATCCACCGGGTGATCTTCAGTTTGGTAGCAGTGCGCATCGACTTCACATCGCTTCATACTGTATATTTTTCCATGCAGCCTGTTTGAAGTGTGCACAGCGAAACTGCCCTTAGAAGCGGAGAAAGGATCCGATCCGTCGGTTGCCGGCCACATCAGCTGTTGTTGGTGAAAGCAAGGCATACTACTCCTGCGCATGTCATGTGGCTTCTGGACCTTGCATATATAAACCGAACATCCACCGGGTGATCTTCAGTTTGGCGCAGTGCGCATTGACTTCACATCGCTTGATACTGTATATTTTTCTATGCAGGTGAGCATTGCTCCACTTGCGATAGAATTATAAGCGTTTTAACTTTTTGCACTGCCGCCAAACTATTGTGTTTCGTGTTTCTTGACATGACGAAGAATATTAACAAAGCGCTTGAGGATTTGAAGAGAGAAATTCGGGCCGAGCTCCGTGGTTTCAAACAGAGCGTTCATCACTGTAGTGAGAATTGTGACAATGTCAATTTGCTCTCGCAAGAACTTAAGGCTTTGCGCGAGGAACTAGTAATAACACGGAAAGCTAACGAGAAACTAGTGACAGAAAATCGACAGCTACAAATAAATGTGGAAAAGCTCGAGCAATATACCCGTTCTAACAACCTTGAAATTAAAGGTGTGCCAAATGAAGGAGAGCCATTTGAGATTGTGAAAAAGTTGTGTGCCGCAGTCCAGGAACCGGTCACGGAATCTGATATTGACACCTGTCATAGGATGGGCATATCTGAGGAAGGAACTAGGAGCATAGTTGTACGTTTTGTGCGACGCGACAAGCGGAATGCCGTTCTCATGAATGCTAGAAAAGTGAGGTCCTCGGCTAGAGAAATTGGTCTCAAGAGCTCAGCACCAATCTTTGGAATTGAAAACTTAACCCGTCAGGGTAAACAGTTGCTTGGTGCTGCAGCGGCAAAGAAACGGGAAGTTGGTTGGCGATTCGTCTGGACGCAAGGAGGGAAAATGTTCGCGCAAAAATCTGAGACATCGGAGAGACTCGGAATCTGTTGTCGGGAAGATATAGATAAGATGCATTAGTGAATGAACTCTGAGTACTTGGGCTCTTTTTAATTACCCCAGGATGGCCAATGTTTCAGATTGTCAATATTATGACCAAGATATTCTCTTGTGCATCTTCAAAGTGTTGTCTGAACAGTTTGCTGCATTTCATCTAAATGCTCGCAGCATTAGAAACAAAACGGATCACATCAGCCTGTTTCTCAACCGTTTTGAGAGTAAATTTCATGTTTTGTGTTTTAGGGAATCTTGGCTGACTCCGAAAGATAGCCCACCACAGTTCGCGAGTTATGTTCATAATGGCATTGTTCGTTCTTCGAATCGAGGTGGTAGGATCAGTATGTATGTTAAAGATACCCTCATTTATGACGTTATCGACGACTTGACCTGTATCACGCCTCATATAGAGTGTCTTACAATGTGTGTGCAAAATGTAATAGTTGCAGCTGTTTACCGACCTCCCACTGGGTATAAGTCTGATTTTTTTATTTTTATAGAAAAGTCTCCGCGCAAACTCCATGTGATGCGTAGTCCATTCCTTATCCTGGGTGATGTAAATGTTGACATGCTCAGTGAGGATGCATCATGTGAGCAGCTGAAAGCTATTCTAGACTCGTTTGCCTGTTCCGATGTCATCATACAATCTACACGTCTTACCACCCACAAGGCCACTTTGCTCAATATAAGTATCACAAACGCCCCCAGTCAAACTTGCACCAGTGGTATATTATCACTTGATGTAAGCGATCACCTGCCTATCTTCACATTTTTGCCGCTTGATAGTGACAGGTGCGACTCAAGCGAAAAGCTGTGTTATCGTAGAATGAACTCGGATCAGCTTAACAAATTTTATCATGCGCTGGAAACCACACAGTTGAACTTCGTTTGCGCAGAAAAAGACCCTGATAAAGCATAGAGTCTTTTCAATGAGGCACTTAAGGTTATCTATGACCAACACTTCCCACTTGTTTCATTCCGCAGGAAGAAAAACATTCGCAAGCCTTGGGTTAGTCGATGTTTGTACAAAAGAATAAAACATAAAAACAGAATGT
Source organism: Rhipicephalus annulatus (assembly GCA_013436015.1). Taxonomy (NCBI): domain Eukaryota; kingdom Metazoa; phylum Arthropoda; class Arachnida; order Ixodida; family Ixodidae; genus Rhipicephalus; species Rhipicephalus annulatus. The sequence continues at coordinate 29,800 of WOVY01013394.1, forward strand.
ATCATGCATTTGTTCAGACACGTGACGCTGCTCTTCTTAGCGAATTCAAAAAATACCGTAATAAGTTAAACGCCGATTTGAAAAAGGCTAAGACCTGCTACTATCAAACGCTTTTTGCTACGATACTTATTGAACCCAGAGAGCTGTGGAACGAAGTGAATAATTTATCAAACAACTCCAAAGTAAAACGTCGTATTAACATTGCAGATTTTGCCCATGGCAAAGCGTAATTGGAAGCACTCACAGAAATGAATTAATACTTTACGAATGTGGGTGAATGTCAAACAAATCTCAGTTTTTAAAGTTGTCATGTTACTACATATAAACGCAAAAGGTTGCTACAATCAATTAGTTTATTCCCTACAAGTCCACAAGAGGTTGAAAAATTTGTGGGAAACATTAGAAACAATGTTTCGGCAGGAATTGATGAGCTAAGTGCCTTACCCAATAAATACGTTGCGGCTTTTATATCTTCACCATTAACACATAATATTAACAGAATGCTTCAAACTGGAATCTTCCCCTCAGATCTGAAGCTTGCTCGCATATGCCCGATACATAAGGGTGATGCTGTTGGTGATATAAGTAATTAGAGACCCATTTCGGTGCTACCTGTGTTATCTAAAGTATTTGAAGATGTCATCAACACGCGTCTTGTTAATTTCATAAATAACCACCAAATCTTAAACGATGCACAATACAGTGTCCAGAAAAAGAAAAGCACTGAGCTAGCTTTGTTACATGTAAAGGATAAAATACTACTTGACACTGAAAACAAACTCTACAGCGTAGGTCTTTTCGTTGATCTAAGGAAAGCGTTCGATTGCGTTAATGAAGACATTCTGCTACTGAAACTTAATGACTACGGCATTCGCGGCATCGCCCTAGATCTTTTAAAGACTTATCTTTCTTGCAGAAAGCAGTGTGTCAAAATTGGAGATGTTACCTCCCCTACAACCACGATAAAACAAGGAGTGCCCCAGGGGTCGATTCTGGGACCCTTGTTATTTAAAATATACGTTATTGACTTATTTATTATTCCTAACTCTCCCAAGTTAGTAATGTACGCTGACGACGCCACCGTCTTTTTTTCAGCGCACACACTTACTCAGCTTCAGAAAGTGATAAACGAATATCTTGTTCAGTTGGATGGTTGGCTTCACGCTAATAAACTATCCCTAAATAAAAAGAAATCTAATCACGTCCTCTTTAAGCCCGTTAATAAGCCCTGTGACACAGAGCTTACGCTAACGTATCAGGGCACCGTCTTAGAGCGCGCAAAATGTCAGAAATTTTTAGGCGTATGGTTTGAAGATAGCATGTCGTGGAATACCCACATTAATAAACTCACTTCAGAGCTAAGCAGAGCCGTAGGTGTAATATTTAAACTATCCCATTTATTTCCTTTACATATAAAAAAGGCGATATATTACGTGCAATTCTACTACCGCGTATCTTATTGCACACTTGTTTGGGGTACCACAACTACCAATTACTACAAACTGGAAACAATGCAAAAAAAGTGCTTAGACTTTTCGAGAACTATTTTGGTGAGCCGAAAGACTTACCCACAAATCCTTTATTTGTTAAGTATAATTTGCTTAAAGCAATCAAATAATACGATTATAAACTCCTCCTGCGCATACAGAAACATGATCTGATAGACATGGCACATGCAACATCAAAACGTTATCCACTACGTAATACACAGACACCAATACCAAGAACACGTACGAACTACGGAAGGTCAGCCCTCACTTATCAGATACCTGCACTAATAAATCGTGTACCTTCACAAATAAATTTTGATATCCCATTTCATAGATTTAAAAAAACAAATAAGACTTTTCCTATTAAATGACTGTGCTGCCGTTACAGCATTACCTCATTAACTGTCACTGCACCACTGTTCTTGCATTGCATTTTTATACGTTCAAACGTTTGCATTTTCGGTATGTGCAGTTATCCTAGTTATATGGGTGCATTAAAATTTCTGATGCATTTCCCTTTTACATTCATTTCGCTGTATCTGTGCATTGTTGTACCTCCTTATATTTACTTTGCTATGTACCGATGCTATTATATCTTGTCAAGATGTATAAGTTGTATCATGTCGTGTAAGTTATACTTTTTATTCGCTGCTGCCTGTACGGTCCCCCAGGTCCCTTCAAGCTGTTTTTCAACAGCTTTTTTGCCTGTGGAATCACCAAATATTTGTGTTGGAAATAAACTCAAACCCAAACAATGGCGCAACGAGCGAAAGGGTTATAATTACCGGGCTAACTGTGACGTGAAACACAAACGTTTAAAAATTAGTAGCCTCACCAAAAAGTACAGCATGATTTTTTGTGTTTTCATTGCATATCTTCTTCTACTGCAAAGTGGACGTGTAGGCTTGCTAGACTGTATTTCGGTACATTTTATGTCATTCGTTTATCTGAGCTGAGATGATTGGGGAATCTCGAAAAAGAGAAAGGTGCACAGAAACAAACATCACAAGTGAAACGACAACAGTTTGAGATTAAACCATGTCGTGCACTTTTATTGGCCATGCATTCTGATTACTACAATCCTGAACAATGTTTAGATTTAGGTGAAAGGCCCGCGGAGAGCGCATTGTGTGATCGCAACGCAAACATTAAAGGAGCAACTTCCTCGAAGCTCATTCTAAACTGCGCAAGTACATTGAATACAAGCACTGAGCAGCACAACTAATGTTTTAGTGGGCAAACTATATCCAAAAGGCAATCCAAGGTACTTTTGATTCGAAAAGAGGGTGGCAAATTACGTTAAGCATGACGCTAATATTGTTGTCTATAACGAAAGTGAAAGATGTGCGTGGAAAGATCATGCATAATATGAAGTAGGACACATTGAGTCATGCTCCGACGGTAACAACAAAAACGCATGCAGGCCAATCGAGGAGAAAGCAATGACTATACAAATCTATCACCATAGAAAGCTCTGAATATACAACGGATAATGGAAAGCTGAGCCTATATGAGTCCTTTGCAAAAAGTGAACAGGTTTCATCCACCAGCACGTCATGCATCCAAGAGTACGTTACATCTGGTGCATATTTCTTAGCAAAGTAGTAGATTGTTGAGTTTGCATACTGCAAGATATCATTACTTTGTATGCAGAAGCCGTATTCATATGCTTCATGTAAGCTGTCTATATTCCTACTATCTCATTCAAAACTTAACACTAGATGCCTGCGTAACAGGAAGGAATTCCCCATGCCTATGTTTTGTTCCATCTTGCCTAACTGTTTATTGCCTTTGTGTAACCTTGAAGCTGTACATCACATTGCTTTCAACATGATATAGATTCTAACTGTAAGTGTATCACAAGCACTCCAGGAGTCCTATACGATTTTTCATGATTCTTGATGATAGCTTACCAAAAACTAAGCACGTTACGTTGCCGTTGATTATTAGGAGTGCGTTCTTTAAACAGTACCAACGCATAGATATATGGTAACAGATGGTTTCAAGACAGTTGTGAAATTATGAATGCACTCGAATAACTTTGTCGAGTTTGCATACTAGAGTGAAAGAAGGCATCACAATTGTCTTCGTTGCTGCTGTTGGAGTTTTCCACAATGTCTTCGCAAAAACATCAAAGGTAACAGCGCTCAATTGATTCAGTGTTTTTCACCATTTCTCCGCAGGAACAACATGCTAGCAGCGCTTCTGCCATTGGGGGGCCACTTTGGCAACAGATCGCAGATGTAATGTTGTATTCGTGGTAGCGAAGGTCAGTATGCGCGTTTGAAAGCAGTCACACGCACTTCACGTACTCGGGTTCGGTACGGACAACTGATAACCGCTGCGCCGGATTGTGCTCTGAGAACGCTAACGACGTTAATGGGTCGTGCCCACACCGCCATTCGGCCCTCTCACTTGTTCCTCTGTAAACGATGGAAGAGATTTGGTCCCAGTAATTGGCTCGAGGTTGGACTGAAAATAGTCCCCTTCCACGCTGTGTTCGGATACGCTGATGGAAAGAAGCTCGTTTGTTTGGGCAATGGCTGACGGGGCACGACACCACGGCACTCGTTTCTGCCGGTAAACCATGACAGGCTTCATCACCGAATGGTCAACAGACCTAAGCACGGTGTTGGCGAACTTTTCTTAGCGTTCCACAAATCTCATCTGTAGGTCGCAGCTGCAGTCACGAATGAGTGCCTGTGTGCGTACGTGACTGCGTGACGATTGAATAATAATGCTGTGGACACAGCAGATAGGCTCACCTCTGTCAGCGCAAACTTGCGGCGAGGAAGGCCGAAGCACTGACAAAAGTAGGGGCACCTCCTGAAAAGTGATAATGAAGAGCACGCTCGCGAGTATGATTATGAAGATATGAGGAGGTACTTAATGAATGCTCATAGGTATTGCTCAACACACCGAATCAGCCATTTTGGTGTTAGCTTGAAGGATTCGGGAACACCCTTGGCACTTGGGTGACCTTTGGGACACGACATCAACACACAAAGCTAATACACGTGTTAGGGTGTTATTGACAGAAGAAGTCTTGTGTCGGGAAAGTGACGTTGATGAAGGCATCAGGTGGCTTCAAGGTGAAACTTTATTTGGTTGAACTTCTGATCGGGAAGTGAAAACTCAAACTGCGGTAAGCAATGAGCGTTGTACTGTTGGCGTCAAATGAAATCCGAACAGCGGCAAGCCTTCGCGATAATATAGTGCGTGCCGTCCAGTTATCCCCGTTCACAGGTAGTATCTATACGTGCATTATGGCAGCAATATAAAACATAAAAAGGAGTGTATGTGGCGGTGTTTGGAGATTGTGCACAAGTTGAACGATTAGTAGAACTTGAAAGGTGTTTTTGGAGTGGGAATAAAAGTCAGCGGCAGTACTCGCTCGCGAGACTGGAAGACAACTACTGAGATCGACACAATCTATCCAGAATAAAAGCAAGTGTCTCCTACAGCTAACACAAATAGACGATCGATATAGCTTGTTGGCGAGTAATATTTCTTGAAAGTTCAAGCTAAAAGATCTCCTGGTCTGCGTGGAACACGCTGCACAGTTATGCCTGATTTCCAAGCAAATTCTGTACCCACCCCTGCAAAGTCTCTCAATGAGACGGCAGTATATGTAAATAATAAAAAAACAATGTAAGCCAAAAACAAGAAAATAAATCACAAATTTATGTAGTTGAGTTACTGTTCGAGTAAATTCTGTTGCTGAGAAAACCGTGGGCTCAGCATATCTCTGCGACAAGTGCGTGTTTAACGGCCAATGCATTCCGACATGCAACATGCACTGCAACACTTTAGAAAAAGAAACGGTTTTGTCGATGGCGGCAGGGGCATTTCACGCACTCAATCGAAGACGTCATGGCCTGGCAGACTCAATTAGGTATTTCGTACAATAAAGAAGTTTGTCGAAACCGCACTGCTACTATATTTCTGTAAAGACCTTTGCGTGATATGCAGCCCAAATATTCATGCGAAAACATTACTGTTGAAAATCAAACCGAGAAACACATTTCTCGCATAAATTCTACAGCGAAGGTCATTCCGCAAAATCAGTGTAAACTATTATGTCAAGCAGCCCATTTACCAGGTGTAACTGTAAGAGTACAAGAACAATGCGTGAGTACTGTCATATAAAAGAAGTAGTGAGAGAAAAGTTTCCACACATACAAATATTTAAGACCTTGCACTAACTGGTTTAAAAAATTGTCTCGTCGCAAGGATTCGCAGCCTGAGGAGATTATAAATGTTGCAAATGTGGGGCGAAACCTCTCTATGTATGCCTTAGCACAGTGCAGCATTTGTAATACATAGAAAAGTCTTCTAGCCAAGAATTTGTTGCCGGCTTTCGCTTAACTGAAAATTTAAAGCTTATGTGGTGCAAAGGAGTCAGCGTAGCACTCAAGACTTGCCAACCTTTCTTTCCAGTAGTGTGCCTTTGACTGGTGTGGACTGAGTGGAATACTAGGATATGTAGGTGGCACCATAGACCACTCAATACATGCAAACTCCTCAGGCGTAGATCCCAATGAGTAAAGCCACAGGTCCTAACTCTTAGAATAGTTCATCTGTGCACCAGAGACACTTGAAAAAAAGTGGAGGTTAGGCGTTATTCTCTTCATGTCATAAGTAATGCTAGTGATCTGTCTGCATTTTTGTGTTTATATTTGAGTGCTTAGCACGTTTCACAACCAAACGCACTTTTGTTCGTTTGTCTCACGTGTTTGTTTGATTTGAATCGTGCATTTGTGGAAACAGAATGTCCATCTGACATGTTTTGCTGTAAAAAAGAGTAGCTTATCGGATTATATGACCGACATTCGCACTGACTCGCTAAGCGGTTAGTGAGTTTTGTGTAGAAACATCGCACTTTTGAGCTGCGCACTGAAAAATTCGGTGATTTTCACCTGCTTGGATATATTTCCGGTCACTCGCGTACTCTGACTGCAGCCGTAATACTAGACTGCTGCTGTACCAAACAGTAGGCTTACGGCAACATCATCCGGGTGCGACGTTCGTGGCAAGAAACATGAATAATATCGTAAGAAGAGAAAAATACGTGTCTGAATTTAGTTTTGATCATGAATATTCAATGTGATCATGTTCACCTGCTGAACTACACAAATACGCAACAAAAACGCCTATATAAAGAGTTTCGAGCACATTCCAGTGAGCTGTAATTCACTGGCGGGCGCTAGAAATGCCGTTTATTTTATTACTTGTCTCCAGCGCCACAACACTTAAGTGCAGCACTTATTACTGGATGTATCTGTGCATATTCAATGCGAAGCGTTTCTTTACGTACTGTAGACGCTTTGAACGTGCATCTGCGTATCTATCTATCTATCTATCTATCTATCTATCTATCTATCTATCTATCTATCTATCTATCTATTTAGCCAACTACGTCTGCGTACTCTCGTGATCACTCTCCTAACTTTGAAAAAACCGAAATGAGTGTGGAGGGGTACACTGGTTTACAAATATAGTTCGCTGGTCTTCGCATAAATGGTGTCAAAATTCTCTCGCGTACGTCGTCAAACACGATCCCAAAAAGAGTGGCACATACTCGGGGCGGTTATGTGCCACCGGTATGTGGGTATGTGCCACAGGTGACTGACTATTTATATGTAATAATGTTTTGTATGTGGAAAGGCGTTTCGTACCATGGTTAACTCGGTATAAAAGACTGACAGTTCAAACTTTCTTTAAAATATACAATGTGCCTCTGAGACAAGCTTCATGCGTTTTTATCCAAGAACCAAGCGAATTCTTCGGAACACAATGGTCAATACTACACTCCCCTCAGATTAGGTTCCTTCAATTGCTGCTAGAACCTCTGAATGTAAATATCCATCAAACATCAAATTACCTAAAAAAGTATGCTTAATTCAAAACCTCACATAGAGTTTGGTGATATTTTTTTCCTTCTAACGCAAAACTACTGCCTCTTCTATACTTCAATATTCAGTTACAAGGTTACTTGACTCATCAGTCCATAACCAACATTGTTGTGACGAATGCATCAGTATTCAACAATAAGGCGGGAGTAGACATCTTCTTTTCTTCTCTCGACTGGTCTTTTTCAGTTCGATTACCAGATTATAGTTCCATATTTATTGCTGAATTATTACCTATCATTCTAGCACTCCATGAACTTCCTAGAAGCGAATCAGAAGCAGTCATACTTACTGATCGTTTCTCAGTAGGTACTGCACTATCTGCAGCAAAATATTTAACAATAATGAGTATGATTAGTAGTTTAATACCAGCAAACTAGAGAAAAATCCACTTGCGATGGGCAACTGGCTACTGCGGGACTTGGATGGCAGACTCGTTAGCCAAAGAATTTTTACGCGGACCACTTTTCTCTATTTTGTCTGAGTTTGCTTACGTTCATTGTGCAAACAAGCACGGAAACGCTTGTTTGCAAAAGAAAATAGACAAATTATAACTGGTAAACGTCGAAGACTTCGTACATCTAAGATTTCTCTAGAATAAAAAGTGGTGCGTATCTCGACAGTTAGAAATTACAAGCAACAGTTCACGCTGTAAAATTCCGCATCTGAATTATTACTTACATAAAGCTGGACTTACAACATCTTCGTTATGTCTCATTGCATCCTACTTTACTACAAGGATTGCGGAATGCGTCCTGCTTTCTTGGTCACGTATTTCGGCGCCCCCTTTACTGTAAGTGATTGCAAATCGCATCTTCATTTGGCACTCGTACGTGCCAAATGAAGATAATTGTTTGTTTCTGAAAGGTTCAGACATTGCTTGCTTAGGAAAAAGTAATGATGAGATTAACAGGAAGCAACAACGTACGAGATATACCAAAACACATTCACAGAATTGTACTTCCTGTATCAGAGCACTACATCATTCCTGGACGACTTCAAAAAGGTTGAATACGTACCACATTGTACGTACCAACTTGCAGTCGTCTACTCTCCGGTCTTGAACGATGGAGTGTGGCTCGCGAACGAGCACCAGCAACGCCTGCAGTTTTAAACGGGCAACATTTGAGCATGCGTGGGGCCAATGATACGCCTGCTTTGCAGTTTCCATCGCTGTTTATCGCCTTGGCCATAATAACTGTTTTGATTGTCAAAACGCATCCAACTCACAGAAAACAAGCGCCGGAGTTGTCGTAGTCATTCTCGTGGTCAAAGCGTGCATATCTTAGCCACTCCCACTGACGTAATTTTCTTTGCTGAGCTTCTCTTTGTTTTCTAGCGTCTTCTTGTGGAAGTAGTCACAAGGTAAAGCGATAAAAGTGATACAGCAAATCACGCAGCAGTATTAGGGTGCAAAGGCTGCTTGAGATGTTCATGCGAGCGCTAGCGAGCGCTTGCAAAAGAGCGCTTGCAGCATGACTGTAGCCGGTTGTCCGCGCGAACGGCTGAATTCAGACACGACTCCCTGCTACGGGCTTTCAGGGGCAGTCATCAATGCACCACCTATCCAAAGCTGGTATCCTATAACACCGAAAAAAAGGGTGATCACCAGGATCGACACCTTTTATATTCTTAACTTATTCGCAGTTTGTGGTATCATGTGATACCGAGAACGGTACACATTATTTCTTCGCTTCTTTTTTAGGGGCAAAGCCCTTAGGGTCTAGCTTTGTCCGGCTATATGTACCGGCGTCTACTCTTGTATCAGAACGCCTTCTACACAGCTAGAAAAAAATCACCTGCGTCCATGCGTTAGTGCGACCATCCACCTGTCCGTTTATCTGTCCATCCACACGTTCACCCATACGTCCGTCCGCGCGTGCGTCCCACCTTTATACGATTGATTGATATGTGGCGTTTAACGTCCCAAAACCACTATATGATTATGAGAGACGCCGTAGTGGAGGGCTCCGGAAATTTAGACCACCTGGGGTTCTTTAACGTGCACCCAAATCTGAGCACACGGGCCTACAACATTTCCGCCTCCATCGGAACACCTTTATACGAGTCGGGGTCCTAAATGTAGTCATTATGGAGCTTAGGACATAGCTTTGCCTACTCGTCATCATTCATTTCGTGGATGTACGTGGAATTTCGCGCGCGCGCGTGTGTGTGTGTGTGTGTGTGTGTGTGTGTGTGTGTGTGTGTGTGTGCGCGCTAAATCATTCAGAGCGCTTTTGACGAACAAAGTGTTTATTGCAACAAGAACCGAAATTCGAGGCAAGCGCGTCGTGGGAACTACGCATTCTCAGGTGCGGCATATTCACGATGTCGCTCGAGCAGTTTCGAGCACGACGCTTGGGTGTTCTAGACATGGGAATCGACCACTTTATATACACGATCTCATAGTAATATGTTCGCAACATACATAGTATTCACCGAACGACACAAGTTCATCATATATGAGCCACCAGCAACTGGCCGCCGGATATATCTCAACACCGCGTGATATACGCCAGGAATATTTTGGTTCCAACGAAGTTCATTTATTGCCGAGCGTATCGCAAGATGAACATTAGTAAAAACAGGAATAAAATGAAAACAGATATATATATATATATATCTGTTATATATATATATATATATAGATGCAAAGAAAGGCAGGGAGGTTAACCAGACGCACATCCGGTTTGCTACCCTGCACTGGAGAAGGAATGAAGGAGAGAAAAAAGTTTGCAGAGAGATAAGAAGGTACACACAATCCCGAGCACACTTGGCGGAGCACACACAGTCTACAGGTGGTCGCTCAGGTTTGTTGACTTTAAGTAAAGTAGGAGTGTTTTAGTCGCTTTCTGCGCAAGTGAGGCAGATGCCAAGGTCCTAGAATCTTCTGCACACGAAATGGTCTGGAGTCAATTTGATTCAAAACCATCTGGAGCTGGCTTCGCTGTGTGTCGTAGCAAGCGCCGCTGCACAGGACGTGTTCAATGGTCTCTTCAGCTCCGCAGTAGTCGCATGTAGAGGTGTCTGCCATACCAATGCGAAAAGAGTACACCATTGTAAATGCAACATCCAACCAAAGGCGGCATAACAGTGTCGCATCAGAGCGGGAAAGTTGTGATGGTGGCTCTATCTTGAGCGAAGGATCTAGTTCATATAATTGACACCTTTGGAAGCTGGTAGACGACCAGAACGTGCGTATACGATCTCGAGCCAGTGGGTAAAGTTGTCTTGCTGCATCATTCCTTGATAGAGAAATCGGGACCACACGGGTTCCTTAATGGGCTGAGGGGGCTGCATGAAAAAAATCACAGCATATCAACGGGGCGAATGATGACGAGTGGGCAAAGCTCCGGAGGGCATCATCGGTAAACCGTGTACCTAGCGTATTTAGTTCATGCTCCCTACCGGGCTTCCGAAATTAGGTGCTTTCTTTCTCTTCTAACCACTACCACCACCACCATTATCCGACGACTCCTAGTGCGCCCGAACAGCGAGCGAATTTTATTACAACGCTCGCCCAAGCGTGCATCCCCGAACTATTGCCTTCAACCAATGACACGCGCCATAGTGACATTATTCATATTATAACATCTCGCATAGCCCCGCCGTGGTGGTCTAGTGGCTAAGGTATTCGGCTGCTGACCCGAAGGTCGCGGGATTGAATTCCGGCTGTGGCGGCTGCATTTACGATTGAGGCGGAAGTGTTGTAGGCCCGTGTGCTAAGATTTGGGTGCATGGTAAAGAACCTCAGGTGGTCGAAATCTCCGGAGCCCTCCACTACGGCCTCTCGCATAATCATAGTGGTTTTGGGACGTTAAACCCCAGATATCAATCAATCAACATCTCGCATCTTTCATCGGATGTATGAATGGATTGATATGGTTGTACCCTTTATATCGGACGGTGGCTAGCGCCACCAAGTCGTAATACTTAGTGGACCAAAAGCTAGTACAATTTTTTCTCTTTAAATATTGAGGTTGAGGACTCGCTCTTTGCAGTGAAGGGTATAATTTTCACTCATGCCTTGACTTTAGCCACCAATCAGATATCCTCCTTTTATTATTTCTACCCCCCTAAAGTCTATTTTGCCCTCCCTGTCCCTAAACCCAGTTTGGGAACAGGGAGGGCAAAGCCTTTTACAGGACATTGCCAAGTGTTCGGCAGTTTCCTCTTCCTCTCTACACTCGCTGCATAACGTGTCTTTCCTTTCGTATTTGGCCCGATATGTCTTGATACGTAATACTCCCGTCCTGGCCTCAAACAGTAAAGAACTACCCTGAGTATTATCATAGATACTTTCCTTGGCAATTTCCTGCTTAAACGTTCGATAGATCTCTTGTGCGGAGTTCTTGATCATGCCAATTGTCCACATAATGATCTCAGCTTCCTTCACCTTCTTTTTAAATGATCATTCTTTTTGGTTTGGACCTCTGCTGTTTTCTAAGTATTTACCAGTCAATTTTTTTGGTTTGCTTCTTCCGATTTGTATCGACATTCTTCATGTACAAGTATCTGAATACCTTCCTAGCCCAACGCTCCTCCCCCATTTCTCTCAATCGTTTCTGAAATTTCATCTTTCTGCTAGCTTCCCTGCCCTAAAATGATGTCCATCGAATATCACCTTGTCTTCCCTGATTTGGTGTATTCCTGTGATCTCCTAAGGCAAGCCTACCTATTCCACGTTGCTTAATTTCTAATCTTGCTTCTACTTCTGATCTCATGCACAAGACCGCAATGCCGAACGTTAGACCAGGAACCATGACCCCTTTCAATATTCCTCTCCCAACATCATACCTATTGTAATTCCACAGTGCTCTCTTTTTCATTACCGCTGCATTTATGTTACCTTTAGTCATCACATACATTTCGTGTTCCCTTAGGTACTCGGCCCCATTGCTCATCTATACGCCCAGATATTTGTATTTATCTGTTATCTCTAGCGTAACCTCCTGCATTCTAAGCTCAATACCTTCATTGTCATTAAAAATCATGACTGCTGATTTTTTCTTACAGAATCTAAAATATAACCTATTTCCCTCGTAACCGCAGATATCCATCAATCTCTGCAAATCTTCCTTGTTGACGGCCATCAGCACTATATCATTTACCTAAATTAATGCTGGTAGTGGCTGTTCAATAAGTTTTTCTTGTTTGACCAAAGAGAGGTTGAAGCCCTGTCCACTTCCCTCTATGGCCTCTAATCCTTGTAGGTACATCATGAGTAACAAGGGTGACAGAGGACACCCCTGCCTAGGTTCCCGTTTTACCTCTGTAGGCTTGGATACCTGTTTTTTCCACTTTATAACTGCCTTGTTAACTTTATAGATATACTTCAAAAGACTAGTGACTCCATCTTTCACACCTAGTGTGTCCAATAATTCCCACAAGACCTCTTGAACCACGCTATCGTATGCTCCTCTTATATTCAAAAATGATGGCCACAAGGACCTGTCTTCCTTTTCACCTATTTAGATGCACTGCGTTAGTGAGAACAGATTGTGTTCCAACCTACTGTGTTTCCGAAACCCGTTTTGTAGTTCTCCAAGCACCCCCCCATCCTCTATCCATGCTTGCAGTCATTCCTTTATCATCTGCATCGCCAGCCTGTATGTCACTGATGTCACTGTTAATGAGCAGTAGCTGTTTCTGTCAGCTTTGTCCCCCTTTCTTTTATAAATCATGCTCACCCTGCTAAGTTTCTATCCATCGGGGATTTCGCCATCGAAAATTATTTTGCCTATTGCCTCCCGCAAAGCCTGCTTAGACTTCGCATCTAATGTCTTTATCAGCATATTTATAAGGCCAACTGGACCTGTTGATATGCTGTTAGGGACCCTCTTCTCAGCCCTTTTCCACTCTCGTTGTGAAAACAGAGCCACTGCGCCACTTGATTCAACCTTGTCTATTGTGGTGCATAAAACACTTGTTTGTTGAAATCTTTCTGTCTTCCTTGTTCTCATATATTCAATAGCTTCGTCTCCTTCTAGCCTAGCACCTTGAGCTGTAGATATGAACCTCTGCTCAAGGCAAGTCTCATTTCTTAGGGAGTTTAGGTGGTTCCAAAATTTCACAGCTGTCTTGCTATCTTTTTTATGTACTTCTGCCAGCCACTGAGCTTCTTTTCTTCTAATCTTTTCAATGATCAGAAGGGATGCATCTCTTCTACAGCTTAGAAAGATGTCCCATTTTCTTTCAACATCATCTGTCGGTTCACTCCGCTGCTTAGCATATGTGTGTTTCCTAGAGGCTTCATGATGTTTTGCGATGACTCTCTTAACTTCCTCGTTCCACCAACTCTTCGGTTTGTGTCTTCCTTTCCGGGGTGACTTGTCACGTGCCTTAGCAAGCTCTAGCTCAAACAGTCTAACTAGGTTCGTGTATGTCCACACTGTTTTATTGTCCTCAGTGGTTGCTTTCTCAATTTGTTTAGTAGCTATTTCTCTTTGCCTTTCTTAGTAAAACTTTTCCTGTAGTTGCTCATCTTGTCTCCTTTCCACTTTCACTGCTCTTCCAATTCTTAGCTTGATACGTTCGTGATCACTACCCAGACTTCTGGAGCCAACTTCTTCTATGTGCATTCCCCTGAGCTTATCATACATCCTATGCGACATCAGTGCGTAAACTATCGTCAACTGGAGGCTTCCTAACTCCCATGTTTTTTGTAAATAATCAAAGCATGCCTTTCACACATATCCATGATCATAATGCCTGTTGGGTCGGTATATCCATCTCTATCTGCTATGTGCGCATTCATATCTCCTAGTATAAATGTCTCGTACTCGCCTCCTAACTCCTCAATGTCATTTGATATACACTCTACCATTCCCTGGTTTTCCTCTCTGGCCTTTGCTCCCATCCACAAGTACACCAAACCAAGGAATTTCATTTGCCTTGCCACTTTCCCTTTTAGCTAATAATGTTTTTTGCGCTCCTGCTTGACCCTTTGCCAGACGGTACTTTGATGAATGAATGCCATAATACCACCCTCCTTTCTGCTGCTTTTTGTTCTATTACAATATTCCCACGCGTAGTCCGGATTGTTAGGAGGTTGTTCTATGTCCCTACGATGTGTTTCTACAAAACTGCATACCATCGCCCTCTCCTCCCTTAGCTGCTTTTCTATCTATTTCCACTTCAGCTTGTTCCGCCAACCTGCATGTTAATATACCAAATGTCTGAATTGGCTTGGCGCTCGAGGATACGTCTATTTCTGCCCCGGGCTCTACCTATCTTAGATACTGGTGCCACTTTAGAATCGTATCTGTCCATACCACCTGTCAAAAAGTCTCGCTGGTTGTTTTCCTCGTTACTAGTGTTAGGGGTGTCTCTTGAACGCTGCCGTCAGCAGGTTGTGCTCGTAACTTGCATCAGGACCGACGAGAAGGGAAGTACCGACGAGACGGCGCAGAACAGCAAATCAATAGAGTTTAATACTACAAAGTTAGACCAAAGTGGACATTCAAGTTTACAAACAAAGGTAAGAAGCCGAGAAGCAGAGTTCCGGCAGAGTCTCAATCCAGTCTGCCTCACCCAGTCTCTCCCTGCGCGTTTTAAAGGGTTCCAGACGCTTGTGTGACGTCAGGCGCCTTCAGACATGACCAAATATGGATCACCTTGTGTTCGCACCACCTACCACGCCACTGGTCACGCCACCGATCACGCGACTGATCGCGCCACGGATCACACCACCGGCGTTCCCACACTCAAGAGCCAGGTGCGAATGAGCCATGAGCTCACCGCGTTCTCGCGCACAGCACATGACGACCTTCGCGGCAGCAGCGTCTCAGGTTCCTCGGCGTCTGGGCATACACTTCTGCGCCTCTACCCCCGATACGTTTACAGGCCCGGGAGCGTTCGCACGCTGTCCGTGGTCTTGCATTTGGGCCCAAAGGGGTTCGCGTAAAATGAAGCGTAACAGACTGCCCCCTCGCGGATGGAGATCCCAAATGGCAGGGGACAGCATCCACTGTCATCAGGGATCAGTCGTCGAAGCTCGTAGCCTTCTTAACATGGAGCACAGTACGTGATACCTGGCTCTAGGCCCTGTTCCGTCTCGTAAGGTAGTTCCGCCAGATTTCACGGATGTTGTCGAGGTTCGCCAGAGGCTGGAGGCGAACCATACAATGGAATCCAGCAAATGGCGACAGCCAAAAGTGGCCAAAGACAATTATATGAGCTCCTTCCCGGGGCGACCCCGCAGGGGCTCGTCGGTGGGGCTGGTCGCCAGGCAGCTCCTTGTGGTGAGATCATCACACCCCACCGCTTCAGGTCTTTCATCAGCAAGAAGGGAAACCACAGGTTCTTCCGGCGTTCCTGCGAAGAGTTTGGAACCGACGTGGTGTCCGAAGAGATGCCGGATGACAACGAAGTCCTCTCTCTGGGAGGGCAAGATCCTCGCCTTGGTAGAGCCGGTCGACTGAACAAACAATCCACGGGAAAGCACAGAATAACAAAGCCACTGAAGAAGCAAGCGCGAGACACGTATCCACTGAGCCCCACCAGGCTTACCTTAAACACAAAAGTCTCAATCTTATTACTCGTACAAAGTACTAAACACACCCCTAATTTCGTTGCCCACCTGACGACGCACAGGTCTTCCAAAACTACGGAAGAAATAATAACACAAAAACCTATGTCAGGAAAAAAAACAATCGAGGCCAATTCATGACCTAGAGGCTTCGGCTTAAGCCATCGGCATTGCCATTGAGACTCCCCTTTTTGTACCGTATTTTGTATGAATACTGCTGCAAAACGAGGCTCCAGCGCAGGAGGCGACCATTTTTGGAAGAAGTGGACTGCAGCCATCTGAGAGGACAGTGGTCTGTCTCTATTATGAACCTCGAGCCTGCAAGGTAGCACGACAACTTTTGCACTGCCCATACGAGACACGCACATTCTTTCTCGGTTGCGCTATACGCTTGTTCTCGCACAGTCAGCTTACGACTGGCATAAAGAACTGGGTGTTCACCGTCCTCTCCTCGTTGGCACAACACTACTCCCATGCCTCGCTCACTAGCATCACACTGAACTATGAACTCTTTCGAATAATCAGTTGATTTCAGCACAGGTTGACTTGTTAAGGCGGCTTTTAATGCTTTGAAAGCCTCCTCTTTACGGTCATCCCAGATGACAGTTTGTGGCTCAGTTTTCCGGAGCGCGTCAGTTAAAGCGCTAGCTGATTCCGAATATCTCGGGATGTAACGTTGATAGTAACCTGCAACCCCCAGAAATGAGCGGATATCTGTCTTTGAGCTTGGTTGCGGGAAATCGCGTATGGCAGCCACCTTGAGCTCAGAAGGTTGGAGGCGTCCTTGTCCGATTATGTGACCTAGGTAGATAACCTCAGCTTGAGCGAGTTGGCATTTAGGTGCCTTCACAGTTAGTCCCACTTCACGCAAACGCGTTAGAACCACTCGCAGATGTTGCATGTGTTCCGACCAAGAGTACGAATATATCGCCACATCGTCTGAGTAGGGTAAAGCGAATTCCCCTAGTCCTCGTAACACCTTGTCCATAAGGCTTGAAAAACAGTATGGTGCATTTTTCAAACCGAAGCTTAATACCTTAGGGCGGAACGTTCCCAACGGCGATATGAACGCTGCATATCTGCTAGCCCTTTCGGTGAGAGGAACCTGCCAGTAGCCTCGAACGAGATCCAGCGTGGAAATATATCAAGCTCCACTAACCCTCTCAATGCGCTCTTCAATGTTTGGTATAGGGTAAATCTGATCTTTGGTGATGGAGTTTAGCTTGCGATAATCCACGCAAGGGCGTGGATCTTTTCCCGGCACCTCAACTAAGATTAAGGGCGAAGTGTAATCGCTCTCACAAGGCTCGATCACGCCTAATTCCAACATCTTCTTCACCTCGGAATCCATAATCTTTCGTTGGCGCGGTGACACTCGGTAAGCTTTGCTACGCACGGGTTCTGAGGATGTCAGCTCGATGTCATGAGTAACAACTGAGGTTCTTCCAGGCCTATCTACAAAGTCCTGAAATTCTTTCAGAAGATCCTGGAGCTCGATCTTTTGCTCCGGCTCTAACTGCGCTTTCGATATTAATTCTTTGATTAGTGGTTCACCATCCTCACCGTTTATGACTGATGCAAGCCCTGGAAGTTCAACTGGAATCTCCTCGGGGATGTTCACCATCATGCATACCACTGCTTCCCGTTCTCGGTATGGCTTGAGCAGATTGCAATGATACACTTGCTGTATCTTTCGCTTTCCGGGCAGGCGTATCACGTAGTTTGTGTCAGAAAGCTTTTCAACTACGTTGGCGGGACCTTCCCACTGCACTTCTAACTTGTTTTTCTGCGACGGTCGCAGTATCATTACTTTGTCCCCGACATCGAATCGACGGGTTCTGGCTGTGCGGTCATAGTACACCTTTGACCTATGTTGCACTTTAGCCATGGCTTGCTCTGATAGCCGTTGAGCGCTTCTTGAACGCTCCAGTAGCTTCAAAACGTACTCGACCATTACTGGGTCTTCGGCTCGGCCTTCCCACGATTCTCGAAGCAAGAGAAGAGGAGATCGCAACGAGCAGCCGTACACGAGCTCGGCTGGTGAAAACCCCGTTGCTTCATGCGGGGCAGTCCTTAGAGCGAACATGGTAGCCGACAAACATAGCTCCCAGTCCGTCTTCCTTTCGTAGCATAACGCCCTCAACACTCGCTTCAGAACGGAGTGGAGCTTCTCCACGGAGTTAGACTGAGGGTGGTAGACTGAACTATGAATTAGTTTTACTCCGCACCTTTCCAAAAACGTAGTGGTAAGAGCACTAGTAAACACAGAGCCTTGATCCGACTGTATTTCGGCGGGAAAGCCAACTCGTGCGAATATGGAAAGGAGCGCGTTAACTATTTCCACAGAGCTAAGTTCTTTAAGTGGAACCGCTTCGGGGAACTTAGTCGCTGGGCATATCGCGGTGAGCACGTGGCGGTACCCCGACGATGTCGCCGGCAGTGGGCCTACAGTGTCCACTACGAGCCACCGAAACGGCTCTGTGATGATAGGCACCAGCTTCATCGGCGCCCTCGTCTTGTCACCCGGCTTACATACACGCTGACACGTATCGCATGTCCTTACAAATCGCCCTGCGTCGCGGAAACAGCCTGGCCAATAATACTCTTCTGCAACAACCGTCCCTTCGTTTTCTTGAAGCCTAAATGACCTGCCCAAGAACTTCCATGTGACAAGCGCAGTAAATCCTCTCAATAAGCTTGAGGCACGACCAGCTGATCAAACATTACACCCCTTTTGTCAACATACTTCCTGTACAGTATGCCATCCTTCTCATAATAACTTATGTTTTTCGGGGCTATCTTTTCATTTACCCTGCTCTGGATGTTTCGCAAGCTCGGGTCTTTATCTTGTTGATTTCTCAAGGCCATGCTGTCTACCATTAACAGTCGCTGTAAGTTTTCCGACGTAGGCGCTACAAGTAAATCTCTGGAATGCTCTTCCAATATTTCTGATGGTGCCCGTGCCGTAGCTTCATCCTCCACGGATGGGACCTCCTGCTGTTGTAACGCTGGCGCAAGTTCGACCTCTGCTGGGGAGTCCTGCGTCAGGCCGATTTCAGCTAAAGGGGACTCGGCAACTGCCTTCGCAGCGAGTTCCCGTGCTTTCGAACGCGTTAGCACCATCACATTTGCCTCCCGAAACAGCTGCCCTCTCTCGCGCAGCATCTTGTCAGATCTAATTGAGAACAGGTAAGGGTATTGCGGAGGGAGTGCCGGCGACACGGCAGCTTCCGTCTCGAGCGTGCCGAAAGGACCTTTGATAGTTACCTTTGCGACGGGAAGGCATGCACTGCTCGACTCTACTGCCTGCTTGATCTAAGCACACTCACCCCTGAACATTTGCGGTTCAGCGTACGAGCTGTGAACTACGTCCATCGTAGCCGCAGAATCGCGCAGTACGCGGCATGGCTTCCCGTTCACTTCGAGGTCGCGCATGTAAGGTTCGAGAAGCTCGATATTCTCGTCCCTACCACTGATGGATAGAAACACAACTTTTGGTTTCTTACATGGCGCCGCAATGTGACCGGGTTTATGGCAGTTATAGCAAAGGAACGGTTTCCTCGCTTCTAGCTTCCTTTGCTGTTCTAACGCAGGTTCGGTGTTCCGTTCCGACTCCGACGTATTTACGGTTCGGGCATTCCCAATTTCAGGCTCTTCCTTCGTTTTCACAGGCCCTCTCTATGGCTTGAACCTAAAATCGGGACCCCCTTTTCGACCACTGTCACTGCCTTCGCGAGCCCGACGTGTGACGAATTCCTCTGCTAGCTCTGCGGCTCTGGCTACACAGTTAACATCTGGCCTGTCTTGCACCCAATGCCTAATGTTCTCTGGTAACCGGTTGTAGAATTGCTCTAGTAAAAAACACTCAATAACCTTTGTGTGGTCACCGTAGGCCTTCTCCTCCTTTAGCCATTCCACCATGTTTGACTTCAGTTTATAGGCAAATTCAGTGTATGACTCACTCCTTCCTTTCTCCAATTCACGGAATTTCCGCCGGAATGCCTCCGCGGACAGCCTGTACTTCCTAAGCAAACTGGATTTTACTTTATCGTAATCGTCGACCTCCTCAGTGGATAAACGAGCGATTACTTCTGCTGCCTCGCCAGGTAAGAGCGTGAGCAAGCGCTGTGGCCACGACTCACGGGAGAACCCCTGCTTCTCACACGTCCGCTCAAAGTTCACCAAGAACAACCCAATGTCCTCTCCGAGTTTATAAGGGCGAATTAGTTCTGTCATTTTGAGCGATATGTGCACCCCTGCACTGTTTGCCTCGCTTCTCTGCCCTGCCTTTCGCACGCGCTCTATTTCAACCTCGAGTCGCTTTAACTCGAGCGCGTGATCGCGTTCCTCACGCTCTCTCGAACGTTGAAACTCGAGTCGTTTTAATTCGAGCTCCCTTTCCTCACGCTCTTTCTCTTGCTGTTTTCTACGCTCCTCTGCCTGTCTTTTAGCGGCTTCCCTTTCTCGAATTATCTCAAGGCATTCCGTCAGCTCATCTTCCTCAGCCTCCAGAGCACTAATAGCCTCGATCAATTCTGGTTTCCGGAGTGCGTCAGAAACATCCAAACGCAACTCCTTTGCAAGCTGTAATAACTCCGCTTTACGCAGCAACTTCAAATTCATGGCTGTGTTCAGTGCGACCTTTCCTACTGTACAGAACTATCTTGCCGCAGCCCACTTTGGCGACAACAATAGTTCGAATTACCAGTTACGCTTCTCCACTGAAAAAGCCTGGCAAAACTCAGCAGACAAAGCCCCGCACTCACCACTCAACAGCCGAGAATTCCGCGTAGACCCTCGCAAACACTGCATCTGGTTGCGGCCTGGCAGACAAGACGGCTCGTAAATCCGTGTCGCAGCTCAGCCCTCGAGTCGTCGAAATGACTGCAGCATCCCACCGCTGCCACCAGTTGTTAGGGGTGTCTCTTGACCGCCGCTGTCAGCTGGTTGTGCTCGTAACTTGCATCAGGACCGACGAGAAGGGAAATACCGGCGAGACGGCGCAGAACAGCAAATCAATAGAGTTTAATACTACATAGTTAGACTAAAGTGGACATTCAAGTTTACAAACAAAGGTAAGAAGCCGAGGAGCAGAGTTCCGGCAGAGTCTCAATCCAGTCTGCCTCACCCAGTCTCTCCCTGCGCGTTTTAAAGGGTTCCAGACGCTTGTGTGACGTCAGGCGCCTCCAGACATGACCAAATATGGATCACCTTGTGTTCGCACCACCTACCATGCCACTGGCCACGCCACCGATCACGCGACTGATCGCGCCACGGATCACACCACCGGCGTTCCCACACTCAAGAGCCAGGTGCGAATGAGCCATGAGCTCACCAAGTTCTCGCGCACAGCACATGACGACCTTCGCGGCAGCAGCGTCTCAGGTTCCTCGGCGTCTGGGCATACACTTCTGCGCCTCTACCCCCGATACGTTTACAGGCCCGGGAGCGTTCGCACGCTGTCCGTGGTCTTGCATTTGGGCCCAAAGGGGTTCGCGTAAAATGAAGCGTAACACTAGCTATGCTGCACCCCGAAGGGTCCGCGTGCCCCCCAAAAAAGCTACTGAGTGTCCTGCAAGTCGCCAACCCACTTCATGACCTAGCCGCCCATCGAAGTGAATTCTTTCTCGTTGAAAACCACCCCACCTATGCACCTGTCTGTTTATTTCCACCACCCCAAAGACTTTCTCTCGACTCATCCGCCATATTTCTTGGTTTGCATTAACAACTGCTCTTTGCAGGTTGTCGTAACGCACCAGTACCTCCGGTATTGTGCATATTACTACCTGTACCTAAGGAGAAGTGGCGCGCATGTCATCGACCCCTTTCACCAGTGTGGTCGCTAGTCCTGCCGTATCTTCATTTAAGACATCTTTTAAACCACCTGAAATTATCACGAGGTTGCGCATATCAGCTGTAGTTTCGAGTTTTGCACTCGCTTGCCTCATGACTGCTTCCAGCTTGCATCCTGGGAACGTCCCTACTGCAACCCTCTTGCCACCTATTACCCTCTCTTTCATTGCTTCTGCGCATCGATTTAAATTTGAATCCCCGGCGATTCTTACATGCTGTGATTTTTCAGCTGGAGCGTCCTGCACCTGGGGGTTACTAGCACCTGTTACACCGGTTGCTTTGTCCCCTTCCAGCCACACCACTACTTCGCTGAAGCTGGGCCTTGCAACAATTAAACCAGCTGAACCTGTTTTTTTCTAAACCTACTTGCTCTTTTTTCTTCGCCATTCTGGTTGCCGATGCCCTACTGTTCTCTTCGTCGGCCGCTCCTTTGTTCACCTTGGCTAGTGCTTCCTCGGAAGACTTCAGCCTTTCTCCCATTGCCCTCGTTTTGTCTTGCCCTGTTGCCAAGGCAGTCTCCAGCTCGGTGATTCTCAGCAGCAGTTCGCTCTTGGCCACCATCGTTTTCTCTATTGTTTCCTCGACCTCACATTGCCTTCACTTCGCATCAGCCTCCTCTCCATTTTTTTCTGCACTTGGGTCCATTTTCAAACTCACCCCGCATCGTGAACACGTTACAGTTTTTTTAACCAAGTCTTTGTGACACAAATTGTCCTTATGACTTTCCTCACTCAATAATTACAAAACACGAACCGTGCCCTACGATAAAAGGTGTAAGCTCTACTACAAAAACTTGCGTGTTCAAAGTATAGGCACATTCTCCAAGGAGTGGCAAGAGAAAAAACACAAAACACACACACACACAAGCTAGTAAATACCTGGTGACTGACCCCCGAAGAAGCCATACAATGTAATAGGTGCTACAAATATTTAAACTGCTGCCTTATTAATTTTAAAGGCAAGCTCAAAGCATGCAAAACCACTTATCTGTGCAGTTGATTAGTAGGGCTCAAAAAACACGTCCATGCATCTCTATGAAACAGCACCATCTTTATCATCATCAACTACCAGTACCATCATATAGTTTTAAATTTATCAACTACAAGCATCATCAACTACAAGTCGTCCGTCAACGCGTCCGTTCGTGTGTCCGTTGATCCATCTGTCTGTCTGTTCGTGCGTCCATCTGTCTGTACGTCCGTGCGTCTATCCATTCATCCGTCTGTCTGCTAGTGTGTCTTTCCGTCCATCCGTGCGTCCTTCTAGTGAAGGCTCCAAGTACCGCCACCTTCCGTCTCGTATCCCCTATGGCACACACCCGCTCTAGAGCGGGTATTTGCCAATGGTGGCTAGATACTACTTTATACATACAAGAAATGGACAGACCAACGCCTTAAGAAGCTTCGCCCCTAAAAGTATTGGCTGTTGAAATGAAAACAGCAAATACTTATTTCTGTTCCCATGTCCTGCTTCTTAGCCCCTCAACACGAATATAGAAAAAGCAGCAGCAAGAAAGAAGCCGCAGCGGCTCATAGCGGTGTTTAACTGTACAACGTTCGCTTCAAGCGAAGAATGTAGCAGTTCTGATTAGACATTCACCGAACACATACCCGGTTAACTAACTCACTAACGAAGAGACATATGCTCTGATTCAAAACTAACTCATGACATGGTGGCCTCTTCTTTCCGTTCTACTGAATCTTCTATTCGCACCACCTTTGCAATGTCTTCTCTTGGAAATGCACTGCGGCCTCCTATATGAGTTGCAGAAGACCAGCTCTCTCCTAACCCAGAAACAACCCAGGGAGATGTAATGCAAAATGGCGCGGCCCAAAATGTCTCTGCGATGAAATGCAAGTTCCACAGCTTAAAATGTGTTTAAAATGATATGCCAGCGTCCACCTGGCTGAAATTCCATCAAACGTAGTGTGCTCTTTATCCTCTCTCTCATGAGGCCTTACTGATGCTTTAAAGCAGGTGCGTAGTCAGAGATTTTTTTTCGGGGTT
The DNA here is from genome assembly GCA_013436015.1 of Rhipicephalus annulatus. Lineage (NCBI taxonomy): Eukaryota > Metazoa > Arthropoda > Arachnida > Ixodida > Ixodidae > Rhipicephalus > Rhipicephalus annulatus. The sequence continues at coordinate 53,592 of WOVY01013394.1, forward strand.
ATGGCCACCACCTTGATTTCGGGAGGGGCACCCACTAATGATTGGCGCTTTTTGGTCTCTATGCCATGGCGAAAAAAATTTTTGGGGAGGGGGGAGGGGCACATGCATAGTGTGCCACCCAATGGCTTCGCCAAGGTTTTGAGAAAGAGGTTTTGATGAGTGGGTAGCTCAAGTTCGTCTGCGTTGATGGGCCTGTTTCCATGACGGGAATGTTGAAGATGAATTGTGGTAAATCCTCTTTTAATTAATGGAATACATTAAAGCGCTCACTAATTGAGCATTCTATTTGGCGTGTTATGCAGAGTTACACCACAGAAATACAAGGCAATGAACGTTGTCGATGATATTGCTGCTCATGAATTGTAGCTGGGCCAGTTTTATGAGGTGGGAAGCTTTGAGCTGCTTATATAGGCTGTGAGTATAATTTTTTCCTTGTCCTTGTATTTGCGTGTCACCTTTTCTGTGAAAACACACTCTCAATTTGCCCTTTTATATATTCTGCTGTATACAGTAGGAACGTGACATTTGCACCTTCTTTCCTGCTAAGCAGTGCGAAAAATTAGAAGACAGAAAGAAACAGATAGGAAAGAGCACTGTCCTTACGTTATTGCCATACATGGCCCTTAGATAGGTTATGTGTGGCCACATATAAGCATATATGTCAGCATATGTGGCTTCCATTTACCATATATGGATGCATATCTGGCGGAGTCGGTTCATGTATGAGGTTATATACAGCCATATATGACGTGGTTGGCCCATATAAGGGGTCAAATCCGGCCTTATAAGGCACGGCCACACCATATATAACATATCAAGTGGATTTTTATATGTGGAAGTGCTCCCTTATATGGGATAAACCACGTATATATTTAGCATAATGATCACACTTTTATGCGGACTGCAATATATAAATGTTTGTACAAAAAGCTGACCTGCTTATTTTCTAAAACAATAAGAGTAATAGATATATATGTTGTTTCTGCCATGCAAAAAAACAAAATTTCATATAAGCTTTGTGTACGTGATAGTTGCAACTATAGATGCATTCGTATAATTTAACTTGTATATTTTTCATTGCATTTAGGTTTGAAGCAACAACTTGGAAATATTACGACGTAAATAATGTAAACGAGAGCAGGAATGTTTTACAAGGAAGGAATTGTGTCAGGTCACAAAACGTATTGAAGCTCCCGAACCTCGCGTTTACTATAGAGCAATCCTATATAGTATTAGGTAAAAACGAAATGCATGCAACTTATTTTTCATATCAATGCATTGTTTGGAGTGGCCACAAGAAACGGTAATTTCAATGCATTTTTGTCTTCCACATCGTTGAACAAATATGCTGAATATTTGAAAGTTTTGATGGCTATATACTCTCTTTCTTAGACAAAATTTCAATTAATCCGATTGACCGCTAATCTGCGATTGCTTTCAGCAGCCATTTACCATAATTACATGCACAGTGGAATGTGTAAGGGAGTATTTTCGAAAACAAATAAAAAGAACTTACGTGAACACAACTTGCACGCATTATTATGATTACATTCAAGATGTAAGTTGCACGGATTTATTGCAAAAATACATCTTGCATATTCTTTGGCTATGTATAATGTTCTTGGTTGTGCACATAGTAAATTTATTAAAATTTTATTATTTAACTAGTAAACAGGAATACAGAGTCTCGTTTCAGAACAGGTACTCGGCTCTTAGTGAGGAAACGAACCTTAACATAGATACAATAAATGATAATCTGACGAGTATCATTACGGAGTGTGCGGTGGAAGTTGGAGGCAGGGTAGTTAGACAGGACACTGGCAACCTTTCCCAGGAAACGAAGAATCTCTTTAGGAAGCGTCAAATCATGAAAGTCTCAAATACAACAGAAAAAATAGAACTGGCAGAGCTTTCGAAGTTGATTAACAGGCGTAAGGTATCCCATGTAAGAAGGTATAACATGTAGAGAATTGAACACGCTCTGAAAAACGGAGGAAGCGTCAAAGCAGTGAAGCGAAAACTTGGAATAGGCAAAAATCGAATGTATGCACTAAGGGACAAAGAAGGCAAAATAACTACCAATATAGATAGGATAGTTAAAAGAGTGGAGGAGCTTTACAGAGATCTGTACAGTAGCCGGGAGAACCACGACTTTAGTACTATAAGAACTAGCAGTAACCCAGATGACACCCCACCAGTAATGATAGAAGAAGTCAGAAAAGCTTTGGAGAGCATGCGAAGAGGCAAAGCTGCTGGTGAGGATCAGGTAACATCAGATCTGCTGAAAGATGGAGGACAAATTGTGTTAGAAAAACTAGCCACCCTTTTTACGAGGTGTCTCCTGACGGGAAGGGTACCAGAGTCTTGGAAGAACGCTAACATCATCTTAATACATAAGAAAGGAGATGACAAGGACTTGAAGAATTACAGGCTGATCAGCTTGCTCTCTGTAGTATACAAGCTATTTACAAAGGCAATTGCTAACCGAGTAAGGAAAACATTAGAACTCGATCAACCAAAAGAACAAGCAGGATTTCAAACAGGCTACTCAACAATCGACCACATCCATACTATCAATCAGGTAATAGAGAAATGCTCAGAATATAACCAACCACTATATATAGCCATCATAGATTACGAGAAGGCGTTTGGTTCAATAGAAATATCAGCCGTCATGCAGACACTGCGGAATCAGGGCGTCGATGAAGTATATATAAACACCCTGGAAGAATTCTACAAGGGATCAACTGCTACCATAGTGCTTCATAAAGAAAGCAACAGTATACCAATAAAGGAGGGTGTAAGGCAGGGGGACACAATTTCCCTAATGCTATTTACCGCGTGCTTACAGGAGGTTTTCAGAAGCCTAGAATGGAAACAGTTAGGAATAAGAGTTAATGGAGAGTAGCTTAGTAACCTGCGCTTCGCCGATGACATTGCATTGCTGAATAACTCAGGGGACGAATTGCAACACATGATTACGAAGTTAGACAAGGAGAGCAGAATGGTGGGTCTTAAAATGAATCTGCAGAAAACGAAAGTAATGTACAACAACCTCGGAAAAGAGCAGCGCTTCGATATAGGTAATAGTGCACTTCAAGTTGTAAAAGACTATGTCTACTTAGGGCAGGTAATAACCGCTAAGCCGAACCACGAGATTGAAGTAACTAGAAGAATAACAATGGGGTGGAGCACGTTTGGCAAGCACTTTGAAGTTATGACAGGTAGATTGCCACTATTCCTCAAGAAGAAGGTATATAACAGCTGTATATTGCCGGTACTTAGCTACGGAGCCGAAACCTGGAGACTTACAAAGAAGGTTCAGCTTAAATTTAGGACGACGCAGCGAGCAATGGAAAGAAAAATGGTAAGTGTAACCTTAAAAGACAAGAAGAGAGCAGAGTGGATTAGAGAACAAACGGGGGTTAAGGATATCTTAGCTGATATCAAGAAGAAGAAATGGACATTGGCCGGGCATGTAGCGCGTAGACAGGATAACTGCTGGTCGTTAAGGGTAACTAACTAGATTCCAAGAGAAGGCAAGCGGGTTAGGGGGAGACAGAAGGTTAGGAGGGCAGGTGAGATTAAGAAGTTTGCGGGTATATATTGGCAGCAGCAAGCACAGAACCAGGTTAACTGGCGGAACATGGGAGAGGCCTTTGTCCTGCAGTGGACGTAGTCAGGCTGATTAAGATTATGATGATGAGTAAACATATATTTTGGTGTAATATTTGCAAGCGTCAAATAAATATCACGTCATACACATGCAAATTAAGAAAGGTGCTACTGGCTCACACGAGATACATATTTAATAGACCATGTATTGAAATGAATAAGCTTTATAGCAACATTTACCGTAGGCTGCCGAATTCCCAAATTTTCTATTTTGTGTTGGTATATTATTTCTTGGTCGAGGTCACTAATGCGCACGTGCCATCAGCAGGATTAGCTTGAACATTGCCTTGCTAATACAATTTGTATGACACTTTTTTTGCGGGCTGGCATGATGCCTAAGCCAAACTGTACATTATGTAAACAGCCCCTTGCTGTGCTTGCGCGTAATGATTGAAACTGCTTGCGAACATATCCTTTCAACACCAACACTGTGGTGCATTTACCTATTAGATATGTATGCCGGTACATACCCATCAAACTGCGCAATTACACACTCCTGTATAGAGATTCATGGGCACCTGGACACTAGCATTTCATTCATTGTAGCCATTTCTTTTCGGCCATGTCAGAATGACTGATGCAAAATGGCTTGCATCAGTCACGTGCGTCGTCGTCACTAGAAGCCACAGAAGACGAGGGTGCGGCAGACAAGGTTTATTAGTAAGGAGGCGTACTTGTGCCTCTCGCTTAGGACACAAAAGTAAAACTAACAGGAATGAAGTGGCGTGCCTATGCACAGTTGCCGTTCCACCAAAAAAGAACAACCCACAGCTTATGCGCTGCCAGTTATTTAAGCGCTGAAAAGACAACATAGAACATGCGCACATTTATCATCAGATACTGCACTGTCTGATACGATGGGCCCCTCGGAAGTTAATCGCAGTCCGCTCTAGCGTATCTAAATGACGCGACGGCTGTCGCTCTTTAGTGGCAGCTGCGCAGAACGGCATGGCACGCGGCATTGCTCCCCCCTTCAAAAACATCGCCTCGATGTTGAAAGCAAGCACTGAATTCATGAGGCATTGAAGTTTTCACAAAAAAATAGAGGAACAAGCGCACATGTCTGCTAGCGCGCATAATAGGGTTTCAAACGCACGACGTGAACAATTTCAGACCGCACACGTCGACGCTGGGAGTCTGTCACACCATCCGGGACGATTTCATAGATCAGTGGCCCTACGCGACGAACAATTTTGTAAGGGCCAAAATAACGCCGCAGAAGCTTTTCGCTGAGGCCTTGTCGGCGAACTGGTGCCCATAGCCAAACTTGTTCGCCGGGTGTGTATTCCTGATGGCGGTGTCGCAGGTTGTAGTGTCGGGCATCCGTCGCTTGCTTGGTTGCCGTTCGCAGTCGAGCCAGCTGCCTGGCCTCTTCAGCGCGTTGTTGAAATATCGCTACGTCCGGGTTCGGGTCGCCTTCGTTTAGGTGCGGCAACATTGCGTCCAGAGTCGTTGTCACTTCCCGTCCGTAAACAAGAGCGAATGGTGTCTGCCCGGTTGTCTCCTGGGCGGCCGTATTATATGCGAAGGTGACATATGGGAGCACTTTATCCCATATTTTATGTTCGACATCGACGTACATCGACATCATGTCCGCCAGGGTCTTGTTGAGCCGTTTTGTGAGACCGTTAGTTTGCGGGTGGTATGCGGCAGTTCGGCGATGGGTGGTGTGGCTGTACCGCAAAATGGCTTGCATCAGTTCGCAACAGAAGGCTGTCCCTCTGTCAGTGATAAGGACCTAAGGTGCACCGTGGCGCAGGACAATTTGGTGAACGAAGAATCTGGCGGCTTCTTCAGCAGTGGCTCGAGCAAGGGCGCGGGTTTCTGCGTAGCGAGTCAGGTAATCTGTCGCCACAATGATCCACTTATTTCCTGCGGTAGACGTCGGGAAGGGTCCCAGAAAGTCCATTCCGATTTGTTCGAAGGGCCTTGTTGAGGGTTGAAGTGGCTGGAGTAGTCCAGCGGGTTTTGTTGGCTGTCTCTTGCGGCGTTGACACTTTCGGCACGTCCGTACGTAATGCTTGACGTCTTCTAGAATGCGCGGCCAGTAGTAACGCTCACGGATCCGCGAAAGCGCTCGTGTACACCCAAGATGCCCGGAGGTTGGTTCGTCATGTGACGCCTGCAAAATTTCCTTGCGCAATGACGACGGCACGACGAGAAGGTAGGTGCTCTTCCTAGAGTCGAAGTTCTTTTTCACAAGAACACCGTCTTTCAAGCAGAATGTGTGAAGAGCAAGCCTGAAAGTTTTGGGTATCTCCATACGTTTTCCCTCAAGATGTTCAATGAGACAGTTCAGTTCAGGGTCGGCCCGTTGTTGGGCGGCTAAGTCGGAAGCGGTGATCATGCCCAGAAAAATGGCGTCGTCGTCTGCACACGGTGGTGGTTGCTCAAGCGGGGCTCGAGACAGACAATCTGCGTCGGAATGCTTTCTTCCATTCTTGTGCACTACCGATATGTCGAACTCCTGGAGCCGCAAGCTCCACCTTGCGAGACGTCCGGATGGATCCTTTAAGTTCGGAAGCCAGCATAAACCATGGTGGTCGGTAATGACGGTAAAAGGCCTGCCGTACAAATATGGGCGGAATTTGGAAGTTGCCCACATAATTGCCAAGCATTCCTGTTCGGTCGTGGAATAATTGTACTCTGCCTTAGACAAAGATCGACTAGCGTAGGCGATGACGTGTTCTTGTCCATCCCGCCTTTGAACAAGAACGGCGCCGAGGCCGACACTGCTGGCGTCGGTGTGGATTTCTGTTGCCGCGTTCTCGTCAAAGTGGGCCAAAATGGGGGGCGCTTGAAGACGTCTTTTGAGCTCCCGAAACGCTTCTTCTTGGGGTGCCTCCCACACAAACGAGCTGTATTCTTTTGTTAGACGTGTCAGGGGCTCGGAGACCTGCGAGAAGTCCTTGACAAAGCGTCTATAATACGTGCAAAGTCCGAGGAAGCTTCGGAGGCTCTTCTTTTCGCGAGGCTGCGGGAAGTCTCGAACTGCAGCTGTCTTCTCTGGGTCTGGTAGAACGCCGGCAGAACTGACAACGTGACCAAGGAACTTCAGCTGCTCGTAGGCGAAACGGCATTTTTCGGGCTTTAACGTAAGTCCTGAAGCCTTAAGTGCATCAAGTATCACTTTTAACCTGCTTATGTGTTCCTCGAAAGATGGAGCGAAGACTATGACGTCGTCCAAGTACACCAAACACGTTTGCCATTTCAGGCCAGCCAATACGGTGTCCATTACCCTTTGGAAAGTTGCCGGGGCAGTGCAAAGTCCAAATGGCATGACTTTAAACTGGTATAGTCCATCTGGTGTAATAAACGCCGTCTTTTCGCGATCCCTTTCGTCAACTTCCACCTGCCAGTAGCCAGTCCTTAGATCCATAGATGAAAAGTATCTGGCATTGCAGAGACGATCGAGGGCGTCATCAATTCGAGGGAGCGGATAAACGTCCTTTCTCGTTACCTTATTGAGTCGGCGATAGTCGACGCAGAATCTTGGAGTGCCGTCCCGTTTTTTCACGATCACTACAGGGGAAGCCCACGGGCTTTGGGAGGGCTCAATGATGTTGTCATGAAGCATTTCTTGTACCTGTTTCCGGATTGCCTCGCGCTCTTTCATGGACACACGGTACGGCGATTGATGACTTGGTTCCACGTTTTCATCAGTTATGATGCGATGTTTTACAAGCGTTGTCTGGCGGATCTTGGGTGACGTGGCGAAACAATCCTGGTAGCTATAGAGCAGTTTCCGCAGCCTTTCATGTCTTTCCAGGGGTAACGCCGGATTCACGTTAAAGAACACGTCGTGTGTACGAGGATGGAGTGTGTCGTCGATCTTGAGTACATCGCTTATGTCCGGGATGGTCTCGAATAGTGCCACAGTGGTGCCCTTTGCAAGGTGACGATATTCCGAGCAGAAATTAGTGATTAGTACACTGACGGTTCCTTCAACGATGTGAACGATTCCTCTGGCGATAGCCAAACCTTTTTCAAAAAGCAAACTCTGGTTGGCCTCGACCAAACCTTCCGCGCAGATGCAGCAGTCAGCGCCCACGGGGATGACAGCACTCGAGCGTGGTGGCATAGTGACGTGTTCGTCGAGAATCATTAGCGCCGCTGATAATGGAGGACTTGGATTTCGCGTGACGCCCGTATCTGGTGACAGGGTGATTGTTTGCGCTTGAAGATCTATGATTGCTTTGTTTGCCAAAAGGAAGTCCGCACCGAGAATGACGTTCCGAGAGCACTGGTCCAGGACGACGAAAACAGTAGGGTACTTATGCCCTTCCACATCTACACGAGCTGTGCATCTTCCCTTTGGTGTTATGACGTGACCGCCTGCTGTTCGTACCTGCGGGCCTTCCCACGAAGTCAGCACCTTCTTCAACTGGTCGGCGAACACCGCACTCATGACGGAGAAGTCAGCACCGGTATCAACCAACGCAATTACGTCCCGGTTGTCGATTTTCACTGCCAGATCGGTCGATTTTACCTTGGCGTTGCAGGTCTGCCGTGGTGTACTGTTGCGGCTTGGACGGAACTTAGTGCTGATATGTCGCTCGTATTTCTCACCTGCTGCAGGTAGTGTTGCTCCACTGGGACTTTCGGGCGGGGGAGGTTCTTCAGGGGTGCGCCGGGCAGCCAGCACACCTCCATTGGTTGCCGTCTTTAGTTTCCCAAATGAGGGCTAGGGGATCTTCCCCGTGATGCTCCTGTGTTGGCAGGGTGTGGCGATGGGTAACGGCGAGACGAAGGCGCTGGTGACCTGCGGCGGCCCGCTGGCAAACTTTCTCGCTGCAAATAGTCTTCAATCCCAGCTGGCCTTTGACTAGGTTGCGGACGTGAAGTGCCGACGTGAAATCCACGTAATCCGAGGTTCCTATAGAAACAGTTACGATACAAGTGGCCAGGTTCACCGCAGTGGAAGCACAGCGGGCGATGGTCGTCAGTCCTCCACACGTCGGACTCTCTAGGGACGGCTCTCTCGGCAGGAGGTCGGTAGATATTTGGTTGTGGGCGTGGCGGTGGAGAGTACGCCGGTTGGGCGGGGCGCACCGGGTTGCGCGCGGCAGTGGCGTACTACATGAGTTGGGGTCCTCGTGGAGCCCACTCAGGCTCCTGGCTTGGTGGAACTAATAGTCCGGTTCCCAGCGCCTGCTGAACTTCTTGTCTGACGACATCGCTCAAGGTCGCCACTTGAGGACAAGAACTCGGGAACATCTTCCGTAGTTCCTCTTGCAAAATAGCCTTTATGGTGCCCCGAAAGTCGCCGACGGTTACAGCATTAAGCTCGACTGGCGACGTACCGCCTACCGCAGCAGGGCGTCTATACTGTCTCCGCCGGACATCGAGAATCTTTTCCATGGCGGCTGCTTCCGTTACAAATTGGGAGACAGTTTGCTGTGGATTGCGCATTAATCCAGCAAAAAGTTCTTCCTTCACTCCTCTGATAAGGAATCCAAGTTTTTTTTCCTCTGGCATTTCCGGATCTGCTCGACCAAACAGATGCTTCATTTCTTCGACGAAGACAGCGACGCTCTCGTTAGGCAGCTGCAAGCGTGAATGCAGCTGCCTCTCCGCCCGTTCCTTGCGAGCGACGCTTGAAAACGTGCGAAGAAGGCTGCCTTTGAAGTCCTCCCACGTCCTAAGCACGGATTCGTGGTTGATAAACCAGGTACGCGCAGACTCTTCCAGCGTGAAGTAGACCCACTGCAACTTCGCTTCGTCATTCCACTTGTTGATGGCCGCCACGCGCTCGAACTGTTCCAGCCAGTCCTCGGCGTCGTCGCACTGCGTTCCGCGGAATTTAGGGGGTTCACGAGGTTGCTACAATACGACGGCCGTTGGCAACTGGGCTTCACTCATCTTGACAGGCCTGGCTTCTTTCGTGGCGGGTAGTTTTTCTGGAAGAAGGCCGTGCTCCGGGGGAAGTCCTAGCTGTCGGCGGCTTCTTCTCTGGTCGTCTTCCTTTCCTTGGTGAGGACTGGTGTCACGGCTGCGCGAGGGGTTACTGAACATACCCCGCACCTCCACCAGATGTCACGTGCGTCGTCGTCACTAGAAGCCACAGAAGACGAGGGTGCGGCAGACAAGGTTTATTAGTAAGGAGGCGTACTTGTGCATCTCGCTTAGGACACAAAAGGAAAACTAACAGGAACGGAGCGGCGTGCCTATGCAAAGTTGCCGTTCCACCAAAAAAGAACAACCCACAGCTTATGCGCTGCCAGTTATTTAAGCGCTGAAAAGACAACACAGAACATGCGCACATTTATCATCAGATACTGCACTGTCTGATACGATGGGCCCATCGGAAGTTAATCGCAGTCCGCTCTAGCCTATCTAAATGACGCGACGGCTGTCGCTCTATAGTGGCAGCTGCGCAGAACGGCATGGCACGTGGCAGTATTGTGATTGTTAGTATTGTTATTGTTATTGTTGTTATTATTGTTATTGTTGTCATTGTTATTGTTGTTGTTGTTGTTGTATCTCGCAAAACGTGCAACGTTTCGATTCCGCATGCTGTCAATAGTGTGTCGTTATGTAAGTTTTATGAGATCAGTGATCTTGGTGTTCTTTTTGATAGCATGCTGAATTTTTTCTACATGCTCTAAATGTGCTGCCATGCGAGGCCTTTGTTCTTCTCTGTAGGCACAACATCTCTCAAGAATCCGGTTCTCCTACTGCCTTCTACAAATTGTACATCACGATATGTAGTGCTCAACTTGAGTAAATATGCGTATCTGATTTGGAATGACCTTGCTAAATCCAGCAGTAGTGCCACTGAGTGAGTCCAGAAAACTTTCATAAGCATTTACCACCATCGTTTCACTAGAATCCTTTCAACACTGCTAGAATGTTATATTTGCCATCGCTTACTGGCCAACAAAATCGCGCTGTGCTGTTATTTCTTCACAAGCTAGTTCAGGGTGAAATATCCTGCCTTTCTCGGTTGTGGTAATTATCTAACTTCGCGTAAGTTATCCTGAGAGAATCGACCGTTGCATGTACCTGCTAGCTTCTTTCAACACTCTATCCTTTACAGAATACCGAGTCTTTCTAACATCTACTTTCTTTATTCGTTATGTTTTTCATAGTCTGCAGTCAGTTTTTTTTTGTCAGTGAGGGCTGCTTTGTCCTAACGTAGATTTGCACATGCGAAGATTGTTCCCTTTTTCGTCTTTTAGGAAGCCTTCCCCATGGTTGTGTATATTCCACATTATTTTTCAGTTCCATTTCATGAATATCTACTGTTTTATTTGTTGTTTCTATTGTGCGTTGATTTCTTTTTGACTGCTCGTTTTTGTTCTCTTTATTGATTAGCTTTTCTGTGAACAGTCTGTATCGTATTGTTTATTTTTCTTTTATTTTTGCGCAAGCCAGCACGACAGACCCTAATGTTGTTCCTAGATACATTAAAAATAATTTATTGATTATTGATGAATTAAATATTATCACTATTGTTATAAATTCTTGACAAAGAAGATGAGAATCTGACTGGAACGCGTCTTGGTAGCCACCATACACGAAGCGGTGATTTCAGCTCCACGGAATTCCTGTCTCAAACGTCCTGCACGTGCAGCTTTCTGGGCCCACGGGAGAAAGTTGAGGCTCATTGTACCAAAAAACTTGCCTGACTGCACTGCAGCTGTCGGCTGATGTCGGACGGGTGGAAAATTCGGAGAACGTTGTTCGAAAAAGCGCGCGTAGGTGCCGTGTAGCCCTGCCGTGGCCTACAGCAGTCTTTCGAAACAGCAGGAAAGAGAGTGCCGCGGCCCATTTCAAGTAACGACGAAGAAAATAGTTTATGCAATCATTCAGTCGTATGGTAATATTATTTCGTCAGTATTTGTTAAAAAAATGAAACGTTATCGCCATCGCCAATAAGCCCAGGAAAATTTAGTTCCAGTGAAAAGCGCGTAGATCATTCATCTCAAGGAGTAATTTATGTTTTATTGTCAAGCCTGCACTGTATCCAACCGCGCCATTCTTGCTTTTTTGCTCGCCGAAATCTTGGATGCATGCTGATCGAGTTTGTCGCTTTTCATTCCTCTTGCTCTTATTTCGTAATGAACTACTGCTCCTATTTACACAAGATGATCACGCAGCTCTCAAGAGTCTACTTCGTTTTACGTGGCGAAATTGTGGACGGACGTGGAAGTGTTTCTGTGTGCGTGTGCGTGTGTACGCAGCTGGATTGGCGATTGCCAATTTTTGTGCGAAAACAAAATGTACACTCATGCTTGCGGGCAAGTGTTTCTTCAAAAATTCTCCCAAAAGCAGTACGAATGGACGTGGTGGCTCTAAGGTGTGAACAGGCTATCAGGATTAACAGGCTCCTTGAAAGACACGTTTCGGTTGAATGTTAAGGTAAGTTAATCATTTTTATTACCGTCGCACGTTGTTCTTAAATAATATAATAACTCACAAAACATAGCGCACTGCATGCTTGCTGAGTAAGTAACTTCATACCAGTCATAGTTACGTCATTAGGCTGGTTTGCTTAGGTAATATGACAACACTTTCTTTTTTTATTTCTTTCAAACAGTTCTCAATTTAATCGAAAACTCTACACCAGGAAAGTATGGCTTTTATGCTATTGTACTTTTCATAAATATAGTTAAACGCGCTAGCGAAAATTCGACGAAGAGGAGGAAGAGACTCGACTGGCTCGCGAGCGATGCTGTGGACCCTTCGCTGAGCTACACCTCGGCATTACCCATCTTGTAAATAAACGCGTTCCATCGTCACATTAGTGGTGGAGTTGCCGGGAACATCAGCATAGTCCAAATTAGCCGCATTGCTGAGAGCTCCTATGCAGATACTGCACTGCCCTTCAAACATGGCAAGGCGCATTCCCTCTGGTAGTACAACAGACTCGGATGAGCAGTTAACTACCCATAATTTAGTGAAACGCGCTAGCAAAGATTCGACGAAGAGAAGGAAGAGACTCCACTGGCTCGCGAGCGACGCTGTGGATCCTTCGCTGAGCTACACCTCGGCATTACCCATTTTGTAAATAAACGCGTTCCATCGTCTTAATTGTGGTGGAGGTGCCGGGTACATCAGCATAGTCCGAATTTGCTGCATTGCTGAGAGCTCCTATGCAGATACTGCACTGCCGTTCAAACATGGCAAGGCGCATTCCCTCTGGTAGTACAGCAGACTCGGATGAGCAGTTAACTACCCATAATTCAGCTTTTCCCTCGGTGAAAGACACAACGCAGCGCGGCACAAAGATGTTTTTCTTCATGCAAGGCAAAGGCAACGGTTCAATCACAATATCAGGAGAAGTGAAACTCGAGTCGGCATTCGAAGCAGCAATGGGCACGCTGGCAGTAGACCATGCCGTTAGAATAGTGTCTTTAACTACAACGAGGTTGTCGTCTCCGCTACGCTGAGGCTGCTGCGCGAGGGCGGACAATAGAACCTCGCCTGCCCGGCAGTCGACAGTCGCACGGCACTCTTGCAAGAAGTCAATTCCAAGGATAACGTCCTGCGTGGAATGAGCGAGCACTGCGAATTCTGCCTTGAACGCTTTACCAGCAACACGAACAGACCCAGTGCACACACCTACTGGACACAAAGCCGTGCCGCTGACTGCTCGAAAAGTAGAAGATTTATCCCAATAAAACATAATCTTGCGGCCAAATCTCTCCTTGAAAACTAAACTCATTACAGAAACTGTTGCACCGGTGTCTACCAGAGCCATCGTGGGAACATCGTCAATGAATACATGAATCTTGTTGTGAAGCTTGTGAACTAATGGAGGCATACTTGTGTGCAAAGCGGTTCGTCCAGCGACCTCGCCTCCATCGGCTGCGCCGGCTAGTTTCCCGGTGGCGGAGAGGAAAGCCGCGGCCGGGGACGGGGAGATGGGGATCGTCGCTGGCAATGTAGGTGGCTTAAAGCTCCTCACAGAGGCAGGCGAGTCACTGCGGATGTTCGGCCGGTGCCCATGCTTCTGGGCAGTTGAATCCGAAGGCCAGTGCCGTGCAAGCATCGCTGGTCGGTCAGAAAACGTCGTGCGTGGGCGACGTCGCGTTGGGCAAAACCGGGCGATATGTCCGCGAAGACGGCACTGGTAGCACACGGGGCGTTCCCGAGGCACATTGAATGCTGCGGTGTGGAGAGAATGCGCAGGGAACTGTTGCCACTCGGACACAAACGGAGGCGGTTGGCTGTCGTAGCTATAACTGCTGCGGGGCGCATAAGACGACTCGACGTAAGTAGCCTGTGGTGGCAAAGCCCTCAGCCATGGACAGCGGGTGGAGTAACTGCGCTCGTCCAAACTCGCAGCATTGATGCTTGGGGATAGTGTATCACACTGCGGGTCTCCAGCTTGCATGAGAGCAGAGATATGGCGACACAGTTCCTCCCGTAAAACCTTACGAATGGTGGAGGAAAGGTCGGCAGGTAGAGAATTTTGGCAGACATCGACTGTGGCAACAGTCATGACGTAGGCCAGACGTCCCGATTTCGATGTGATGCGACGAGTTTTAAGAGCCTCGAAGGTTGGGCAGTGGTTAATCACGTCGGCCACGCATTCCAGGCTCTCCTTGCCATTGAGGAAGTGGTAGACGTCATCGGCGATGCCCTTGATTATATGGCCCACTTTGTCTTCTTCCGTCATGTGGGCATCCACCGACTTGCACAACTTCAGAATCTCTTCAATGTAGGTTCTGCATGTCTCACCGGTGACTTGAGCCCTCTGCGACAACGTCTGCTCGGCACGTTTCTTCTTCGTTGCTGGGTCTCCAAAGCATTTCTTAATTTCCTCCACAAACTGGTCCCAGGTTGTCAATGTGTCTTCATGGTTCTCAAACCATACCAGCGCCGTGAAATCGAGGAAGAGCCCCACGCGAGACAGCTGGCTAGCCGCATTCCAACCGTTCGAACGGCTCACCTGCTGATAGTGGCTTAGCCATTCGTCCACGTCATCGCCGGGTTTCCCTGTGAAGGTTCGCGGCTCCCTGTAGTGGTAGGGCGACGTCCTTGCGGCTGGTTGCTGGTTGTCTCCGTCCGAGCTCATTTCTTGAGGTAATGGTGCCAAGCCCGCTAGTCGACGGCTGCAGGGAAGCTCGTGTAGTGGTTCCGTCGTTAGGGGACGGTGCCTCTCCAGTATCACTTGGTAGTAGCTAGCTTACCCACAGCACCTTCCACCACAATTGTGATCACCGCGTTTCATTGTCACAATATTGAGTAAATATACTTGTCTTGTGTTTTGCTCATCTCAACGTTTGAGGAATTACAAAGAATAAATTACAACTTGTGCAATTGCAAATGAAAAACAGTTGCTTATCTCCAACTTCAAGGGCATCATGAGATTTATGAGCCCACGTTTGAATTTGTCTAGCGTTTAAATTTGTCTTTCTTTGTCTACGTTTCTTTTGTTTTCATATTTACGCGTGTTTTGATAAGGACACGCAGTGAAAATTCTTTTGCTAGTTTGGTTCTTCAAAGGAGGGTGCGATGCTCATGGATCGAAGCGAAAAAACTTAAGAATAGCCAATAATTTTGTTTCCACCATCTGCGATTCGTGTGATATAAGTGTATATTTGATTGGATTGCGTACATCACAGGCAACATTATCGTTACTGATGTCGCAACATCGCGTGGTTACCTTGAGGAAGTGCACATACGCGCGTACATAGCTACACAAAATAATGTGTTGTCATGTTTAATCCGTGAGCACTGTAGATAGCTTTACGCAAGCCGACAAATATACTGGTCTGATGCATTAGGGCTTGCTGCTGTGTCAAAAAACTGGAGACCATCAAGCTCCGTTTTTCAGAGTTGCACGCGATAGCAATATCCTGTTTTTTAGCGTAATTCAATCACTCAGTATGTACTTTTTTTCATAATGCTAATTGAACAATTTTATATGTGAAATAATACTGCGTCATTGAGAATGTTAAAAGTGCCTGAATGAAGATTTCGCACATGGGTGCATTTTGTGTAAAAAAGGGAAGCATAGTTTCAAGCATGAGCAACATTATGTTATAACAGAGTTGTGCGGAAAAATTGAAATACATAACGACGACCCCTGGACACAGCGCACACTGAAAAGTGAAACTTTGTTGGAGAAAACAGACATATATATTCGATTACGAGAACACGTGTGGTGAAAGGAGTGATAAGATGAGCAGACAGATTGTATAAATGATGCGTTTCCAGAAAAGCTACCTCAGCGGCATGCAACATAACCGAGAGTTCAGCGACACATGAATTACCAGCTTTGTTTATGAGATACGCCTCATATATTTCCCGCTCTACCGTGTCGCTCAATCGAGCTTTAACTACCGTATCATCAAACAAAGGCGCGCAGCCGCACTCTTTCCAATGTGATGATTATTGAGAGTGGTTGTTCCTTTAGAGAAGCTTTGTGATCCACAACTACATAACTGAATCCTAAATAATACTTCCCACACGACAGCGCAGTGCTGTACACCACACGATGTTCTCATCTGGAAAGGAAATAATTAGATGTCTGCTCATCTAATAATTTTTTCCACCTCACGTGTTCTCTTAACCGCACACATATGTATCTGTTCTCCAATAAAGTTTCAGTCAGTGTGCGCTGTGTACAGGTGTCTTTCTTTTGCACTTCAAATTTTTTCGCGTAACTCAGTTAAGATGAATTACCAACTCGCCCAGCAGACCGTGCGTCTCAATATTATGTGTGTATATTGTTTTATAACTTTATGCACCCAATACGCAGTCGTGAGAGAATACGCGCAGTAACGTGCATGCCTTTTGTAATGGTTGGCTGTCTTAGACCGTGAAGTCACTTTGGTAATGACGTGTTGTGATGCCCGATGACAATGCACGCTTTTATCATGCAATATTGCTGTGATATAAATGTTGTGCGGTAAAACATGTATACAGAATGCGTGTATTTGTTTTAAGCATAACAGCTATTTTCCTTGCATTTACAACCAGAGGAAGTTATTCATGCTTTATTTCCAAAGAGATGCATATAGCTGTGTGGTAGAGCACTTGCTAGCCATGCAAATGGCCTGCATTATTTCGATCATCACTCAAACCCGAAAATTTATAATTGTTTTATTGGCACTCTCTCAATTTTTGGTCATGGACAAGTCGATTTTTCACTGAGAGCCACCGATGCCTACGCCGATATTTCTGCGGAACGAGCTGTTTACCGCTCTTACGTTAATAATGCATTATTGGCAGAACGGAAAGTGGATACGTTTACAGAAGACATTTTTTAGTGTCCCGTTGGCAAGAAATATAGCTTAAAGCCTCCGTTCCCACGCGCACAGAGACCTATAAACACCAGTTTTAGCAGTCGCGCTATTGGCCATTCCTAGTCACAATACTTGTACATGACAAGCTTGCATACCAATTGCTTTTGACAGAACTCCTTAAAAGTTGATTATCAACTAAATTAAGTTATTCAATTCACGCGCGGTTTATATGGTGAACAGCAAGTGAATATTGCGTTTTGACTCACAATGTACGCTCAATTGACATACCAAAAAAGTTTAAAATAAACGCACTGTGAAATATCTCTTTACGAAACTCAAATTGGGTACTTTTACGCTATTCAAAATGGTCAATTCAGAATCAATAAAACGTAGTATTTATGTCTCAGACCCTACTGACCATAGGTTCAATATAAGAAAAAGCGCATGCAAGACTGACGTATTTTGAAATGATTTTTTACCAAAAAAATCTGAGGATCGAAGCAACTGCCTTCTAGCATTGTCTCTACTATCTCAAATTATTTGTTTTATTCCATGTTAGAATTAGTGCGTTGCATTTCTTGGTTTGTGATATTTTTATTTATATAAGTATTTGTGTTTCAGATTGCGATTGAGGCGACTTTGATTATTTGTTTGGCTGACTGTGTAATTTTTTGTAATCTACTTTTTGTAAACGCTACCCATCTATAATGCCGATTGGTGCTGTGGGTAATGTAATAAATAGATAAATAAAGTGTCGATAAAAAGGCAAATAATTTAAGCACGAAGAATGTATCTCTTCAGGGAATGTGGACTAACAGTGGCATGTGCCCAACACAAACTTTAGGTATGTTGCCAAGTTACACTTTTAGCAATGACTTCTTGAGAATATGCCGAGATATAATGAGGATAACATAACTGAACAATAATATTGAGGGGTTATGCACTGCCTTTGTTTTGAAGACGATGATGACTGCATGCAGACCTTTCAACAAAGAGGTATATTTCTTGGTGAAGAATGATTTGTGCGGCTATGATTTTTGCCGGCGACACAAGCTGAGCTCATATAGATGAGTCATCTGAATAGCTATATATAAAAGTATGCATACTATGCCGTATATGAAAGCATTCATATAAGACCTTATATGGAGGCTTCTATCTATAGCCATATGTAGATGACGTCCACGCATGGCCATATACAGCAACACCTATATATGGGTATATAAGGCCCATATATGGCTACGACAGGAGTCGAGAATATCAGGTTATATAGGGCCCATATATGGGGATTCCATTAAAAGCCTGATATGTCCAATTCCTGATGTAGCCATATATGGGGATTTTTACATAAGTTTATATGCAGAATTTTTGCAAGGGAAGCATGCTCTCAGTCCGAGCAGGGATTGTCGCTGCATGGGAATTTGAAGTAGGGTCCTGTAAAATTTGCGAAATATCCACAGACCTCGGAGGGGCCGATGGCACAGCAGGGTTGGTAGCATAGCGTTGTAGCAGCATGGGTCGAGGAGGACCTACGCCGTGGCGTTGATGCTCACGTCGCGTAACTGAGTCGACCTGCAGAGCAGCCAGCTATTGCAACACGCGGTCGACGCGCTCCTCTTCCCTGGCATGTTCCAACGCTGACTGGACAGGGAAAGCGTCCCCCATCTGGATGAATGACTGAAGCAGGTCGAGGTTATGCAGGCCGTGAAGAATTTGGTCCTGTATCATTGTATCCGCAGCGGTGCCGAAATTGCAATTGTTGGCCAACCGCCCCAGTGCTAGAATGAATTGGATGGCAGTCTCGTCCGGCTCCTGAACTCTCCGCCGGAATCGGACACGTGCGCAGAAAGCGTCTTCAAGTGGCGCGAAGTATGCGACCAGAAGGGCTAAAGCCTGCTGTTACACATCACTTGTTCCGCCATCTCATGAAGCATGGACGCTTTCAGGCAGCGTCTGCTCGTGAACAGCTTTCTAGTAAGCTTGTAATCCTTCCACTCTAAGTGCATTGAGCAGCAACGCCTTCTTTTTGTCTGGCGTAGTGTCCGAGGCCGCCGCATCAACCTACACTGCCAAGACACGGCGCCAAGTTTTCCACAGAATCGGAGGCACGTCAAGGAATTGCAGGAACGGATGTGGTGGAATTGCGGGGAACGTGCTGCTGCCGAGACATACCGGATTCAGCGGAAATAAAGGTGGAGCCGCCCCATGTGTAAACATCTGTATTCTGCAGCCTTGGTGTTCATGAAATGGCGATCCGCAGAACTTGAGTATCAGTGGGCTGTAACCAGGGTGCTGAACATGGTAGCACTAGTAGCAAATAGTCTTTAGCGTACCTTGGCCGTAAGCACGCGGATCCTATCCCCGTCGCCAAAAGATAGTATCATGCGGCGGAAGTGCCTCACGGAGAACACAAATCGTGGTGCTGAAGCGCCGGCCGACGCGAGGTTCGCAGCAGCCGGTAGCCAAGCAGGAAATCCTTTTAAGTGCGAATGCACTTAATAAGCGGTCCTGAATCCGCCGTCCACGGTGCACCCCCTCCTCTCCCCTAGCCACGGCGCGAGGAGCGGAGAGGAGCGTTTGCAGCAACGGCACAGCGACGTCACCCACCACGTGAATGCGCGCGCTGCGCGCTCTGCCCTCCGCTCGTGATTTGCTTGAGATCGCAAGTCGTCATAGGTATGGATCCATAGCAGGCATCCTCGTCGACTACAATACCTCCAACAGCGAGTACACCACAATCGAAAGCGAGCATTGCACGCGTCGTTGAAGATGCCGCCCGTTTGAGGACAAGGCAGCGCAGCGAAGGGCCCGTGATGCCCAGCGCAAGCGGGCGAAGTGGGCCACGGACATAAACAACCTTAG
Source organism: Rhipicephalus annulatus (assembly GCA_013436015.1). Classification (NCBI taxonomy): domain Eukaryota; kingdom Metazoa; phylum Arthropoda; class Arachnida; order Ixodida; family Ixodidae; genus Rhipicephalus; species Rhipicephalus annulatus. Next base: position 73,328 of record WOVY01013394.1, read on the forward strand.
AGTGCAAATTTATTCTCACATTTACGCGTAAGCTCACCAAAATTTCCCGAGAAGGTCTAATGGTTCCTCGGAATCGCAATGTGATCACACGGTGGAGTTGAGGTTAACTCACGGGCGAATGCCAATGGATTTTAACTATATTCTCCCTCATAGCATCACCCCATGCATTCGCACTAACCATGATCACCCTCGGGTAAATGCTTGAGAGTGTTTTATATAAACAAGCATCACTATATATACATATGTACAACACCCCATTAGGGGCCAGCCAATAGGTTCCAAAACCGGAACCGAAACCCTGATACCACGCCCGAGTTTGATTCCAGTTCTGTGGGTAATTTGTATGTTAATGACGCATATTTGGACGAATGTCCAAATATGCATTCAAATGTGTGAATGAACGATTGCCTAAACGGTTTCTAATTCTGGTAAAAAGAATTAGCACAAGCAAACTGGTGAGGCAGTGCTTTAAAGCATGAAAGTTAAGCTTTTCTTCTGCAACTTCGTCAGGGCCACCTGCAGACAGGCTGCTTCCAGGCTGTCATGCGTTACGGCAGGCTGCACATACCCAGGAAAAATTTACTTCAAATTCCGCTTAATCTTTTTGACGGCTATTCTGAAGGCCACTGAGAATAGAGCCGTCAAACCCCATCGATTATTATCATATAACGGCAGAACCGTACAAGGCGCGTGCTTTCCTATATAAACTCGACTTCGTCTCATCATCTTCAATTTGCAGCAGCCCTGCGCATCTATAGGTGTGCTTCGATAAGCACAAGCCTGCTGAAGAGGCGAGATTATGTGAGCAGCACGCGCGTGGGACAGCATGATTAAAAAAGCTTGTACTTATTGCCTACTTCATCCGCAATAATACATTGAAAACACAAACGCCAGCCCTGTGTGTAAGGCGTATCACAGTCACAGCGAAAGCTAGAACAGCGGCCTTATAAGAACCTTTTCTAAACACTCTTTCAGTAACTGCTACAAGAACACTTGCCGGGTACTCACTACGCCAATATTAATCATAATTTCTGGGTAGTAGGCCAGCACTTACTATGGCTGTCCTTCGTCATTCTTCTGAAAAGCGTAGTATCCGAAAAAACAATTGCAAGGAATTTCGTGCCAATTGTGCATGTAGAGGCTCACGACGATGAGGAATTACGCCTGAAGTGGGTATACGCCACAGTTACACTATGTGATCAAGCGTTGTGTGAAAAATTCTAATATAAGGTACAGTGTGGCCAATCCCCCTTGTGGGTGTCAGCCAAGATTTAGGTGACAAGACAAGACAAGGAACAAGCGTCCTGAAAGGGTTGGAGCATCGGAAACTGATTCATTACAACATTCAAATTATGTAACGCCTGTTCGTTCCTCTGCTGTTATAAAACTCTTTATTACTCATATTAAAGCGATTCTTTTTCCGACGTCAAGCCTGCCTAACGCAAGTTTGAGAACAAGTCCAAAGCACCGGTGCGGGTCACTGGTTGTAACATGGGCTGGCAAGCAGTGGACAACGGTTCGAGCCCCACTGTGTCTCTGGTTTTTTTTTCCTTAGCTTGTGCGACAGTAGTTACGGACACCAGCGGCGGCGGACAACTATGGCGCCATGCGTGACCCTTGTTACAATCTCATAGCAGCTTTTGTCGTAAAACTGGCTAGTAAAAAGCCAGAATTCAGGTTCAAAATAGCCAGAAATAATATATGGGGCTAACTGAATTTTTGACGCCATGTGGGGCCTGGTACTTGCCGATTAAGCTCAAAGCAGCCACAAACTCCTAGAAACACTCCTTATAATCACCAGTTGCTTCAGAAGGATTCACTTTTTAAAAATAGTTTTGTCTCTCTCCTTCTCAGAAGGATGCGGCCATTTTGGCACGTAAGAAGAAATGATATTAACTACTGAAGCGCCGAGGCTAACAGCGCTTGAAAACTATAAATGAAGCTTTAGAATAATTATGAATTACGAACTGGGATTCTTTTTCATACTTATATTGTCTCGTTGCTGCGACGCTGATCGATACGGCAAACCATAGCGTGAATAAATGAAAGGGACATTCTTTCCTGGCGATTTTGTGCCCTGCAAAACGATGGGCGCGTTAACTATAGCAGCTCAAGCGCGCTCTAGCCATTGGAGGGCGCTCCTGTAAACTCGATGGTTGAAAAGCGACTTCCGGTGCGTAATAACGGAGTGAGCTCTACGCGCTCCGACTTACAGACGGTGCACGAGAGCGTGCGCCTAGTATGACTACCGGAAAAACCACAATAACGTGCTTCCGCCTTTTTTCCCACTCGTTACTACTGCCGCCAAACAGCCACACTGCCGCCGCCACGCTGTCGCGCCCCCAAAGGCAGTCGGCTGAAATCGCGGTCAAGTTCAGCTCCGAAGCATTCCGCTGCTGATGTCGCACCCGAGCGCACTCGAGTGGGATTCTTCAGAATTCGGAGCGTGCTAACTTAACGAGCCCAATACAACCACGTAACAAGAATAACAAGTAGAGCTGTTATCTACAGGGGAGTGCATCGGCTTTCAATGTATACGCGCCGTCATACATTCCAGCGTAATCTCTCTAGTGCTCGCGTAAGTTCTGTAGAATATTGTTACATATAAATACTAGCACGTATGTCGCCGTTCGGCTGGGCGCAAGCTGGATATTAGCGATAAGAGCGATGCGGCCACTATATGCTGACCGCCTGCGTGCCCTTTCCACGTGTCTACGATGTAAGCCCTGACCAATGCTATAAAATGCCGGCCGTTTATCTGCATCGTGGTCTTATGTTCTGATATATGTGCTGTTTCGATCCTTGTCGAATAAAGCGGTAAGCCCCCTACTATCAAGTTCGCCTGGTTTCCGTCTTCCTGGGTAAGTTACAACATTGGTGACGAGGATGTTGGAAATCGTACTACGGATTTAACCCCCACTACCATGGCGAACAGTGATGTTCTGCTTCACCTGGTGAAGGTTTCACCGGAGAAGGGTTACTTCGACACCTACGTGCAACGCTTCGAGGCATTCGTTACTCCTAACAAGATAGGCAAGGGAAACGAAGCAGCAAATGTTCTTGGCGCTTACAGGAGAGACCACGTGTATCATGCTTCAAACTGAGCTTTTTTCCGAAAACTCCCGTAGAAGCCAGCAACGAAAGTGTTGTGAAAACCCTGCTAAACCACTACACGCACAAGCGTTCTGTCGTAGTGGAATGACACTGCTTCTACCAGAGAGACCAGCACCCAGGTGATAAGCATAAGTGACTTCGTTGTGGAACTCAAGAAGATGGCAGCCACGTGCAACTTCAGCACGTTTCTTGAAGAAGCGATTCCGGACAACCTCACTGTGGGATTACAAAACGACGCCATCTGGTACAAGGTCCTCGTGACGGAAGAGAATGACCTCACTTTCGAGAAAACTTACAGCGCAGCGCTGGAAAGGGAAGTATAGCGCAAGGACAAAAAAAGGATTGTCCATAGCCACAACGCGACCAGCAGCGCCGGTGTCTCTGAAGATAAAGTCAACTGTCAACGCCAATTCTCGGTACAAGGTAAAAAGAACTGTTACATGTGTAGATGAACAGATGGCCTGGCGGTAGTGACTACCGTGAACAGTAGGCCATCAGGCCCGTGAAGAAAAGAACATGTTGGAGCACTTTGCCCTGTACGAACTGTCGTTTATTGTTTCCAAAATGCCCCCCCCCCCCCTCCCGCTGTGCGAAGCTTGCACAGCTCAACACAACTATCAGCGCCGCGCGGGGGCGCTGCATTGAGCTAACATTGTAACATTCCTTCCCTCTTAGGTGGAAAACTATGGGGAGTACCTATTCACCAGTTTCCTAGTTCTCGTGCCATGTCATAACTTCGGCGTGCAAGGCGTAGGCATGACAGAGTCACTGTTCACATGCACATCACTGTTGAGCGCAGCCCTGCCGCTCTCCTGGGCACAGCTGCTCCCAGAAAAGCTAGTTCCAGGTAGCTCTTCCTGATGAGGCACTTCCGGAACAACTGGTGTATAGAGAAGCGGCGGCTCCAACTGTGGTGGAGCTGGGCGATAGCAGTTTCAGGAGAGGCCAATGTTTTCTTCTGCACAAGGCGAAGTGATCGCTGTGTCGTTTTCCCAAGGTTTCATCTTCAAAACGGACACTGGCTGATGACGGAGTGACGTCCACGACACTGACAGGCACCCAGGTGTACCCCTGCGAAAGTTTCGCACGTACACATTGTCACCTGGCTGCTGTGATGGAGCCTGCCGGGACCCTCTGTCAGCATACAACTTCTGCTTGAGTTGTTTGAGGAATGCAGATGCCTGCAGGCTTGGCCTGAGAACAACGAACGGAGTCTTGAACATTCTTTCTGTCAAGACTTCACACGGTGGCCGACCTGTCACTTCATGTGGTGTGGTCCCATAGTGGAACAGAAACCTAGAGATCTGCGTTTGGAAGTTCCCAAACCCAGACTTCTTGAGTTTGTTCTTCACAGTTTGTACAACTCGTTCAGCTGCATCATTTGAAGCAGGGTGATACGGCGGTACAAGCATGCGGCGTGTTCCATTTCGAGTTAGGAACTCTAGGTACCGGGCACTGGGAAGGCAGGACCATTGTCGGAAACAATGACATCAGGCAGGCCATGCTGGGCGAATGCAATTCTCAACGCAGAAATGGTAGCTTCTGCGCAATGTGGAAGACACATGAAAGACTTCTATCCACTTTGAGAACGCATGTACGATAACCAGAATGTGTTACCTAGGAATGGTCTCCCAAAATCAATGTGGAGCCTTGACCAAGGTCGCTGTGGAAAAGGCCACGGCGTCTGCTGAACCGGCTGTGCAGCTCGATGTTGAGTCTAGCACGTAGCGCAGCTCTTCACGCTGTTGGCAATGTCATTGTCAATGCCTGGCCACCAAACATGGCTCCTAGCAATTATTTTGCTCTTCTCGATACTCGGATGGCTGGCATGAAGAACGCCAAGCGCTTGGGCCTACAATGACTTTGGGATTACTACTATTGATCCCCAGAGTAAACAACCCTCATGTTGACTGAGTTCTGAGCTTCTGGTTTGAGAAGGTTCCACTCTGGTCCTACTGGGAGGCTTTCTCCTTTCAGAACAGCAAGAACAACGTGGCCCCAGAACTGGGTCATTCCGTGTGGCTTGGGCCACAAAACTTGGTGAAAGGAGTCTCGGATATGGCTCCTCTGGCAAGATTTCAGCAGGTCGTGGTAATGCAGTAGTGTCAGTTGGGAGAGGCAGTCTACTAAGAGCATCAGTGTGGCTGTGCTCATTGCCAAGCTTGTATACAAGATCGTACTTGTAAGCAGAAAGCTTCAGAGCCCACCTGAACATTCGAGGCGAAGCTTGCACGGAACGGGCTTGTTGGGCCCAGTAGTCCAAGAAGTGGCTTGTGGTCAGTGTGTGCATCGAATGAGGTGCCCCACAAGTACTGGTGGAACCGATCCACACCAAACACTAAGGTCAGTGCCTCCTTGTCGAGTTGACTGTAGTTTGTTCTGCTTTTGACAAGCTTCTTCAGGCAAAAGCAATGAGATGTTCCCCCCATCATCATCTTTGTGCATCAGAACTGCACCTATACCTTAAGGCGATGCGTCACAGCTGAGGCAAACAGGCCTGGCAGGGTTGAAATGCACAAGAACTGGAGCTGATGTCACCAAGTGCTTGCAGGCGTTGAATGCATCTTGTTCATGTCCCCACTCCCGTTTCTTCCTTTCAGAAAGAAGCGAAAGCAGTGGACGAAGGAGTGACGAAATATTGGTTAAGAAGCGCTTGTAGAACTTCACAAGTCTAAAGAAACTCTGAAGTTCTCTTTCATCCTGAGGCACAGGAGCATGCAGAAAGGCTGCTACTTTGTCAACATTCGGGAAAATGCCTTCCTCGCTGGTGATGTCCCGAGATACTCAACTTGTGGCACAAAGAAATGGCATTTTTTCAAGTTTCAGCCTAAGGCCAAGATTTCGAAGCTTGCTAAGCACAGCACAAATGTTGCGAAGGTGCTCAGCATCATTTGCGCCAGTCACAAGAATATCGTCAATTAGACTGCTACATTAGCAGTCCCCTGACAAGTTCTTCATCTCGCGCTGAAATATGGCAGGAGCAGATATTGTTACGGGGAAATAACTTTACTTTATAAAACGAGGAATAAACTCGGTGGTGGACAAGATGGCGCCCAGTTGGCTCGCAGATCTCACAACATCGTCCTCCTCTTTGTCTTCTCTTCGTCGTCGTCTCATCCTACCGTTACATGATTTCCCCGGCGGCTGGAGCACCGACCCGGTGCGAATCAGGAGGCACTGGAGTAATACGGTTTGAGTCGCGTAACATGCACTACGTCAGTGTGAGGGTGAATGATGGCGGGGTCCGTAGGGGTGATTTCGTATGTGACGTCAGTTACTTGGCGTAAGATACGGTAGGGACCTGAATAGCGTGGGAGTAACTTCTCCGAAAGTCCAACGCGGCGTGAGGGGAACCATAACAGAACGAGATCTCCGGGTGTGAAGTGGACGTCACGATGGCGGGCGTCGTATACGCTCTTCTGATTGTCCTGGGAGTCCAGTAAGCGTCGTCGAGCAACTTGGCGTGCCGCTTGGGCCTTCATTATTGCATCACGAGCGTACTGAGACTTGTCATTTAGTCCGGCCGGCAGGAGGGTGTCGAAAGGTAGCGCAGGGTCACGGCCGAACAACAAAAAAAAAGGAGAGAACCCAGCGGTGTCGTGTCTGGAAGAATTGTACGCGAATGTTACAAACGGTAACGTAGTGTCCCAGTCGCGGTGATCGGTGGAGACATACATGGAGAGCATGTCGGTGAGAGTGCGATTGAGGCGCTCCGTTAGACCATTTGTTTGTGGATGGTAAGCAGTCGAGAGCTTGTGTTTAGTGGCGCAGGAGCGGAGGAGGTCATCAACCACTTTGGAAAGGAAGTAGCTGCCTCGGTCGGTAAGGAGTTGTCGAGGGGCGCCATGATGTAAGATGACGTCCTCCAAAAGGAAATCGGCCACGTCAGTTGCACAGCTGGTTGGAAGGGCCCGTGTGATCGCGTATCGGGTAGCATAATCGGTTGCTACTGCAATCCACCGATTACCCGCAGCTGACGTAGGAAAAGGGCCAAGCAGGTCCACGCCAACACGGTAGAATGGGTCTCGTGGGATGTGCAGTGGCTGAAGACGTCCGGCCGGAGGGACATTTGGTTTTTTTCCGTCGTTGACAAGGGTCGCAGGCTGCAATATAACGGCAGACGTCGCGGTACATGCCAGGCCAGAAGAAGCGCCGGCGAACTCTGTCGTAGGTCCGTGACACGCCGAGGTGACCCGCTGTAGGTGCATCATGAAGCTGGGCGAGAACAGTGTGACGCAATTGAATGGGAACGACGAGTAGTCTTTCGGGGCCGTCAGGACGCATATTGCAACGGTACAATACACCATCATGTATTTCAAACATTCGAAGGGAAGGGTCGGGCCTCACCGATGTGAGCCTTCGGATAATACCGTCCAAGAAAGTATCTCGTCGCTGCTCGATTCCAATGTCATGAAACGCGGATAGAGAGAAAACGTCGACAGGAAGGGTGGTTTTAGAGGAGTCGCCGTCTGGAGGGTCGACAGGATACCGGGACAAGCAGTCCGCATCTTGATGCAGGCGGCCGGTTTTATACAGGACTGAGTAATCAAATTCTTGAAGGCGCAGCGCCCAGCGGCCAAGACGGCCTGAAGGGTCTTTAAGGGACGAAAGCCAGCACAAGGCGTGGTGATCTGTTATTACTGTGAATGGCCGGCCGTACAAATAGGGACGAAATTTACCGACTGCCCAAACAAGTGCCAAACATTCCCGTTCAGTTATTGAATATTTTCTTTCAGCAGGCGAAAGAAGGCGGCTGGCATAAGCAACAACACGGTCTCGTCCTTGTTGTTTCTGGGCGAGGACTGCACCGATGCCATAGCCACTTGCGTCTGTACGAACTTCTGTTGGAGATGAGATATCAAAGTGGGCGAGGATAGGCGGAGACGTAAGCAGACACACTAGATTTTGAAACGCATCTGCTTGCTCAGGGCCCCAGATGAAGCCAGCGTCTTTTTTGAGAAGTTGAGTGAGAGGGCGTGCTACGTCGGCGAAGTTTTTAACAAAGCGGCGGAAGTAAGAACAGAGGCCAACGAAACTGCGAACGTCTTTGGTACAGGTTGGTACAGGGAAATCTCTTACTGCGCGTATTTTATCTTGATCAGGGCGAACCCCTACAGAATCAACGAGATGTCCGAGGACAGAAATTTCACGACGGCCGAAGTGGCACTTTGCCGAATTGAGTTGCAGGCCCGCCTTACGAAAGACAGATAAGATTTTCGATAGCCTTTCAAGGTGCGTTGCAAAAGAAGGCGAAAAAACGATAACGTCGTCCAGGTAGCACAGGCAGATGGACCACTTGAAGCCGTGCAACAGAGCGTCCATCATACGTTCGAATGTGGCGGGCGCATTGCATAAACCGAATGGCATCACTTTAAACTCGTAAAGGCCGTCGGGAGTGATAAACGCCGTCTTCTCACGGTCCATGTCATCAACGGCAATCTGCCAGTACCCAGAGCGAAGGTCAATGGAGGAAAAATATTTTGCGCCGTGAAGGCAATCCAGGGCATCGTCTATGCGTGGTAAAGGGTAGACGTCCTTCTTCGTTATTTTGTTTAAATGGCGATAATCGACGCAAAATCTCCAGCTGTTGTCCTTCTTCTTTACAAGTACAACAGGGGACGCCCAGGGACTGCATGAAGGCTCGATGATATTCCGAGAAAGCATTTTGTCGACCTCCTGTTGGATGATGCGCCGCTCTGCATGGGAAACACGGTAGGGTCTCCGATGGATGGGACTCGTATCGCCTGTATCAATCCGGTGCTTAACAACGGACGTCTGGCCGAGTGGGCGGTCGCCAAGGTCGAAGATGTCCCAAAAAGATGCAAGCAGGGAACGCAGGTCGTTAGCTTGTTCTTTCGGCAAGTCGGGGGCAATCATCTTGGTTAACACACTTTGGTCCGATGGAGGAGTAGACGAAGTTTTTCGGCACTCGGGATGCTGTCATAACTTAGAGTGCAAATATGGCACTCTGCCGCCGGCACGATTTCGGCTAGAGATATACCACGAGGGAGGACTTGTGTACATAGTGAAAAATTCACTAGGGGTAGGCAGGATGCATTGGCCGTAATAGTGACGACGGTGTGAGGAAACGCAACGTTGTGCGAAAGCAGGACGTCAACATTGGGGGACACAATATAAACACCGTCTGGGACAGGTGGAACAGGGGAGACGCTATGTAAGCTACTGTTCGTTGAGGAGACGCAGGTGTTCTGTAGAACAAAGCCGACTTGGAGGGCAACTTGGAGGATCAACAACATTAGGTAGAGCGAGTTGCACTATACCGGCAGAGCAGTCTATCAAGGCCGAATGTTCAGACAAAAAGTCTTGGCCCAAAATTATGTCATTAGGGCAGTGTTCTAAAACATAAAACAGAACTGATGTGTGGTGTCCGGCGACGCTGACGCGAGCTGAGCACACACCAATTACGGCGACTTTTCCACCATCGGCCGTTCGGACCACAGGAGTTGGGCCAGGAGTAAGGACTTTCTTCAGCCGTGCTCTAAGGTCAGCGTTCATGATGGACACGTGTGCGCCAGTGTCAATGAGGGCTGTAGTAGGTACACCGTCGACGTCAACATTGATAAGGTTCTGATGTGCGGGCAAGGTCAGTAGAGGATTTTGGCATCGGGTCGGTATTGCAGCATCACCTCCAAGAGCTGCTCCCGTCAGTTTTCCGGAGGTGAACGCCGGAACGAGCTTGGGGACGGCGATCGGCGAGATGGGGGCGAGCGGGAGAAACGGCGTTGCGGCGAAGGGGAGCGGCTGGATCGGGGGCGCGAGGAATTCTCAGGCGTTAGCGGCTCTGTTTTCGGTGATGAGCGTGAATTCCAGCAGGTGGGCGATGGGGCGGAGGGTGAGGCCACGGAGCAGAGCTGGACCAAGCACGGCAGTGACGCGAAATGTGGCCTATACGACCGCAATTGAAGCATATCGGCCGGTCGTCTGGGGTGCGCCATACCGCCGGGTCGCGATAATGTGGGCTGGCAGAAAAACGTCGGTTGGGCGGAACAGTCACGGGTGGATTTGGTGGGGCGTAGTCTGGACGATGAATGGAGCAGACGTTTAAGCCGGCGTTGGCCAGTTCTTGCCTCACGACGGTCTGTATGAGAGAGACGGTGGCGTGATAGCTTTCGGAGTTGGGGGAGGCTGACACGAGTGGAGCTGCGGCTTCTATTTCCCGACGGACAATACGGACAACGTCACCGGGACTTTCCGTAGAAGGCAGGCGAGGGTCTTCGCATGTGGAGGTTGCAGCCGTGTTTGGAAGCCGGGCAAACTGGTGGAGAACACGGCGGCTCTTCGCTTCTTCAAAGCGCCGGCATTCAGAAATAATGTCGTGGACCGTAGATGATTCTTGAACACAAGAAGGTGAAAGGCGTCATCTGCTATGCCCTTAATAATATGGCCAACCTTATCAGCTTCGGACATCTGCGAGTCTACCTTGCGGCACAAAGCGAGCACGTCCTGAATGTACGTGAGGTATGATTCGGTGCACGTCTGAACTCGACGTGCGAGCTCGTTTTGGGCGGCGCGTTGACTTCCCACAGGCCTGCCAAATAGCTCCCGGAGCTTTTGCTTGCATAACTCCCAGCTAGTCAGTTCTTCCTCCTCGTGCGTCTCGTACCAGACCTTTGCGGTACCTCTGAGATAAAAAATCACGTTGGCCAGCATGAGCGTTGGATCCCATCGCATACGTACACCCACTCGTTCGTATGACTTCAGCCAGGCTTCTACGTCAATGCCATCAGTGCCAGAAAAGGTACCTGGATCTCTCGGGGGCTCCAAGATGAGGGTTGACGGTCCAGTTGGAGAAAGCACGGACGTAGTTGGAGAAGGCACGGTAGTCGGGGAAGGGTCGGCATTGTTGACTTCAGTCGCCATGGGGGAGACCACTAGGCGCCCGCTACGAAGCTCCGTTTTGCGTGAAGTGAGTACCCCGCACCTCCCACCAATGATGTTACGGGGAAATACTTTACTTTATAAAACGAGGAATAAACTCGGTGGTGGACAAGATGGCGCCCAGTTGGCTCGCAGATCTGACAACATCGTCCTCCTCTTTGTCTTCTTCGTCGTTCTCATCCTACCGTTACAATATGACGTCAAA
>WOVY01013395.1:0-239459 GCA_013436015.1 Rhipicephalus annulatus
TAAAACACGGAAAACGAGCCCTATGTATACACTTCTTTCCCTTATTCATTGACGAGGGTCTCGTAATGGCAGACTTGGTGTGTTTAGGGTTGTAATAAGAGGGACAATTAATCAGCCTGCCCACTCATAATAACGTTCACGTGCTACGTTGGCGCCCAAACATGGCGCCATGAAAGCGTGGTTCACACTCGTTGTTTGGCTTATAGATGGCGCTGACTGTCACTTCCTACTTCTAAATTCAGCAGACGAAACCCAAAAAAGTGGATGGAGGGAGGGCCGCTGTGATAGCTCAGTGGTTAGAGCATCGAACGCGTAATTCGAAGGTCGTAGGTTCGATTCCTGCTCACAGTTGGTAATTTTTTCATCCACTTTTCTTTCTTCTTATTTACATTCCATTGGTTTTAATAACTTCCCCTGTACATTCTTGGCATTACTGTCTGTTATAATCTCATTATTATTGTGTTAAAACACGGAAAAACGAGCCCTTAGGGTATACACTTCTTTCCCTTATTTCATTGAACGAGGGTCTCGTACTGGCAGACTTGGTGTGTTTTAGGTTGTATAAGAGGGACAATTAATCAGCTGCCCACTCATAATAAGTTCACGTGCTACGTGGCGCCAAACATGCGCATAAGAGTGTTTCACACTCGTTGTTTGGCTTATAGATGGCGCTGACTGTCACTCCTACTTCTAAATTCACAGATAAACCCAAAAAAGTGGATGGAGGGAGGGGCCGCTGTGATAGCTCAGTGGTTAGAGCATCGAACGCGTAATTCGAAGGTCGTAGGTTCGATTCCTGCTCACAGTTGGTAATTTTTTCATCCACTTTTCTTTCTTCTTATTTACATTCCATTGGTTTTAATAACTTCCCCTGTACATTCCTTGGCATTACTGTCTGTTATATCTCATTAATATTGTGTTAAAACACGGAAAAAACGAGCCCTTAGGTATACACTTCTTTCCCATATTTCATTGAACGAGGGTCTCGTAATGGCAGACTTGGTGTGTTTAGGTTGTATAAGAGGGACAATTAATCAGCTGCCCACTCATAATAACTTCACGTGCTACGTGGCGCCAAACATGCGCATAAGAGTGTTTCACACTCGTTGTTTGGCTTATAGATGGCGCTGACTGTCACTCCTACTTCTAAATTCACAGATAAACCCAAAAAAGTGGATGGAGGGAGGGCCGCTGTGATAGCTCAGTGGTTAGAGCATCGAACGCGTAATTCGAAGGTCGTAGGTTCGATTCCTGCTCACAGTTGGTAATTTTTTCATCCACTTTTCTTTCTTCTTATTTACATTCCATTGGTTTTAATAACTTCCCCTGTACATTCCTTGGCATTACTGTCTGTTATATCTCATTAATATTGTGTTAAAACACGGAAAAACGAGCCCTTAGGTATACACTTCTTTCCCTTATTTCATTGAACGAGGGTCTCGTACTGGCAGACTTGGTGTGTTTAGGTTGTACAAGAGGGACAATTAATCAGCTGCCCACTCATAATAAGTTCACGTGCTACGTGGCGCCAAACATGCGCATAAGAGTGTTTCACACTCGTTGTTTGGCTTATAGATGGCGCTGACTGTCACTCCTACTACTAAATTCACAGATAAACCCAAAAAAGTGGATGGAGGGAGGGCCGCTGTGATAGCTCAGTGGTTAGAGCATCGAACGCGTAATTCGAAGGTCGTAGGTTCGATTCCTGCTCACAGTTGGTAATTTTTTCATCCACTTTTCTTTCTTCTTATTTACATTCCATTGGTTTTAATAACTTCCCCTGTACATTCCTTGGCATTACTGTCTGTTATATCTCATTAATATTGTGTTAAAACACGGAAAAACGAGCCCTTAGGTATACACTTCTTTCCCTTATTTCATTGAACGAGGGTCTCGTACTGGCAGACTTGGTGTGTTTAGGTTGTATAAGAGGGACAATTAATCAGCTGCCCACTCATAATAAGTTCACGTGCTACGTGGCGCCAAACATGCGCATAAGAGTGTTTCACACTCGTTGTTTGGCTTATAGATGGCGCTGACTGTCACTCCTACTTCTAAATTCACAGATAAACCCAAAAAGTGGATGGAGGGAGGGCCGCTGTGATAGCTCAGTGGTTAGAGCATCGAACCCGTAATTCGAAGGTCGTAGGTTCGATTCCTGCTCACAGTTGGTAATTTTTTCATCCACTTTTCTTTCTTCTTATTTACATTCCATTGGTTTTAATAACTTCCCCTGTACATTCCTTGGCATTACTGTCTGTTATATCTCATTAATATTGTGTTAAAACACGGAAAAACGAGCCCTTAGGTATACACTTCTTTCCCTTATATATATATATATATATATATATATATATGTATATATATAAAGTCTACGTCTGCACGCGTTGTTGGTGATCAGCTCCGCAACTTTGATAAACATCGGAATGGGTGTGTGAGAGTAACAAGGTTATAGAATTGATGTCGTGACATCAGGAGCCGGAAATTTTCTTCGGATAGGTCGTTAAAACTCTTTCCTCCACACGTGTGACAGATATGTGCGTACTAAGGGCTGCCGTATGTGGATAAGAGCCACATGTGAATAACAATTTCTACTACTCCTGAACGGGAAAAGTAGATACTTGTAGCTTGAATACCAGAGAAAGCTGGCATCGGCAGCGTTGGCCAGACGAATTCAAATAATGAATATTGCCACCAGCACGTAGTGGGTTGACAGCAAGAGCGGCTCTCAATCTGGAGAAAAAAAGAAGATCGCGTGCTTCTTCTCTGCTTGAGAGCCAGCCACGACTGACGCATTGTCCTAGTGCTAGCTACCTGGTGGTTTAATAAATCCCCCAGTACTTGTGACTCATCGTGACAAACTGGTGGAAGTGCTGGGTAGTCTCACGGATGCTGCAGACCCCCCCAGGAAGCCGCAATATGAGTCCAGTGCCAGTGAATACTCCCGTGCATCGGATCAGCCGCCGAATCAGGGGATTGCCTCCGGAAGCCGATGATACTGCTCCCACCACGTCGACAAACATGACCAGCGCTTCGGTGCAAACATCGACAACCGGCACGGGAAGCACGACGTCGAACCGCTACACGTTGGAAAGCCCACGCGCACCGGCGACGATCCATGGCTCGGAGCACGTGGACGTTGAGGACTGGTTGGCGGATTTCGAGCGCGTAGCCCCTTGAATCAGTGGGACGACGCGGCGAAACTGGGTTGTGTCTACTTCTATCTCGAAGACGGGGCACGTACATGGTATCAAAACCAAGAGGAACAGCTGACGACATGGCCCGAATTCTCTCGTAGACTTCTGCAGACCTATACCAGTGCTGATCGCCAAGAACGAGCTGAACGAGCTATTCTGGCCCGCGTCCAGCTGCCAAACGAAACTGTGACCACGTTCGTCGAAGACATGACGCGCCTCTTCCGACGGACCGATTCAAGAATGACGGAGGACAAGAAGTTGCGTCACTTGATGCGCGGTGTCAAGGACCAGCTTTTTTGCCGGCCTCGTGCGCAGCCCTCCGAAGACGGTCGCGGAATTCTTGTCCGAGGCCGTGACAATGGAAAAAATGCTGCAGCAGCAATCCAACCAATACAACAGGCAAGTCAATGGCATGTCTACTGCCGACATTTTCACCGCCACTAGAACCAACGACGACTGTCTACGTGAACTCATCCGTGATATAATACGTGAAGAGTTACAAAAGGCTGATGTAACACCTCATCCTACAGTTAACTCTATTGCAACTGTGATCAAGGATGAGCTGCACCAGGCCCTCCGGGACACCTTGCCTCATGATACAGCTGTGCCAGCTCCTGCTGAATACCGCCGTGAGACAACCTACGCGGAAGCCTTGAAACGCCCTGCCGCATCGCCGCCATTATTCGTCCATCATGTTCCTGCTGTTTCACTACAGTCAGCGCAGCACATACCGTACTACGAAGGCACGTACACGCCACCACCGTTGGCCTTTGTCCCTGGTGCTTCTGTCGCCCATAGTTCAGTGCAACCAATTCAGTACATCGACGATCAGCGCCCGTCTCCTCGAAAGTCTGATGTTTGGCGCACACCTGATCGCCGGCCTCTGTGCTTTCACTGTGGAGAAGCTGATCACTTGTACCGCCAGTGCCCATATCACCGTCTTGGGCTTCGCGGCTTCTCTGCGTACTCACCGCCACCCCGTTACGGCCAGAGACCCGCGCGACATCGAAAACTACCTCTCCCAGCAGCATGCATCACCATCTGCCGGGCGCCAGTCGCGCTCGCCATCACCGAGGCGATTTTCATCAACGCCCCAGCGGTATTCTACCACATGGTCTCCCAGCCCCCGTCGGGAAAACTAGACCAAGCGACCTCTGGGGGCGGGGTCGCTGAACGTCGAAGCGCTGAAGACCTCCTATTGACGCAGAACTGTACAGAAACCGGTCCGACAGCACATACTGCTGCAAAGAATGGCCGCCTTTCACTCGACATAGCAGTGACAATTGATGGTTGTGCAGTTAATGCGTTAGTGGACACCGGCGCAGACTATTCCATACTAAGCGAGAAACTGACAACGCAGCTGAAGAAAATCATCACGCCGTGGCATAACTCGCAGATTCGGACAGCTGGTGGCCACGTCGTAACTCCACTGGGTGCCTGCACAACTAGAGTACAAATTCAAGGGTACACATTCGTAGCAAGCTGCCTTGTTCTACGCGAATGTTCCCGTGACGTCATTCTGGGAGTTGACTTTCTACATGAAAATGGAGCTATCATTGATCTGCAAGAGCGCCGCGTCACGTTCTCAGCCCAGCGAGCAATCAACGTGCAGGATGGTGGAAGGCGTGTCGACGTACTCCGTATTTCTGAACAGAGTGTGACGCTTCCTCCACGAACAAGTGTTCTAGTCGACGTAACATATATGCTGTGGTTTGGGCGATGGCGATGTGGTGGCTGAGACAAATTTAGAACACCTCCTGCAGCAAGGCATTTGTGTAGCTAGAAGTGTAATAAACCTTCGTGATGGCCGATCTGAATTGCTCGTAACCAACTTCAGCAATGAGCATCGACATCTTTTCCGTAGCACTTCGATAGCGTTTGCCCATGAAGTAGCAAACGTCACCAACTGTCTCACGTCAGAAATAGTGGATACCGCAGACACGTCAATGAGTAATATTGCCATCAATCCTCATCTGCCCACCGTTAACCAGACTGCGCTACGAGCGCTCTTGTTTGAGTTCAGGTCTTGCTTCGCAACTTGCTCAAAGATCCGGCAGACGTCCATCACTCAACACAGGATCATCACGTACGAGGACGCACGTCCGATACACCAGAACCCCTACCGCGTGTCAGCCAGAGAACGTGAAGCGATACGTACGCAAGTCACTGAGATGCTTGACGATGGCGTTATTGAACCATCTAACAGCCCATGGTCATCTCCAGTCGTACTTGTCAAAAAGAAGGACGGGTCGCTACGCTTCTGCGTCGACTACCGGAAGCTTAACAACGTGAAGAAAAAGGATGTGTATCCGCTGCCACGTATCGACGATTCGCTGGATAGACTTCGTCTTGCCCATTATTTCACTTCTCTCGATCTCGAAAGCGGGTATTGGCAAATCGAGGTAGATCAGCGAGATCGCGAGAAAAACAGCCTTTGTGACTCTAGACGGCCTATACCAATTTCGAGTGCTCCCTTTTGGCTTGTGTTCAGCACCGGCAACTTTCCAGCGAATGATGGACACTGTCCTCACAGGGCTCAAGTGGCAGACTGGTCTTGTCTACCTTGATGATGTGGTGGTGTTCTCTACCACGTTCGAGCAGCACCTTCACCACCTGCGCAGTGTGCTGGAGGCTATCCGATCGGCGGACCTCACACTAAAGCCACAGAAGTGCCACTTCGGCTATAAAGAACTAAAATTTCTTGGACATGTAGTTAGCGCCGAAGGAATCCGTCCCGATCCGGGCAAGCTTGCCGCTGTTGCCGAATTTCTAGCTCCTGTCGATAAGAAAGCCGTCCGGCGCTTCCTTGGTTTGTGCGCCTACTATCACCGATTCATTCATGGCTTTTCACAGATAGCAGAACCTCTGACTCGTCTCACAAGGGACGACACGTCGTTTGTCTGGGGAAAACGAGCAACAAACAGCTTTTGATGAGCTGCGACTGCACATGCAATCAGCGCCCGTTCTCGCTCATTTCGACGATGATGCTGACACGGAGGTCCATACCGACGCTAGTAACATTGGGCTCGGTGCAGTGCTCGTTCAGCGTCAAGAGGATATCGAAAGAGTGATAGCATACGCCAGCCGCTCTCTATCCCGTGCTGAGGCGAATTATTCCACTACGGAGAAAGAGTGCCTCGCAGTCGTGTGGGCAATCACCAAGTTCCGCCCGTACCTTTATGGTCGTCCCTTCAAGATAGTGACGGACCATCACGCGCTCTGTTGGTTGGCAAGCCTGCGCGACCCTTCAGATCGGCTAGCACGGTGGAGCTTGCGGCTGCAGGAATTTGATGTCACCATCGTCCATAAGTTCGGCCGTAAGCAAGAAGACGCTAACACACTGTCACGCGCACCCCTTCATGTCGTCAGTCAGGAAGCAGAGGAAGACGAAGGCTTTCTGGGCGCCGTTAGTGCATCAGACTTGAGCAAACGACAGCGAGATGATGCAGAGATTCGTCCAATCATTGATCATTTAGAGGGCCAGGGCGCAATCATACCACGTCATTTATCCCGCTCGTTGACGTCGTTCTGCCTGCGAGGTGGTGTGCTGTACAAGAAGAACGCTCGTTCGAACAACCGTGCTTACCTCCTGGTGGTTCCTCGAGACATGCGAGACGACGACCTCTTCGCTTGCCATGACGAACCCACATCCGGTCATCTGGGCTAATCAAGGACACTTGCCAGAGTGAGTGAGAGGTACTATTGGCCAGGACTTTCAGCAAGCGTGAAGAAGTAGGTCAAGAGCTGTCGGGAATGTCGGCGCTGAAAGCAACCATCTGTTAAGCCAGCTGGTTTGCTTCAGCCCATTGAAGCACCCTGCACGCCGTTCGACCAAGTCGGCATGGGCATTCTCGGGCCATTTCCTATGTCTGTGGACAGCAACAAATGGGTGATTGTCGCGACCGACTATTTGACACGCTACGCTGAAACCCAGGCGATCCCACGAGCCACGGCTTCTGAGGTAGCACAATTTTTTATGCGCCACATCGTGTTACGACACGGTGCTCCTTCCAGTATAATAACGGACAGAGGGACGGCATTCACGGCGCAGCTTACGGACGAAGTTTTCAAACTGAGCAACACCAGACACCGAAGGACAACTGCGTACCACCCGCAAACCAACGGACTTACCGAGCGACTGAATAAGACCCTCACAGACATGATCTCAATGTACATCGACGTACAACACAAAACATGGAACCGGATCTTACCTTACGTGACCTTCGCGTATAATACCGCCGTGCAAGAGACCACGCGATTCACGCCATTTCGGCTTCTCTACGGCCGCGAAGTGCAGACCATGCTAGACTCAATGCTACCGTGTCAGGACGAAGACGAGTTTGCAACAGACGCCGAAGACTTCGCAGAGCGTGCTGAGGAAGCCCGGCAACTCGCGCGACTTCACATCGGCCAGCAACAGCAGGCAGACGCACGACGCTATAATACCCGCCACAGAGAAGTGTTTTACAGCCCCGGAGATCAAGTTTGGGTGTGGACGCCCGTCCGCCGCCGTGGCCTTAGTGAAAAGTTGCTGAGCCGGTACTTTGGCCCATATAAAGTGTTACGCCGCGTCAGTGACGTGAACTACGAAGTGGTTCCGGACTCAACACCCCATGCACGGAGCAGGACACGGCTGAGGCCGGACGTCGTTCATGTGTTGCGCATGAAACCATTTATTGCGCGTTGTTCGTAACTTTTCCTTTACCGTACAGCGTTCTTTGTGTTTTTGTTTATTTTGTGAACTTACTTTCTCGTTCATTGACGTTTCCTATATTGGCACGCTCTTCAATTTTTACTTTCACTTTATCCGAATTTTCAATTTTTTTTCACGTGCCTATGTTGTAGCATCGCGGTGCTGCTACGTACTTTCCTTTACTCTTTTTGGTACTTGTTTTTTTTCTTTTCGGAAGGGGGGATAATGCCACCAGCACGTAGTGGGTTGACAGCAAGAGCGGCTCTCAATTTGGAGAAAAAAAGAAGATCGCGTGCTTCTTCTCTGCTTGAGAGCCAGCCACGACTGACGCATCGTCCTAGTGCTAGCTACCTGGAGGTTTAATGAATCCCCCAGTACTTGTGACTCATCGTGACAATATGAAGCTTCCAGCAGCAATGGAAACTATGCATTTGGCGTTGATATCAAGCATCATACTACGGAGTCAGGCCAATTCTCGGAACTGCTTGTGAAAAAGAACCTATGTAGGAGCAGTGCTGGTAAAACATCAATTGCAGTTGCAGTGCTAGCTTCGTAAACATTAAATAACTTTATAAACACTGCATATGTACTCCTTTTATAGTGGCATCACTTTGTTTTAAGGTAAAAGGCATACTTAAATCACATTAGAAGTTCTACTTGGGACTGGCTTGGGCTATTATCACCGCAAGTACCAGTGCAACATATGATCTTACCGCTTCTGTCTTTGGCACTACCTATGCTCCTTTTGGCATCGTTACACCACTGCCAACAGCTAGGTATATAAAACATATCGAACTGTAAACCATGTGTGCGTTCAACGTTTGTATATATCATTAGCACCATTTTTTTGTGTATCGTTTGAGGGAAAAACATTACAGTATCGTCACTTTCCCTCGGCATGCTGAGTTTAATATTGATTACTAGGGTACCTAGGATGTGCCCAATTTTCTTTCACGGTTGAGTCGACTTGAAGAGTGATGACAGGTAGACCGTTCTGATTTAACGAGTTTATCCAGTGTCTGGTGACCCCTTAGCCAGGAGGAGTTTAAGGAAATTAATCACCAGAGCGTTGTGTCGGCCACCCGGTTTCACAGTGAAATGCTTGTCAGCACTATGGGTGTCTTGATATGGTTCGTCAATAGAGCGTTAGAGTGGCTTCCGTACTGAACGACGAACAAGGAAAATGTTAAATAATGCTGTCAGCTCTGTGAGTTAGTACGTTAAAACAAAATGCTAGCAGATTGTTGCACCTCGAAGCCTTTTGGTATGGTTGGTGTGGTTCTGGCATGGTACTGAAAAGGAAGAGCTATATATACAGCTCATACAGAAGGCGTATTTGCACTTTAAAAATGATTTTGGAAAGCGTGCGACACAGCTCCTGCTCTAACCTTGCACTTATATTCAACACAAGCAGTGGTAGCAAAGTGTAGAAACATTAGACGGCATCCGGCTTTGCCGTATTCAAGGTCGTGATAAAGTGAGAAAAAAAGCATGCCCTAAAACCTACTGATCACATAGTTATATGCCGTGATGTGGCTGGGAGACGGGCCCAGAAGTACCAATAGCTAATTCTGCACTGCCAGTTATAATTGAACCAGCAGTTAAATATGGACCAACAGCATAGCGTTATAAGTTTACGGTAAACTGTCCACGCATTCATGGCAGCCATATGGTTTTCAGGGTACCATTATAGCATATCACACTTGCAGAGCTCAAACACACAGCATTTGACAATCGTCGTTGTTACATAAAGAAAGGGACTGTCAGCGTCCTAATTCTTACTCCTGGCGAAGGAAGCACATTGTTCTTTTTCAGGAATTTAAAAAAGAAAATATCGATGTCGAATGTATTCTTATTCACGTTGCCCTAAAAGTAGGGCATCACACTGTGATGTATACAACAACTCACAATAATAAGCGGATGATGTCTGCATACTCGAGCAGGTAGTAGGACGTGCCACTGAAATCGCATGTATTATTTAAAATTCTGCTAATTTATTTTGTCGTAGGAACGTATTTTAAGACACTCTATGAGCTAATAATTGACTCTGCTGCATATATTGTCTTCGTGCCAACCGTTACGAGCAGCATCAGTGCCGTTGTGTAAATGCAAGACATTAGAGCATGTATGTGGCTTTTTAGGTATGATGACTTCACTGGTAGAGAACGCGCAGCTCGTAGTCGAAAGTAACATCTGCGAAAACGTTACAGCATAGCCTTTACTTTCATGAAAACAAAGTACAAGCAGGCCCATTTCTTTTTTTTACTTTTTCCCGCAGAAGTGCTGCAAGCTGTACTATATCTTGCTGCAATATTGGTATACACCATATATTGAGTTATTGTTCAAAAGCCATGCTTCACGATCAACCTATGTTAAAAGTTCACCAACATCACTACTGATGTTTGCCTAATCCAAAGTCAATAGATTAATTGACAATGTGAACTACTTGATAGTTAGTTACGGCTGCTGAAATACGCTTGTCAATGTCTCTGTGGTGTCAAAATTGCGTGATACGTTAGTATACAAACCTAGTTTATTGCATGCTCAGTTTCATATAATTTGAAGCCTTTATACTCACGTTGTTTCTGGAATGATTCAGACCATAAATTGTACACAGCGCATACTTAGGTTCAGAAGACAATGGTGTTCGGATATTTGTCACACGTGACAGCGGAAGAAATAATATTCAGTCAAGTGCGCTACAAGCATGTGACTTTAGTGCTACAGCACTTGTTAAAAACCCACCTTTGGCATTTATTTCTTTCGTCCTTAGACGATACTTGCACCTACTACGACAGGAGAACCACCTATAGTGAGCCGACGAACTGTCGGCAACTTATGTAGATAGAAATTATACAAAAATGTAGCGTTACGGAAGAATCAGCCACAATACACTAAAGCATATCATCATAGACTGTCGCCACTTAGCAATAAATACGCCTGCTATACGTACTCACCGGTTTACGCGAAATTGAAGAAAAACTTTTAAATCAGCCAACGAGTATGAGATTTCTGCTTGACTGCCTAGCGCATTTGCTAGGTGCTATGCGAATTCGATAATTTTCAAATGATTCACGGTACTAACAGCATGACAGTCTTTCAAATGTCATAATTATCATGTTTCTGAGTGATGTGTCAGTTGTATCAAGAAATAAATTTAGCCATAAAGAACCTATTGTGCTTTGACATAATTCAGTGACTAATTTATGGCCAGCATTGCAGTTTTTATGGCTGCACTTGCAATATCACGTCTTATAGGCACAGATGTACTTGAGAGTTATATAGAGTATGACAATTCTTGAGGACAACAATTTATAGCGAACGTATTATTGGGACACAACCACTACGACTCACCTTATTTTATGATATTAGAGCTTTCACGACCTTTAGGCTGCGAAATGTGCGCAGCAAAAACCAAATCGTGAAATTAGTTTATGATTTCGCTTGTTTTTCTTCAAAAAATATACATATTCATGGCAAAAGTCCGAACTATCATAATTTTTTTGAATAAGGTTACGCATATGCACATGATAGGAGGTAATACTTGTAATTTTTGGTAGAGTATTGAAGGAACATGTGGCAACACAAACACATCGGAGCTTCTACGCCCCGAAAGCAGAATTTAATGTGGCACCTCGTAGTGAAGAGGTCGAAAAATTTTAAGCATGCGGTTTTACTTGACGCGCTGATATCTCGTGATGCACAGGCGTTATAGAATTTTTTTTTCATCAAATTGCGACAGCGACGTCGAGAACTCACTTTGCAAAGCTGACTTCAGCAGCTCATCACTGCAAGTCCCCACACCGAGTAGCCAAGCAGTTGTGACCAGGTGGTCGCATGATCAGATATAGGCTAATATGGGCGTCATTTAGTTAATGTTTGTCATCTGTGATCACCATAATCACCACCTTACTACGCCTATTGGAGGACAAAAGCCTCTCCCAAGTTCCTCTAGTCAAGTCGGTCCTGTGCTTGGTCTAGCCACATTATACGCACAAACTTTCTAATCTCATCGGCCCACCTTAATGTCTGTCTCTTCTTCGTGCGTTTGCGTTCTCTAGGAATCCAGTCAGTTACCCTTATTGACCAGCGGTTATCTTGCCTACGTGCAACGTGCCCGGCCTGTGTTCATTTCTTCATATTCATTTCAACTATGATATCCCTAACCCGTTTGGTTACTGACGTATTCATCTTTCTTCTTGCCGCCCCGCCGCGGTGGTCTAGTGGCTAAGGTACTCGGCTGCTGACCCGCAGGTCGCGGGATCAAATCCCGGCTGCGGCGGCTGCATTTCTGGTGGAGGCGGAAATGTTGTCGGCCGTTGTAATCAGATTTAGACGCACGTTAAAAAAACTCCAGGTGGTCGACATTTCCGTAGTCCTCCGCTACGGCGTCTCTCATATTCGTATGGTGGTTTCGAGATGCTAAACCCCACATATCAATCAATCAATTTCTTGTTGCCTCTTTAGCTTACAGCAATCATTCTCCTTAACATCACTTGTTGTGCTGTCCTCAATTTAGGTTGAACCCGCTTTGTAAGCCTCCAGGATTCTGCTTCGTAGGAGTGTACTGGCAATAAGCAGCTGTTATATACCTTCCCATTGAAGATTAGTGGAAGGTTCCCATTCATGATTTGAGAATGCTTGCCCAATGTGATTCAGCCCACCTCACTTTTATAGTTATTTCAATCTCATGGTTGAACTCCTCGTTTCCTCCTTGTCGTATGTCGGCATAAGTTCAACTTTCAGTGCATCTCCACTTATCGCATGGCGCTGTTTTCTGCCGAGACTATTACACATTGCTTTAGTTTTGTGAATAAATAGTTTCACTCCTGTGATGCTTTGCGTGTCCAGTTCAGTATTCATGAGCTGTAATGCATCCCCTGATTTACTCATTAAGACATTATCACCAGCGAATCGCATGTTACTAATTGCGTCATTGATTGATGGATATGGAGTGACCCACAATCTCTGCGCTGAAGCACTTCACCCTTGCGGAGAACAACAAAAGGGACTACGAATGGAACACATACACTTCCTGTGGAGCCGATGACAGAGCCAAAATGGAACGCGATGCGCGCGTCTATTTTTTTGCTAAAGCCGGCACGCTGGGCACAGTGACGCTACGCTAGCAAAACGTCCGCTCCGACGTGAGGCGCAACTGACGCGACTGGCGTCCGTTGCCGCGCCCAAAGTACGCACCGATTCAATGCACGGGGTGCTTGCGACTTCCTGTCAAATCCGTCGATTTTCGTGAATCAGAAAAAGTTTCTCCGTGGAGTGGAGCTCAAGATAGAGCTTTTCCAGATCTGCCAACGGAACATACAGGGAGCACTCTCAATCCGACAATGAGACATACTTGCTCCACATAGAGCAGAAGAAAGTATTACCGAAAGTGCTCCGAATCTGCCAAAGGATGACATCATAAGGTACTCAATTCTCATCAGTAGCCAAGTGTAGTATTTTAGCGCCTCGTCGGGTTTGGCCATCTGGTTGTGGAGAAACATTGGTAGCATATCCACGGAGTGAATGATGGCGAGTCGGGCGAAGCATTCATCCGTCCATTTGTTCTTGCTTCTGTTCGTCCATGCATCCGTCTGTGTGACCGTGCGTCCATCCGCCCGTCTGTGCGTGCGTCTGTTCGTGCTTCTGTTCGTGCGTCTGCTCTGGGTTCTTCCATGCATCCACCCCTGCGTCCGTTCATGCGTCCATCCATGCATCTGTCTTTGTGTTCGTTCGTCCAGCTATTGAACGCTCCAGGTACCACCATCTCAGATCTTTTCATCATATATTCCCCATATAGAAGCACCGCCATTCAGCGGAGATTTTAAGGACTAAACGAGAGGTGGCACACGCACACTTTCTTACGGCTTGCGCTTCGGGTCTATTTCCCACCTTTAACCACCTCGAGTTCATGGTATATGTGTTTAGAAAAAGTTTATTCTACTTTCGGCATCCTTATCCATACGAGCACACACCGAAGCCAACGAGCATCGTCAACTGCAAACCTGTATCGCGATATGGTTTTGATTATAAAACCATTGCTTTAGAAAACACCTGTCGTCTTTCGTTAAGCAGCTGGCGTCTTTTCATTTTGCTTTAGGAAAACATCTGGTGTCTTTAATTGGTTTTTTTTTCATCAATCAACGGCGTCTTGAACATTAATCACGGAGGTAAACTATGGCTGCTACTGGGAATGGGAGACAGCAGAAGTCGGCTTTTAGCTAACACTTACACTCCTACTTCTAATAACGCTTCCTACTAGAACATGCCAATGGCTGCTAATGGGGAATGAGAGACAGAAGGGACTTTTAGTTAACGCAAACGCTGCGATTTTTTTATTGTTCATTAACGCACAGGGAAATCTCCCACCGGCAACCCCTTGTAGGTCAAAGCGTAAGACATGATACGTACTACAAGGGACGAACGGGTGCCGCTATAAGGAGCTTTGCCCCTAGAAGGCGAGCCCCGTGGCACGTGATTTTCGAGCCACGCGCAGGATAGAACGCTCTCAATTTGAACCGGGCTGGACGTGGGAGATGATACAGATTCTTTATATTCTCGTCCGAATAAAGTCGTGACTATTGCAAGGCCTCTTCAGCCACCACCTTGTCTCGTTTCTCAACAATAATATGTAGCCGTTATCATAACGGAACAAACTCTGGACAACACTACCCATCGTTATACGGCACTTACTAGAAATTTGGTGAAGTGAAGTCAAGTGAAATGAACTTCATTCGGTCCTGGAGAACAGGTCAGACGCCCCCCCTAAGAGGTGTTCGTCGCAGTTGCTGGCCACGTCCACGCCGGGACTGGAAGACCGTGGCCCTCCGCTCGTTCGCAGGTCTCCTGGACTGCTGCGTATTGGACTGAGAGTTCGGGGCTATTAACAGCCCTCTCCCAGCCTTCTTTTGTGTTGAACTGTGCGCCATGTAACGCCGGGCACTGCCAGAGCATGTGAGCGAGTCTGCAGTTAAGTGCATCACAACTAGGGCATCCCGGAGTTACGCCATCAGAAAAGTGGCTGAATGTGCCCTTAGATGGGAATGAACTTGACCGTAGCATCCGAAGAACCGACGACTGTGGCCGAGTGAGCTTGAAATGCGGAAGCGGGTACCTCCACCTAGACAACTGATAATGGGACGTCACTTCGTTAAAGGTGCAAAGTGGATCTTTAAAGTTATCACTTTCCTACGCAAAGTAAGATGAGTCATTGTGAACCAAGAGTTGGCGGCTTTAGCAGACAATGAAGTACGTTATCATTCACCAATACTGCTAGTCATGCAGACAGCCTTCAGCTAAATATGTAGAGGCAAAGCTCTCATCATTGTATATGAGCGAGTGTTAAAAGTCTATTGCTACTATTATGGCAAAATACACAGTCCTCCTGACTAACTGTCACCGCTATTTTAAACTAAAGTGGTTCGTGCACTCTTGCATGGCATAGTCACAGTAACTGAGAACCCCATTTTTCAGCTTTTTTTAGGTTGAATATTGCAAGTATAAGAACACACGCTTTTGCCGTAATCATAAACGCCGCTGTGATGGCATCTCCTGTCGCTTCGCAATATCTGTGTGCGAGTGATCGCTTGCAAGCGAAGTAAACTAGCGAAGTAAATTAAGAAGACTTAATTGGAAAGGAAACGCGGCGGTGGTGCCCCGTCGCGAGCAAGGCCCTTGGAGATGCCAGGCAGTGCCACACTTGCTCCTACATACTAGTTTCTGTGATATAGCGTATTTTATCTTTTCATTAGTCGGTCGAAAGTTCATAGATTCTTACAATTTTAACAAACTGGTTGGTTTTCAGTAAACTGATGGACAGCACGAACCTTGTAAACGTGTGACGAATGCAGTTTTAACCTGTGTCAGGGCAGCCATTGGCTGTGCATAATGACTTTTGTAGCAAATCTACATGTCCAAACGCCAATCTGCGCAAGAAACGACTCATTTTCAATGCATAGCTGCCTCATCGTTAAGCGGGAGGCCTAATTAAAACGGCAAGTTTTCCGTGGCGGTGCTTATGTACGCACTTTACACGCGTGGCACTGATCTTATACGCGTGGCACTAATTTACACGTGGGGAAATTCCAGCGTAGCACTGATCTAGTTGACTCACTTTTCGCTGGATATGTTGTGCAGAGCCGAGCTCCTCGCGTCGGAAATGACCGCCGCCATGTTTTGATTTCACAGAGCTAACGGGGCTTGCCTACCTCAGTTTACGGAAACGGTCGTAAGTGCATTAACTGCGGTTAGAGTTTTAGTGTGACTAGGTACAAAAGCCATTAAACTTGACAACCATCGTACTTCACTGGGGTCAGAATACCTGTTGAGGAAGAGTTTATGGGGTTCCTCTGAAATACGACTTGAGATGTCAACTGTTTTGTTTAAACGAATGAAAAATAAAAAAAACGCTCTAGCAGGTTCAATAATGTCTACTCTTGTAGTACACACCTTACTCCACCATATTCGGGCAAGATTGAGTGGTTCAACTCACTTTTACGAAACTGAAGTAGTTCGACATAGGTTTCTAATATGGTCATAAGGAATTTATTCATCAAATGCCAGAGCATGCGATGGGGGACAGTGGTTAGTTCAAAGAGTCGCACTAGGATCATAGGATGGGTATATTTATGAATCTGTAAACATATTCACGCTCGTCATAACGGTATTCGGTGCTACAAAGTGCTATATTCTTACGCCACGTAATTTTTGCGGTCAGCTATCTCTCAACAATGCGATACTATCGAAGCGGCTTGTAGTGTCTCTTGGATAGATACTTTCGTTGTTGATTCTTGCATGTTTTGGCCACTGAAATACCCATCGTCTCTAAATGAAGAAGTGCATGTTTGCAACTTGAACATGTATTTCTGTTTTTTTTTTGCACTAGAAGAAACATAAGGTAGGCCAGTTCTTCAGAAACCGAAGGTTAAGAGGGAGACTGTTTTTCACCAGAAACACTCACCTCTTCAAGTGTTGAAGTTTGAGACAGGATCTAATGTTTCTTGGTGTTCAATATTTTGACATTATCAGCGCAGGGCATTCTTGAACTGTTTCCTCCCGAAAGACATAAATGAAGCTATTAAAAGCTTCTGTCAAAACAAAATCTGTCGACTTCGTCCATTGATGAGCCCGGCGCCGTGAACATTACGCCTGAAAAGACAAGAGCAGTGAATTAACGCTATTGTTTATTGAACATATGGCGAACAACGCCGTTCGACCTGCCGTGCTTCGTATTTGTTTTAGTTGTGGATCGCAATATCTACTTGCTTGTATTATTCCACCATATCTGGTCATGGCTCTTGTCGCTTGTGCCCCGCTGGCAAAACCATGCACAGGATAGTCAATTATATATAGAAAATCAAGGGAGTAAGAAAGGGCAGGAAAGCTTAGGAGGAGCCGTGTAAGGATGAGGAGGAGAGAAGAAGGCAAAAAGGGGGAGGCGGAGGAGAGCATGCTATCATATTATGTCACCACTTGGACCACTTGGCTTCATGAATGCAAAACCATAAGGTCACGCCGGCAAAACAAGGGGGTAGCACGAGGCATCAGCTGACTAATAGGGCAAGCAGAGTTGTTTTTGCAAGGGTGAGAAAAAGTAAGTGAGGGTGAGGATGACGGCAGGGAGAAGGATATAGTGTAAATCGTAGCATAGCGATGTACAACGTCATTCAGGTGACGTCATGTATCATGTGTGCCTATGATAGTGTGGTAGAGTCATCATTATCATCAGCAGCAGCCTGACAACGCCTACTGCAGGACAAAAGCCTCACCCAAATTCCACCAATCAAGTCAGTCGTGTGCTTGCCGCTGCCCCGTTGTTTTCGCAAACTTCCTAATCTGATTTGCCTAACTGATTTGATGTCTCCTACAGGTTCATTGGCGTTCCTTTATAATCTAGTCAGGTACGCTTGACGTCCAGTGACTATCCAGCCTATGCACAATGTGTCCGCTGATTTTCATTTATTCTTCATTTCAGCAATAAAATTCTCAAGAACCGTTTGCTTCCAGACCCACTGTGCTCTCTTGCTTATTTTTCAAGTGATATCTATCAATTTCATTTGTTTGGCTCACTGCGTCGCCTCAGTCGAAATTATAGTCACGTTGTTAAGTTATAGGCAGTGCGCGTGAAAGGGAGATGTGGGCGTTGAAGAAGGGGCATGGTAAAGCGTCGCATGTCCGTGTTTGCACGTAAACTTAGCCATCTGTAAGATTGCCATGTGTATCAACGGGTAGAACATAATAGAGCTAGGAGTGGCGCAGGAGAATGGCAGTGGGATTTTGTATATTGTAAATTGTAGCGTATTTGTATATAGTATTGTAGCGAAGTACAACGTCATTGTGTACCTAACTGTGAAGCTCTATGGGTAGAATTTGATCATTTGTTGCTTAACATCGACAACAAGAATTTTAATTTGGGTTGTATTATCGTTCGCCCTCTACCTCCATTACTGATTTTTGCAACGCTTTAGACAATGTGCTTGAATCAATATCATCAGAAAATAAAAACGTAGTTATCGTTGATGACATGAATGTCAACTTTCTTGATACCTCGTCCGCCAACTTCACGACATATTCTAGCTGCTATCACAGTTATGGTTTTGAATGCCTAATTACCCAAGCTACACGTCTTTCTCGTGACGGCGGATGCTCACTGATTGATCATGCGCTATCAAACCTTCTGGTCGCTCCTGAAGCAGGCATTCTTACCAGTGATATCACCGACCATTATCCCATTATTCTTAAAACTATTTCAACTCCCATTTGTCGTTCCGCATGCTTTCATAAACTTGTTTTGGATAAGGTAGCACTTATCGAGAACATTACGAAATCAGACTGGTTTGCTGTAAGGGAAACCAACGACCCTCAAGGAGCATTCTCGCGCTTTTTTTCTTTACTTTTACATTACTTTCATTCCCATTCGCATAGGAAAAAATGCAAGAAGATCATTGCGTCACCTCAAAACCCATGGCTAACTGATAAATTACTTAAAGCAATGCGCAGACGCGAGAATCTTTACAAAAAAACCAAGAAACAGCCTTTCAATGTTAAGCTAAGAGCAAGGTACAAGAAATACTGTAAAAATCTCTGTGCGCACTTAAAAAGAGCAAAAAGAAAATACCTCGAACAGAAAATATTGGAATGTGGAAGTAACTCCGATGAAAAATGGAAATTAGTAAATTCCTTTCTAAATAGAAACGGCGACCGAGGAAGCATTACTTCAATAATTCATAACGGCATTGTGCACTTAAATCCACGTGACATTGCTGATACATTCAGTGACTTCTTTTTTTTTTCGAACAATCTGCCATCGGACTAAGTTTTAGATTACGAAATCACTCGCTTACCCCAGTCCTTCTATTTGTTCCCCACTTCTGCCGATGAAGTAACTGCGGTAATTCGGAATCTAAAAACCACTAGCGCTGGTCTAGACGACATCAGTCCATCACACATAAAGCTGATTGCTCTATCTATATCTGACATTCCTGCAGATGTCATTAATCTAATATTTAAAAAGGGGACTTTTCCTCGCGAACTTAAGCGTGCTAGAGTTACCCCAGTATTCAAAAAAGGAGACCGATCATTGGTAACGAACTACCGGCCTATATGTGTGCTCCCGTTCCTCAGCAAAGTAATTGAGAAATTATTTGAAAAGCGCCTAACTAATTACCTTCGAAAGTTTAGCATTCTTACTGATTTTAAGTTTGGTTTTCGAACAGGGTATTCTACTGATCTCGCTTTATTATATCTCACTGAATTTCTAAAGCAGGCGATTGACAATGGCAGTTTAGCTGGATCTGTTTTTGTTGACCTAACAAAAGCCTTTGATACTATTAACCATGAGATACTATTCATAAAACTGGAAGCAATGGGCATATGTGGTCCTGCTCTGTTAATTATTCGCAGTTATCTCCTTAATTGAAACCAAATGGTCAGTATTTCCGGTACCTACTCCAAACAAACAACAACGAACATAGGAGTACCACAAGGGTCCATTCCGGGCCGACTTTTGTTTTTAATCTATATCAACGATCTACCTAATTTTATCATACACTGTAAATATTTGCTCTACGCTGATGATACGACGATTTTTAGTTCCGATAATAGAATAGGCTGTTTAATAAATAAGCCGAGCACAGTTCTTCGCAATATACTACACTAGTGTAAGCTAAACAAATTACAGTTCAATCCTCAAAAAACCCAATTCATTCTCTTTCATCTCATCAGCGATCGCTAGTAACGGATCCCACATTTAGTATCCCAAATCATTCGATCCACGCTAGTAATGATTGTATTTACTTGGGCGTCAAACTAGATATAAACTTAAAATTCCACTCTCATATTTTAGATGTCAAGAAAAAGCTGTCTTATGGTATACGCATCCTCATTCGGTCTCGCCCTTTTTTTCACGTTCCATTCTCTTGTCACTATACTACGCATTTATTTATTCTCACATCAACTACTGTATAACTACCTGGGGCACTACCTACAACACTCACCTCGCACCGTTACAGACTGTTCAAAACAAAGCAATTAAAATAGTCACTTCTAGTTCACATTACACCAATTCAAAACAACTATTCTACAGCTACAACATCCTTACAGTGCGAGATATGGTTAAGTATAATCTAGTCATATGTTTATTCAAGCATATCAATGAGCTATTTCCCATTTCCATCATCCCATCCTCCTCACTTCTCAATACCAACAACACTAGATTTGCTTACCACAAAAAATTCATCTTACCGAAAGCCCGGACTAACTATGGCAAACAAACCGCTCATTTTAGCTCACTTTCCGTATGGAATTCACTTCCATCCATCTTAAAAGTAATGAATCCACACTCGTTCGTAAAAGAATCAAAAAAGCTCTTTGTCAACCAATACAACACGTAGCACTTCATTCTCATAGCCCCAAAAGCATGCTCTCACACATGTATATATGTGTGTATGTGTATGTGTGTATATATGTATGTGTATATATATATGTGTGTATATGTGTGTATATATGTGTATATATATATTTTTTTCTTTTTTCTTTTTACATCTCGTGTTTACATGGTTTCTTTATATTATGAAATGTGCTTGATCACCCATATCATTATGATTATTGTAATTTTTCCCTTCCTGTCGAAGCTATGTTTTATTTGTTTTTATGTTCATCATGCACAGGAGGTCCCAATTCAGTCTCCGGCTACAGAACCTCCTTCTGTATACTGTGTGTAATGACTTTACTTCATAGTAACAATAAAGTTTGATTCTTCTTCTTCTTCATTCAGGCGACGTCATGTATCATGTCTGCCTACGATACTGTGGTAAAGTCATCATTATCATCATCAGCAGCCTGACATAGCATAGCCGGGACAGTTTAGCATAGCCAAAGGTATTTTGCCATACCAAGCGGTATGAAAGCGAAGTGAGTGACGTGATGTTGAGAACGAGAGAATGGGGTATTGGGAGTAATGCCTAGCATCATTCGGTTTGGTACAGTATAGTAATGTCCAAATGATGTGTAAGAAAAAAGGTATGAAAGTGAGGATGCAGGAAATAGAAAGAGGGTGGATCATAGTATAGCCATGTAACATAGCAAAAATCGCTGAAGAGAATTGATGGCGAGTTAGAGAGTTGTAAAGAGGAGGGGGTGCGTAAAGGACAATAAAGCCTTGTAAAGTATAGTAAGCAACGGAGCGTAAGAGGATAGTGATAGTGCTTCAAGTGTAGTGTACTTCAAGACTAGTGGTTGCAGAAAAAGCTCTTTGTAGCTGGTAACTGAAGAAGGTGCAAATTCATAACGACACATCAAACATCGAGTTTCCAGTAACTCTTGTGGAAAGTCCCTCGAGTCCATTCTTCGCAGTTATACCACTCAGCGTTCTATCAGTACATTTTCTTCACTCACCTTGAATTGTTATCTCTCCTCGCCCTCGACAAGAGCTTTAAGTATGCGTATTTCTTTTTTAGTACATGAAAAAAACTCTACAATTGTGTATTGGCGGGAAGGTTAATTTTCACAGTATGGTACCCAGTGTACAATATAGATGAATAATGTGTTTCATGTTATTGTCAATGTTGCTGTTCAGTTTTTACAGAAGAGTTTGCCGCTGAAAGGTTAGAAGGTTCTTCGAAACCAGATGCAACCAAGTACGTCAGCTTCACTAAATTTTTCACCGGTCACTACGTAGGCATTTCGAGCGTTGAACAGATATTGAATACTTGATTGACAAGATGGCAGGAAATTATCAAATTAGCTACACAGAAAAAAAAAGATATTGGTGGCACAATACACCCATGATAGCCTTAGGTGAAATTTCGTCCTTCTTTTGACGAAGCATTTCTGTGATGTAAGTAGTTTTCTGAACAATTTTATTTATAGGCTGCTGAAGCCCACATTTACTCATGGAAGAATTACACTGCCGCCAGCTACTACACCCAATAATACTGCTTATAGATGTTTCGTTTTCATTAGCAAACAGTTTTAGTTCAGGAATTTGTGTATTTTTTGTATTTTGTTGGTGAGAAGGTGGGGCGAAAATTACACAGTACGTGCAAATGTGGTTGACGTGCAATTATATGTGTATCTATTCACATGAAGAAAATGAAACAGTTTGTCTGATCATTTATTTGCAAAATACAAACATGTTGAATAATATACATGCTTGATTATTCAGGCTGTCACGACGAAGAACAGGCGAGCACTTTTTCAGTATTTTTCAGTATTTGTGCAATGTATCGAATTTAAGGCACTTTGGAAATAAGTACAAACCGTAAATAAATTCTTCAATATGATAAAAATCAATGTTTCTCTTCTTTTGCTTTGCTCAGTCCAGCCTGTTGTACTCTTTTAGCACTTTTGAAGTATAATTGATGTTTTCCGTGAAAGCGTTGATGCGACTAGCATACAGTTTGGGACCAGGCCTGGTAACGGAATGGGCGCGGAAGCACAGGCTCGTGGTGGACAGTGACGCTGCGCTTACTGCTGTAGTTTCTGCGGAGTGTTACTCGTGGCACCGCCTTAGCATTTCCACTAGAAATCATGCAATCTCCCTATCATCGCACTGAGAACTGCTTATTCGTCTTACTCATGTGCTCAGCAGTGTTCAAACAAGTCACCAGTGTCTCGGTGGGCAGTTGTGGCTTTGGTTCGCCACTGTCTTTGTAGCCCTACAAGGATAATTGCACGCAAGACGCACATTGATATATCGTACTAGTAAACACATTCACAATATACTATAAGCCTAGCCAGTAACCTGTAAGATATCAAGCCGGTCACACAAGAGCACCATATTTCTTCTTGAGAAGTATACCCCCCCTTTTTTTTGGAGGCGAAGTAAAAAGCGTCAATGGTCCTCCCCTACATATGCTCAGTTTCGATCGACTAATACTTCTCGAGCGTTCTCTGCTCAGTGAGGGGCGCATGTAGTTCTGTCATATGATAATAAAAATGAAAACGACCTAATTATCCTGGTAGAAGGATGTGGTTGCTTACGGCTACGTGAATTTCCACCACGTGGGGTTTCTTAACGTGCTCCTAAATTTTAGTAGAGAGGTCTCATACATTTTCCGCTCCGTAGGAAACGAGGCGGCATGAAGGTAATACTTCATACCCTGACTTTTGGTTCAGCCGTAGAAGCAAATTTGCGTACGTGTTTTTGGCATCAGTATTTATCATGCTTTACGGCAGCCTTTCGAAATAAAATAAAAAGCAATTAAGCACCGTAGCGGCCGCAACGGATGTTCTGTCAATTGAGAAAGACCATCATGTAGTTCTGTCAAGCAACATACCTTTGGAGTATTCCCTTATTAGAAATGAACGAAATACTACACAAACGTCACTGTGTTTATTGCAGAAGAGTACAAGCCAGCTCGCTTGGTTTACGTTACTTCAAAATGCCCGCGAAAAATCGACACTAACGCAATTGTACGCGTACCTCCTTTCTTATAATTCGTTTTCTACTGGCAGTTCATACATGTGAAAAATACGGGGCATTTCAAGGAACCAGGCTGCCGTAGGATATAGTCATCGCTTGGCGCAACGCAGCAACCACAAATAAAAAGAAGTATGCTTCCATTCAGCAATCTACTTAACGTTCTTGCTCTTGTTCACTGAGTGACTTCATGATTGTAGTAGATGTGGACATTATTATTATGGCTGCAGCCAGAAAAACCAGGCATAAGAATTGTAAAATAATTCAAGTGAGATATGAAAAGGGGCAGATATAAAGAAACACATGAGGCGATAAGTAGAGATAAATACAAATTAAAAAGGAAAAAGAAAAAAAAACGTAAATTCACAAGATTTGTACACTAGTTGGCAGCCTGCAACTTCGGCCTGGTTGGCGATACTGGGGTGAGGCTGTCTTAATTTTTACATCAAGTATTGTCTTGAGGGTATTTTATTTTAAAAAATATGTGAAATAACGGGATTATGCTCAAAACAACTTAAAACACCTGCCTGGAAGTCGTTCCAGTGAGCTAAAACTCACACAGCAGAGATTAAACTTTATAGCTCTTTTATCAGGGAAAAGTACCTTGCAGTTATTTGTGCTAGGAGGTGCGCGAAAGTCGCCCCTGTGGATGCCAGCATGGGAGGCGCATTGCGAGAGGACAAACAGAAAACTGAGCTACCCATGTCTTACTCATTCGATGAAAGCTTTTGAGGTGCTGAAACTCATATCGAAAATGCAGCCCACATAAAGTCTCTCAATTTTCTGGCAAAATTAAATATTGTCTTCGGTGTCGCTTTTATTATCGATGCGGCAGTCCTTTTTTATTTCTGCAGCGTGATCTTCGGCTAATATCCGTGAAATTGTGCATTTATGAAAAAAATTCAGAATTGACGCGATTGTGTGCTACTTGCGGCATTCCATTGACTGCGGCAGATTGTACCCTCAGGTGCATAGAAACAATATTCTCAGCCATATTTTGAACATTAACAAGTGAACTCTTTAGTCAATGTAAATCATAGGCCCTGTGTAATGGGTAAATTTCAGTTCATGTGGCTGACAAATTGAGGCTACATTGAAAGTTATGAAAGTCAGCCACTGGCAATCCACCTATTGTTTCATGGAAAGGTAATTTATTGGATAAATATCTTTAACAGCCCTATGTGGTTCGCAACAGAAGCTCCTGACGTTTGGATTTGGTGCCCTTCGGGGTACGACTGGGTTAACTTTTTTGCACTTTTCTTTTTGATATATTATGCCGTGTGAATACATGTCGTAAGAGTA
The DNA here is from genome assembly GCA_013436015.1 of Rhipicephalus annulatus. Taxonomy (NCBI): domain Eukaryota; kingdom Metazoa; phylum Arthropoda; class Arachnida; order Ixodida; family Ixodidae; genus Rhipicephalus; species Rhipicephalus annulatus. The sequence continues at coordinate 25,112 of WOVY01013395.1, forward strand.
CAGCTTAGTGTTATTCTGCACAAGTCTGGGACCAGTGGATTCTTGGGTGAGATATTTGCATCAGACTTAAAATGCGCAGCCCATTTATCGTACAACTTATATGATTTCCTTAAAGAAGTTAAGCAACCTAAGGGCGTCCACTTTTTTGACTGGCACAGGAGCAGATCAGTAACATGGAATTAACTTTGCGAACGCTTCAGGAACTTAAGGTAGCCAAACTTCGCATAAAATATTAGTACTAAACATTGCTTACGTTGAATGAACGACAACGTTATTATCTTATACCTTTGCGCGCTAAACCCTAGATTCGTCTGTATCACCACTGGTCATTGCTTAGAAGCGGAGTTCAACATGCATTTGCATTTTAAAAATGCATACATAATAATTTACCTGGTTTTATTATCTGAAGTTTAACATGCGAAAACCACCATACGAATATGAGGCACGTTGAAGTGTAGAGCACCACAAGTTTAGAACTTCTCTTGTTTTTTACTGTTTAATAAACAAAACTGAAGATTACAAGACTAGGTAATCACAAGAAGCTCAACAACGTCCGGTAACCCATAGGTCCAAGCCATGGTCACTCGAGTGGTTTATCTTGACAACGAAGACACCAAAAAACAGCGGGCCTGCGTGTGAGGGAGCTACGTTCGCCTTCTGGGTCTGCTAGGTGATGGTCTTTTTGGCGGTCCTCGCAGCCTTTTTTTAGGTGGACTAGGAATTCCTGAAATATAATAAACTACACTTAACATATTAATACTAAACAGAAAAGACAATGAATTTGCGGCGAAATAAGATTTACCCTATCAAAATCGACAGTAAACGAGTATACAAAGGTGAAGGTAGCCGCTGGGACATGTGACTGAGCTCGGTTGAGGCCGCCTATACTTACAACGATGAAGAGTAATCAAAGTTCACAAGTGTGTGCTTCGTAGGGTGTTCAGGAGTTGAAAGCAAGATAATTTTTGTCATACCTCACACCCTTCCGCGGTAAATGTGTCACTGACTTGTCACGCATCAGTGTTGATGTCTACAATCTAGCCTGCACAATTCTCGAAAAGTAGTAGTCTAGAGGAGCACGCAAATATCAATGGAAGTTGTCATTAATTAAGTATATATGCTTAACGCTGATATCATACAGGGACATTTTGCTTATTTCAAGATTACGATCGATTTCCTGTAACTAGTTGTTTATTTCGTTCAATTATTCGTTTTCGTTTGCGTTATGCATTGCCATCTCGATTATGACTGCACATATATTGCCGTAACTGCCAAGATTTTTATGGCAAGCACACCGACAAGAAGTTATTAGCCCCGAGAAGTTTGGGTCGCACCACTTTCTGGTAAGCGTGAATGACGTCACGGCGAGGAATTCCCCACCCACGGCGGCACGCCTGCAATCATACATTCGCTTCTTACGCTGTCCCACTGTTCGGAAACCCTTTTCACATATCTCGGTCTTTCACCTATGCATTGTCTTTACCGGGTGCTGAATGCTATGCTGCAAGCAACATCAACTATGGTATGAAGTTTTCTACATGAAGCTTTAGAACAGCACTCTACAGCTATAGTGATAAAAACCTGACGTAATCTTGCTTTATTATAACATAAGTCATCTGTTTTCGTTGCCCTACGTGATGAGTCCAGTACAAGATACACGTTACTCTGGCACTTTTTCTTTTAGTTTCTTGGTAGGTCAGCAAGAAATTAATGCCTCTCATTAGGTTTATTTAAAAACTTACGTCCTAAAACTATCTCTTTTGGAATTCCACTTGGTGGGTAGTGAGAACGTGCTGTAATCGAAAATGAAAAACAAAGTTTCAGTAACACAAAACAGAGTAGAACTGGCAGAAAGAAGCAGTAAGAAATCGCTGGATGCTTAGAGTCTCCTCGTGTGTTCTAACTTGAAGCCATGCATTGGCTTCAGATGACTTATTCTTTTCGAATAGCCTTACCTTGGTTGTTTTGCTACTGTTTATTCATTACATACGGTGTGTGTTTGCCAGTTCATGCAAAACTTAAAAAGAATAATCGAAATCCTATGGTTACAAAATAACAGTGGTTCAAGGTTACTTATCAAAGAACAGACATGACAACATGCACGTAGGGTATTTCATATTACACTCAAAGCTCAAGAACACAGATACTCAGAGTTCATTGTACGTTATTCAAACGTACTCTTCAGGACGTAAAACACGTGATTTTTTGTGAAATGTTTTTTTTTAATAACGCTGATCCTTATCTTAACGTTTAAACGTGAAGTCACGGAACAATATTTGTAATATTGAATGATGCACAAAGTCCAAAACTCGAGCGTTTTTTCAGTCATTTCATGTGAGCTCTGCCAGAGGGACTCATTTCTTTTCGATTGTATGCGATCGTTGCGTTGATAGAACCAATAACTACTACAAACATACTAACATAAAAGCTTTCACAAAATTGTATTAGCTGTACACAAACAATCTTATCTCAACCGCAGAGTTCCTTGGGATTTACCTAAAGGTATTGTTGACAAAAAGCATTCTTTGTAACCAGAGTTGTGCACACAAACAAGGCTGCCTTACTAATATTACGTTATCACAAAGCGTAATTATCCCACAATACGTGCCTACAGCCCATCTTATATATCCCATAAATGGAGAACTATAAAAAATTTGTGAAAGAACCTATAAACAATACTGATAGCGTCCAACGAAATTACGCAGGCTATTCAGTTTTATGAGTTTTTTGTGCAGTAAATGTATTGCGACTTGATGTGCTCAAGATTGCCACCGGCTGCACAAGTTATTCAATTTATGTTTAAGTAAAAACCAATTTCAGTGGTCCAATGTCAATTGGATAGAGGTAGGAATTAGGGAGTAGCAAGCACATGATCACCAGACTCTTCCCAACATGCAAGTTACTTCACCCTTTTTGAGACGCTATGAAGGTTGCGTCAGGTGTGTATCGATGATAAAAAGCCTGCCAAGGAGGGGGAAGGGCGTGTGAACGTATTGGCATATACAACATAACAGCTTGATGATACACTGCATTATCAATACATACAAATATGTCTCTCCACCGCACCACACCTCCAATAAAAGTAGTCCGGAAAGAGTCATTTCTACTAAACGAAATTTTCACTGAGCACACAGTATAGCGCAAAGCAGTTAACAACGCAACCCTGTACAGAAGGCGAATAGAGGGGGAGGGAGGAACACTACGGGGCAAAAAAGTTTTTTCCGCCACACAGGTCACGGATGCCGCTCAGACATGGATGCCGCGCGTAGTTGAAACGCCATTGCGCGCTTGCGTGTGAACACGAGCCTCGCTGAAAGATAGGCGTATGCTGAAAACTTCCTGCAGCTTACAAATCAGGTGAAACTTCATCTATTTTGTGTCTGAAAATCAATTTTGAATTTTAAAAATTGTTCTCAATTGTACCCGACATACTGTCTTTCTAAAACTTTATTGAAAAATCTTTACAGTGTCTTTCAGTTGTGCTTGTGTTCTAGCACTGACTGCACTTTACAGTACTTGAAAATACACACACGTTGTCATCGGAGAGTTGCGTTGTCAGGAATGTAAGAAAAAGATACTTACCCTGGGTATTTCTTGGAGGAAGAGACAAATACACATTTTTTGGAGTTTTATCTACCAAGAAAAAATCAGGTCAATACTTAAAAACAAAATAAAAACTCGCCATGGTAAGGCGTTGAATGTAATAGCCGTTAACCAGAACGTATTTAATACATAGCTAGCTGCTGATTCCTTCAGTAACAGGCCTGACGCAATTCTCGAAATAATGCAATGTAGAAACGAGGCCGCTTCAGCAAGCATATCAATCGTTTTAGTGTAGGTATAAGCCGTCAGTGGATCTCCTGAGAAGATACAGCAGGCGCGAGGGCAGGCGCCCATGCCTGGCTAGTCAATGTACTACGCAGTCCCTGCGAAAGGCACATGGTCTCATTCTGGTGCCTCTCCTTGTGGTATTCACTAGGGAAATGCGGACCACACATTTCATGTTAGCTTGGAGGACGCTCGCCAGTAGCGCAGCGCGCTTTCGCTCGCGCCGATCATACCATGCACATTGCAATTTAATTATTTGGGCAACACACGATTAATGTCGACGACGCTGACAACAACATTACGATTGCGTGTCCTGGTAATTGCTGCTGCTATAAACATTGTTTATTTGTTTTATGTGACACTGGTTTTGGGACGTTAAAACCCACATATCAATCAATGATCATCAGGGTTTATCTGACGGCCACATTAGGCAGCTTAAAACAATGCCAGCACTTTCTTTCTTTACAAAGCTAAAGAGTTAAGGACCATCTTCCCGAAAGGAACCATGATGGGATGCGAAGTAGCAGTGGTGCGCATGGTGTTAACCCGGTCAATACCAGCATCGATGCGTGCGTTGGAAAAACGGTTTGAAGCAAAACTCGGTGTAGCATTTGTTTGAATAAACGTTTGCTTGAAACGCAAGGACGCGACAAACGGGTTGTGTTTAGTGTACGTTTCATTAAAGCGTTTAGCAAGACTTTGTAATTGGTCGTTTCTTGAGACTCGACATGGGCGCTGTAACGGAGCAGATTCGCTTTTCGCCTTGACTACCACGGCCTTATCATCAGTGAAGATAGAAGGTTAGTGCAGACACGCGACGTCAAAGGGGCACCTGTCGGCACTGATGCGAGCGTGGTACGGGGGAGGGAGAGGGTGACGTGAGCGCACATCTGTGAGTAAAGCAAGCGAGGGGAGCATGGCGTCAACGCGCAGCTGCTGCGTGACACCACCCGTGGCAACGCTCCAAAAGCTGCCACAAGGGGAACGCGTTGCGGCACACCACGTTACATGCGGCGCCACAGCTGTACATTTCTGGCATCGGCGTACGCTTCTGGAATTAGTACACATCTGGCATTAGTGGAAAAAAAAGGGTGCTTATTGTCGGTATTGCTATGAACTTTATCTGGCAAGCTAGAACATGTGCTGGAGTTGAATGATACAGAAAAAAGGGATTTATTATAGGATTCGGAAACAAGTATTGCCCAGCTTTTGCTCATATTCCACAAGTAAACATCATTGTTTTAAAAGAGCTAGTGAAAAATTGGAGGATGCCTAAGCTTCGCCCACAAGCCGAGGTCACGTTGGCGTAACCAGACCTCACGCGCATCGCTTTCTAACCTGATAACCTACTTCGGTTCTCCGTGCATCCCTCAAGTGTGCCGTAAAAAAATGAACATACCTGCACTAACATTGGCCATTTAAATGTATAGTTGAATGAATTTTGCAGAAACAGTTGTTCAGTGCCTAAATATGCTATATTATTTAGTTTTTGAATCCGTGAAGGGCCCACTACGTGTCCGTAAGGCAAAACCTGAATTATGCCGTTTTTGAATTTGTTGGAGACTGCGCTACTGATGATCAACAATAAATTTGTCTGAGTGCTTTTTAATGGGTGGCAAATTCATTCCGTGCTCAAATAACAAATTTTTGCTTCTAGCGTGATTCTCCACTTCTGCGAGGAAATATATATATATAGTGCTAAGAAGGTTTTTTTCTACTACATGACGACTGTATAGTTTTATCAAAGCACTTTCAACGTCCTTGTGACGTGCTTACCTTCACCATCTTTCTTGTATAGCAGGATGGGAAGAACAGTCTCTGTTCTATTGCGCGTTGTGTTAGCGATTGGGTGTTCTTTAGTAATGCTTGAGCGCCTCCTGTCGCAATGGAATTCTACTTTTGTTTGCTTTATTGGTGTCTTGCTGGTGCATTCCAAGACACAAAATAATAAATATATTACAAGAAAAAAAGTCTCACGTTCTCCTTTCAGTACACCTTTTTGCAACGGAGATGGTCTCGTTTTGGTACTCAAGCAGACCAAAAATCAAATATTTATTTTAGTTTCATCGTTCTCAATTTTTTCGGTTACATACAAGATAGTCATTTTTCGTTCACTACCAACACCGACGCCGACGTTCATACTAAAATTTCGGATGAAGAAGCTCTCTAATGCTGAATTCTAACAGCAGATCACGAGCGCTCAGCCAGATTCCGAATGGAGCGCACAAATTCGAGCGGGATTGCTCTCTTTGTTCGCGTTCTAATCTGCGATTAGAACGCGAACGTCTCGACGATAGCTGTTGGTGAGCGGAAATCAAGTGAGGGAGCACGAGAGGGTGCGTGGGAGTTCAAAGCTTTTCGGACATTCATCGGTGGTTTGATGAAAGGCAGGCGCACGGAATATGTCCCTTGAACTTCCGGTCAAATCCGCTGATTTCTGCGGCGGAAGAATTCTCGCTCCACGGAGCAATCCGTGATCTGCGGTTGCTCGCAATCTCTTATTGGAACGCACGATTCATGCTTCAAATTTGCCATTGGAATGTGATTGCATCGCTTAGAGCAAAAAAAAAGTTGATCTGAATCTGCCATTGAAATTGAACACAAAGATTTTGCGGTAAAACAAGGCGCACTCACCCTTCGTTTTTTCTTGAATGTTCGCGAGAATAGAAAAAACTTCTATCCGCTTCCAGATACGGCTTCGGAGTAATTTCGTATTTTGCTTAAAGTGGGTCCCCTCAAAATATAGCCGTGGCTCAAAACAACTTCAGCTCTTCTTCATAAAAAAAACAAACAAAAAACTCGCTTCTTTTGAGACGTAAAGCGGCTGACAATATGCTCTCGCCTAACTGGCGTCACACTTAACCCAAGTTTTTCCTTAGAACCTTAACGCCTTTTGTGTCGTCTCAGCTTTGAGATTTTTTAAAAAGTTGTTATGACGTAAAGTATGAAGTTTAACGGCCTTGACGATTTGCACGGTGCTAGATTTTTTGCTCTTGAAAACCCGCTATACATTTTTCCTGTTCGAAATGGACTAAGTAGATTGATCTGTTGCTATTTTTTGCTCTAGTTCAAGGACAGGTCTTGCAAGGTTAACCAAAGCGGCTTCTGAGTCCATGAGAATATTCGGAAGTAACTTCGTTTACAGGTTCTTGGAATATGAAGTTTGTAATTGGATTACGCAATATAGGGCCATTTACAAGATACAGCTTTTTCTGTTGAACATTTGTCATATGCCCCGGATTAGGTTCGACGTCACCTTTCAGAACAAGCAGACACCAAGAATAGATTACACAAGTGCAAATCCTTTTAGAAACAAAGAGTGGCCATGACACCATTAAGAGGAATACATCATCTTATCTACAGAAATAGGCTTTACAGTAACTCTTCTGTGCAAACATCAGCAATGAGAGCCTTATCACATCAGCGATCGCTAGTAACGGATCCCACAATTAGTATCCAAAATCATTCGATCCACGCTAGTAATGATTGTGTTTACTTGGGCGTCAAACTAGATAGAAACTTAAAACTCCACTCTCATATTTTAGATGTCAAGAAAAAGCTGTCTTATGGTATACGCATCCTCATTCGGCCTCGCCCTTTTTTTTCACGCTGCATTCTCTTGTCACTATACTACGCATTTATTCATTCTCACATCAACTACTGTATACCTACCTGGGGCACTACCTACAACACTCACCTCGCACCGTTACAGACTATTCAAAACAAAGCAATTAAAATGGTCACTTCTAGTTCACATTACACCAATTCAAAACAACTATTCTACAGCTACAACATCCTTACAGTGCGCGATATGGTTAAGTATAATCTAGTCATATGTTTATCCAAGCATATCAATGAGCTATTTCCCATTTCCATCATCCCGTCCTCCTCACTTCTCAATACCAACAACACTAGATTTGCTTACCACAAAAACTTCATCTTACCGAAAGCCCGGACTAACTATGGCAAACAAACCGCTCATTTTAGCTCACTTTCCATATGAAATTCACTTCCATCCATCTTAAAAGTAATGAATCCACACTCGTTCGTAAAAGAAATAAAAAAGCTCTTTGTCAACCAATACAACACGTAGCACTTCATTCTCATAGCCCCTAAAGCATGCTCTCACACATGTATGTATGTGTGTATATATATGTGTGTATATATATATGTGTATATATGTGTGTGTATATATGTATGTGTGTATATATGTGTGTATATATTTATATATTTTTTCTTTTTTCTTTTTACATCTCGTGTTTACATGGTTCCTTTATAATATGAAATGTGCTTGATCACCTATATCATTATAATTATTGGAATTTTTCCCTTCCTGTCGAAGCTATGTTTTATTTGTTTTTATGTTCATCATGCACAGGAGGTCCCAATTCAGTCTCCGACTATGGGACCTCCTTGTGTATACTGTCTGTAATGACTTTACTTCATAGTAACAATAAAATTTGATTCTTTGATTCTATTGCAGGCGTCATGTCATAAGAGAAAGTAACGTCGAATCGTGTCGTCCTGCGTTTCCAGACGGAAGATACTTTCGTATCGAGATTTCGCTAATGATCTAAGACAGGCCGCGTGGGTGAAAATGTGAAAATGGCACTGATTAACCACAGTTCTTTGACAAAGCGACGCTGAACCAAGTGACCACTCGCGCGAACTCGTGTAGGAATCAGCTGAGCAGCGAAAATTTGTCATGAGTATCATAGGAAAAGCAGCACACGGACAGAGGACATTAGTGGTGAGCGCACTAGCCAGTCACTCTTCTTTTATTTTATTCTGGTTTCAAATACCTCACAGGCTCAAACTAGGAGTAGTATGTTAGGGAAATTGTATTTGCTACAACACTTATTATACTCAAGATAATGTAAATGTTTCCATATCTTCGTAATATTTTCAATTGAACATTGAGCACGCGTCACTACAAGGTGGGTCAATATTAAGATAGGCATTATTGTGGCCGTTTAAATATATGTATCGTGTCTCTCTAGAACAATGACGCGTAATTCTCAGCTAACGATTCGTGCCCTTATTCAACGAAGCCGTTGCTGAGCTACGTATCATATGTGGTGTCAGTGAAACATAACGCTAAAACATGTATGATTTGATCAGTCGTTCATTAGGTTATATGATGGCCATGGCGAGAATGGCGGAAAGCAACACACTTTTCTGAAATATCTTGGTTAGTACGTTAACGTGAAAAGAAGAAAATACGTACTGTGTGCATTTCCAGCCAGTACAGAAGTCGGTACATTTTCCATTGTATACAGAAGAAAGAACGAACCCAGAAATAATAAATCGTCTCTACGAAAGCCGTACATTCCGACTAGCTGCCGGAAAAAGAGCCAGCACAAAGTCAAATTTGTTGCCACCTTAACACCCGTCTAGAAAATTCTTCAGAAAAAGACGTCAACAAAAAGACCTAAAAAAACTGATTGGACTCGACGAGTTCTGTCTCGAAACTGAAATATGCGTGCGTCTCACAACATGTAGCTGCACTCTGAATTCGCATTTGGCAGTAATATCAAATTCCGGGATTTTCTGTAGTGAATCGCTCAAGGAGCATTGCTGTCATATGCAGTCCTATGCTGTGACTTTATGCTGTCGTCACCACCTGCCGTAACGCTGGCAAACTTACATATAGCATAGCCGTGATATAGCATAGCTAGAATATTTCGGGCCCTGCCTCTTTTGCCGGGGGGGGGGGAATCGTACGATGTTGCATACTGTCGTCATACACAACATACCGTCGTAAAGAGTGGCCACTTGGGGCTTCTTGCTTCCAAGCAAAACAGGGTCTGACCAACTGCTAGATGGCGTACCCATTCTCTCTTCCACTCGTTAATCAACACATGTAGTAGCCGCCTCAGGAGCATCATGAAGACTCAAGTTTGACATCAATTTTTCGCAAAATAAATTTTTGATATTTGCAATTTTCTATATTGGCTCTACATCGCATCACGCTGAGGACATTTGATGCGTTTTCACACAACTCAGTGAAGTATGACAAGAAAGTGTTTTCTTCCTTTATTTCTTTTGCACAAAGGGTACACAGTCATGTGGTTTAGTTGTGCGCTACATGTATTCTTTTGTGGAAGCGCCTATTGGTATATACACTCGCTTTCGGGGCAGGCGGGTATAGGTTCCAAATCTCAGCATCGTAAAAAAAAGTTTTGTTATTTTATTTCTGAAGACATAAGCGGTTCTGGCCAGCCACTCGTAGTGCTGATAGCAGGGCAGTATCTCGGCCACACGATCCTACAGGAGTGTCGGTTCTTTACCTAAGTGTGTTTCTCTATGCGGTCGTCTACTTCGCGCAACGCAGGAACAGCAATGTGTAAAAACTGAAAAAAAAAAATAAGAAAGCGAAAACCAAAACATGCAAAATTCAGACCAAAAGGTTTGAAGATAGGAATGAACTGAAATGGAGATAAAAATAGACAATGTATTCGGAAAGACAACAATAAATATTTTAGGAGAAAAATAAACAACAAACATACTACAAAAAAGTCTAGTCCTACGCTTCCTTTAGTCATGGAGCCACTAGAGCGAAGCTGCCTTAGCTTTTGTTTTTATGACATAGCTGCTCATGTTACGTATACGTGCGTGTGAGCTAGTGAAAGCTTTGGCTGGTCGAGCAACTTAAGACTGGTGAACACTCAATAGCATCAGGCTGGTAGGAAGTTGGGTGTTGGCAGTATGGGAAGGTTCACGTTCGTTAAAGAGAAATATGTGCAAACTTTGTGCAGTACTGTCTATCACGTTGTTGTTTCTGTATATTCCGCACGGAAGGAGGTGGTCTCAGTCACCGCGGTCCCATGCCACGTATACCAAGCGCGAATCACCAATTATGTGGTTCAAGCGTGCTGTTAACCCGTTAGTCTGCGGTAAGTACGCCGTGGTCGTTCCATGAATGATGTAGTCAGAAAGCAGGGCTTCGAAAACCTTGGAGATGAAAGCGTGGCCCATCTCACTAAACAGCTTTCTAGGCGTGGCATGTCTATGAATGAAGCATTGTAAGAAACAACAGGCGGTTTTTTGAGCGGGAACACTCAGCAAAGCGTTAGTTTCGGCGTGGCATGTGAGATTGTGAAGAGCTGCTATACTTCTGTGATTTCCGTCCTAATTCTTTCAAAGGATGCCGTAGAGGTCAATGCAGTAGGTTACAAGCTGACTTTTTGTCCACTTTACTTCATATCTCTATTCCAATCACTACAAGACAGTCACAAGTTATACAATTATCCTACAGCTTATTTTCCTTGGCGTCATATCGGCATATGGGCTTTGAAGCCATATCTGCTCGTTTAGAATAACACTCTGATACTTTTTCCCAATGGTAACGCGTTTCCTTGACGCCTTGTGCAATTCGTTAAAATTGCTACCATTCCCTGCGCAATATTGAGATGGAACACGATAACTTGGAGTCACCGTCAGAGCGTTCACACTACAGCCTTCCACAGTAGGCCTGAGAACTCTAGCCTACAACTCCGCTCTTTTATTTCACACACGAAAGGACTCACGACAGGTTAAAAGGTGAACAAATAAAACTAATACGTAGAAAGTTTTTTGCAGTAGACAGAAAACGTATTCGAGGTTTAGCAGTAAGAGCGTAGACTGTGCGCATCAGAAACAAATAGAACGAAAGCCGGATGCTTTGCGGAAACACCGGAAGAAACGCAGGGCTATAAACAAGTGGGGCTAATAGTGGTGACATATACAAGCGGTGAGGGCACGTCGGAATCCTTTCTATTCGTCTTCAATTATACATGTGTTGTATTTTTTTATGAAAAAATGTGTTCTTGCCACCTGGAAGTTCTCCGAGAATGGCCTACGTTTGGCTTCAGTCCAAGCATAAATCGGCCGAAATTGTGGCGCTCACTAAGTGTATGTTAGAGCTCATTTGAATTTCTACTCTGGAAAATTTTCCTAAGCCAGCGTGACTCCAATGCAACTTCATGGAGTATTATTCACACGGATACCATCAGACTAACACTCACTGCTCCATCTCTAATCTGAGTGCACGCGATTGAGCCGACTCCCGAGTCCGTTATTGTTGATTTATTTTTTCTTCTACCATGGTGCCATTGTCGTTTACCACTAATATCTCACGTATTCGGGGCTTTGTTACACTTTTTTAACGTGTAGATGCAGTCTAGTAAGGACATTTCCTTGGCAGAGATGACAGCATGAGATATATTTATCAAGAAATATCCTAGAATACTCAGTGAGTGGGAGTGAATGGCAGCCCCTACACAATTCACGCCTCTGATGAAAAAACAAAAATCAAAGCCTGCACGAACAAGCCTTCTTTCGAATACTTCTAAGTAGAGATCAGTATAAACGGGAATTTAAGTAGCTCTTATGGTGATGTTCAAGCTGTGTAGCTAGGACCTATAGGTCATCAATAAAGATGAACTCACTCAGTGTGATTCAAGAAATATATATCGTGCTTTGTACTCACTTAGACCAAGACTCATGAACATTTTCCTCGAACTAAGTCGGACTACCACTGACGAAAATATTGTTCAAGCGGACTCCCTCAGACTAAAGCACACCAAAACGCTATTCAGCCGGACTGGACTCAATAAGATTCACATTCATGGCTGAATCTCAGTCTGAGTGAACCTGAGTGAGTCGACCTATGGGTGAGTTCGTCGACCTATGAGTCCGAGTGATGTAATACATGATGGATGTGGTTATATGGTATACGGTCTACGGAGTCTTCCACATAATTAGCATATAATGGCCGCACAGTTATCGCGTGTCATTCTTGCGCAACTGAAAAGCATAGTTCTTGCGGTGGTAAGGAGTTACCCAAAACAATGTGATTCATGTGTGAGTTTTCATACTCACAAAAAATATATTCATTAATGTTTAGAAAAAACTATAAATATATAACATAATTTAAGGACGTCTTACACTGATGTGGGAAAAGTTACAGTCTACTGTAAGCGAAAGCAATGAATTCGATAAAAACCAATTCTTAAGTTATACGAAATAAAGCTGACATAAAGTATTTTGGGTGCAATCTCGCTTAGCTCTTCAAAATGATGACGTAACGTTGATGTAAACGATGCTGCTATCTGCAGCGAGAAAAACGGTTCACATGCTGTTGCTTTTTTTTGCGTTCTGAGCAGAGCAAGTAGAAACATGTACGAAAAGTTTGCTGATGCTCGTCTATTTAACACTGATGTCAGTGATCGCGACCACGTCATCGTGTCCAGAGTTCACGGGGGCTCTTTGTACGACACATATCTCCTCATTTTTATAATTCGTGCTTCCTCAAAACAGGTAAGGAGTTTTCTCTCTGCTTGAACAACAATCAATGGCAGATTTCAAACGCGTGTGGATGGTACCACATGCGCGCCGTGTAGGATGGAGATGGTCCGGCTCCTTTGTTCTCTCCTTCAGCACCTTAATACCCCAGCTTGTGCTCTTTTATCCGTAGGTCAAAGATACGATGTGTGTAGGGCCCATGTTATCGTTATCGATATTGACTTTATGCTGAACATGAAGGCAACGCCTACGCCAAAAAACTACCAAGAGTGTCGCGTAGTAGCTCATGAAATGAGTTTTTTCCTTATGATAAGCTACACTGACCCAGCTCGAGCAGTTTTGCGTGCCTTACGGTGATCAGCTCTGCGCAAGGACGAAAAAAAGTGACGTCACATGACGCATGGCTCACGCGCCGAAGGCCTGGAAGCTCCCGGAGTGACGTGTTTCTAGAGGTCTGGCGCTTGACTCATGTGGGATAGGTAATTCGCTAGTCCATCTGTCCGTGGTTCATCCGTTGGCCCACTCATCCGTGGGTTTTCCGTTCATCCTTCCGTGGTCCATCAATCCGCCTGTTTGAGATTGTTCTGTTTGTTCATTCATCCGTAGCTCACGCCACGTATATCTCAATATATCTGCGCTGAGCAACTGTTACTTTTGTAGGAAAACTTGATAACTATTCTTTCCATAACAATTCTAGCAATTTATTACAATTCACTCTAACAGACTCAATAGGAATCACGTTGGCTGGCTAATAATCAGGGTGTCCACTGACATTCAATATTGTGCCCGGCATGTATTTTCTATAGAGATCACCTAAGTACTGCACCTTATATTTCTTCTATTCATGGCGTTTTCCGGTAATATCAGTGCATCAAATTGTTGTTTGCACTTGCATATTTGCTTAGGCTATGTAAATGGCTTTTTGTGTGTTTTGTTCACATATGACTGTACTTATCAGCAATCTGCGCATCATTAAATCTGTTTTCTAAGGGGCATCATGAAATCATATTCGTAGGGAGTCCGAGATAAAAGGAACTATTAAAGGGGCTCCTCTATTTATTAAGCACAGTGAAAGATACCAACACATATTTGTCTCTAAGAGAAGGCATAGGTGACATTCATTGTCGTTCGTAAATAACTCTGTAACACTCATTACGTGACCTTAAGTAAACTAAAATGATCAAAATGTCACTCTTACTGCTATTATTCACTTACTTCTGGCTCAACCACTGGCGCATTCCAGGAATCACGCTGAAATTAGTACATGCAGTATGGTAGGCGCAATTTTGCCTAGAACGATTGACATGGTGACATTATGAGTGTTTCAGGCAATGCAATGCAATCATGTCATTTTAATGTGTTATTCACGGCTGCTAAATGCATCATATAACTTTATTCGGAGAATTGATTGGGTTTAAAACGATCCGCAAAATGAGTCAAGAAATATATTTACCATGTGGTTATGTCCAAATAAGTTGGCATATTATGGGGACTAATGCATTGTTTGCGATGCAGCTGTATTGCGTAGTTTATCATTTTATCTCAAGAATTAGTTTTCATCCTAGCACTTGTTCCTTGTGTATAAGGGGACATTAACTATTTTAAAAAAGAAGAAAATAAGAGCCAGTCTCCAGCACGACCTTTTTTTATTTCAGATGATTATGAATTTATACTTCATGACGTATTTTTGTAAAGTGAGAATCAAGACAGTACAAAATTTTTCACTTAATTAGTGGTAATCAAGGAAAATTCATGGCGAAATAGTCAAACCACGCATACCTATGAAGATAAATAAGATACAAAACTCTCAGAGGCATTGCGGGTAATAATTCAGAAGTGGTCCTTACAAGATTGTTGAACGAACATATCATAACATAAACAAAGCTGAGTATATAGAACGAACCACACGAGGACGGTGTGGGGCAGTAGTGTTGAAGCATGAAGACGAAGTGTAATCAACGGGTCTCTTCCTAAAGCCATAATGTCACCTGAGTCACACAAGTCGACAGGATTTGTCACGCCATTTACATGCCGACATTGAAGAAAACCACTAATATGCCGTAGTACAGGGTAGCACCCGAGGACGCTCCTTCGACAAGTGCCTCCGGCGCTTCGAAGAGAGAACTGCGGCCGCAACATGGATGGAGTGAGACAAGCCGTGCTACTTTTTCGATTAACTCGTAGGGGAGACTTTTGGGTGGTTCAACACCGAGGCCTTCATACAGCCACATCTAGGAAGACCTGGTATAACTACATAAAACGATAGTTGACAAGCGCCGTCAAGACTTCCTTCCGTAAACCACTAATTGTCGGCTGCGACCAGGCCATGGCCTGAAGGGCTGCTATGATGCAAAAAGTTAGCAGATTCCACGTAGGGCCACCCAAATTCTTAACGATGCCACCCAATTTTTTTGAGATCCATACCAAGTATAGCTCGTGTGCATCTTATGGGGTAGTCTACGATTTGGTGTTTATTCTGAAGCATGGCATCTTCGGTGAATAGGTCACGACGACGGAAGCCTATCATTATGTATGCGTGGCATTCACCGTCCTAAAGATAGTTGTTGGCTCAATTTAGTATTGCATGCTCCGTCAGTTTTGCTACGAATGATATAATGAGGTGGGTCAGAGGTTTAGTTTTTTTATTGGTTTTCTAAGTTATAGTATAAATGTAGTCGTAACGCCTTTCCACACGTCGAGTATGACCCCTTCCGTTCAACATTTGTTGATATATTCAGTTAGAACTTCTATAGATTCATTGTTCAGGTTAAAACACTTTCGGTCGGTGACTCCATCAGCTCCCGGAGGTGATTTAATATTTATTTGGCGGAGCACTGCTCTAATCTCCGCTGCCTCGAAGTTTTGGCTCATTTTGTGGTTTCATTTGCCTGTAGAGGTTTAATGTTTTAGTGGCGGTGATTTGGGGATGAACATGGTTTGTAGATCTGTCATTAGTTGTTCTTAGTTTTCTTCGTATTCGCGTGTGAGACGACGAATTGTGTGTCTTTGTTCAGTGCTGATATAGGCGGCATCTAAGAGAAACCCTAACAACTTTTAATTTGTGTTGTTTTAATACTGGTACCAATGTCCTTACAATTCTCCGCAGATTGTTGCTCATACACGTGGTTGCAATAACTTTTCATGTCTTTCTTGAGCTGTGCTATATTTTTCCGGATTGTTTTGTTGTGTCTTGGTTTTCGACATTTCTATTGTAACGCTTCTTTTATTCGCCACAGGTTAATTATGCGTTCTTATGCCACAGGTTAATTATGCCACAGGTTAATTATGGTGTTATTGATGCGCTCCACTGCGATATCTGTTTCTATTTTCCGTGTGGCTTTCGTCATTGTGTCCATCATGCTCTCGCGCCATAGCAGGATATTGTCACGGGGTTCGGAAACTAGTTTTCTGATCTCCCGAAATTTATCTCAATCTGCTAGATGTATTGTGTTACGCATGGCCGTAACCCAGTCGCTATTGGTGCATAGTACGCGCGTTTCGAGTATTCGGTGGTCTCTGCTTCACTCCTAGAATGTGTTGTGCATTGTAGTCCCGGAGCACTTTACGTTATTGTAAGATCCGGTGTTGTGCCTCACCCGGTGCTTGTGCCTATGCATGTGTGAGCATCTGGATCTGTTATCTAAGTAAGCTGTTCGTCTCGTATGCTCGGACATAACCGCTTTCCTCGGGGGTGGGGGAAACCATATATCTATGCTTCGTGTGAGGCGTTGAAGTCCCCTGCTATTATTAGGGGAACGCTGCCGGCTAGTATTACGGCCACCCTAAATAGACAGTGAAATTACTGTCTGTGGTATGAAGCACTGCTATACGCGTCAAGAATAAATGTGCTGCTTTTTTTGTTTTCCTAGGTAGAAGTTCTGTCTTATGATTGCATCCACATTCTAGAATACGGGTTCTGACTGTAATCTTCCTTCGTACTTGTGTAGTGAGAGGTTTATTTCCTTCTTCGCGCTCAGGACTTACTTATTGGTATTCTGATAGTTTGGTGACGTCGTCCGTTTCTCGAAAATAAATACCATCTGGCTTTTTACCTTGTCAGGTGTACTATTTGACGACAAATTTCTTATCCCTGAATCTTCTACGATTCTAATGTCGTCTGCGGAGTATTTTTTACCAAGCCTCACCATCGCCGTTGGTTATTTCTTTGTGGGGAAAGCGCGAAAATAGTTGGGTGGAGGGGGGGGTCTGTAGATTTGTAATAGTTGCCCGCCTGGGGTATGGTGCTTGCCGTTGTTGGTAAATGTTCCCGGCGGCAGCCTCAAGGTCTGGGGCTGTTTGCGCATTCTGTCTTTGTTCCAATGTTAAACCCTGGCAGCTAGGTCAGTCAAATCAACAGGTGTCTTAGTGGTGGTTTCCAGGATCGATAGTAACGTGGTTAATAACTATTGTACTTCTTCTCAATGTTATTCAGACATGTTTATTGCGATATGCTTTCTTGTTTAATGCTTGGTGAATATATAGTTTTCTGCATTTTGTCATTTCGCTTCAATGAAGGGGTAATTACGTCCATGCGATTGTCAACTACGCGTGCCCCCCCCTCCCTGCATTACAGTATTAGTTATAATAATGTTCCTGGGTTTTGCACATTCACGTTTCTTCGTGAGGAGTTCTATTTAACCTCGCATCTGTTCTATCATTTTTTTTCACTTGTCTGCTTTCATCAATAAGCCGTTCTAGCTGTTGATTGTTGCTGTTATTGCTAGAAGTGCTATTTTTACCCTCCTGACTTCTTTCCAGTCACACGCCGCGCGTTTCATCTGCCCATCTCACCTTGTTTGTAGGTCCCTTAGACACCAATTACGACTTAGAACTGGATTGGCAGTTTGCAGGACTGAGGTGCCTTGAACCGTACCGGGGTCTTTTTTGTTGTCGTTTTCTGGGTCTGGATGTCGAGCGCTCTCGTGGACGTTCTCTTGGTTGAGATGAGCTTTGCGTTTGATGTTCTCGTAGTCTGGCCCCTTGTTACCTTATTACAACGTAAGGTATTTTTTAACTTGGCCATGCAGCTTTAATCAGCTGTAGCGTGGTTTTTTCCGCTGATTTGACTATTAGGGTCACATCTGTAGTCACTTTTATGATTTTGAACGCCGCAACCAGCATAAACTTTATCTTGAAGATTATGGCACATGTCAATGCTACGTGCCAGTGTGTGACACTGCTTGTAGTAGTCAATATACTTGTGGTATAGTGTGCATGGTATTGTTACTCCATGATGGTGCACGCTCAAAAATACCTTGTTTCCCCTTAAGAGCACAATGGTCATAGTAGTATTCCCCGGTCGTTTAGCCGTGAAGATGCCGTGTTTCTTTTTTTCATTGACAAGGGCCACTCTAAAGCTACTAGGCGTTTCTTTCCATGGTATTTCTTTAAGGATACTTTTGGCTGCATTTTCTGGGGCTGTTCAATACGCTGCACCGTGATTTTTTTGCCTCAAATAAGTAATGTCTTGATTTTTCTGTACTGATCTGCTAGGTCGGACTTTGGGGGTGCTTATTAACATGATGTTCCGGGTCTTGTTGTGGCACATTACGTCGAAGTGCAGGACTTATCGTGGTGTAGCCGCGGCTCTATGTATGGCTCTGGTTATATTATTTGGGCTGAGTGCAGCTAGGCGTAGGCCTGCTCTGGGTCGGATGACAATACTGCAGTCTACCGCCGGTATATTGGGCGTTATGCTCGGTTTTTGGATACGGTTCATCCGTCTTTCCTGCGTTTTGACTTGCGTGTTACCAAACCCGGGTTCTACCTTGTTGTTAGCACCATGACAGCTATCAGCGTCCCCACCCGATCCGTGTCCAGTCTTTCGACGAAGACCGTTTCTTGTGGTGTGCCAGCCTTCTTCCCTCTCTGCAGTGGCAAACGTTTCATCACCATCTTTTTGCACATCCATCGTCCTCAAATCAGTTTTGGTGTTTTGTGCGTCGTCTGCTGACGTGTTGGATTCTATGCGTTTGCTGAGTCGGCTCCCTTGGGGAACCGGCCAACTTCGCTGGGCTTAACAGCGTCTCGTGTGGTGTGCTCCCAGAAAAAGCAGTAGAAAGTGCAATTAAAAGTTGGCTCATATTGTCTTCAGTATCCTGAGAATCTCGATGACGAGGTGAATCCTCTATTACCACTCAAAAAATGTACGTAGTAGGTGGTAGTGGTAAAAACTTTATTTGACTAAAGGTTCGGGCAAGTATGACCTAGTGTCCCCGCATGACCCCGACTGCGAATTGCGTTCATGAGTTCATCTAGTTGCATGACGTGTACGGCCCGGTCAGTGGCAGTCTTCTGCTTGGCGGGGTCCGGAGCGCAGCAGGGTGTGACAATCCTTCCATGCGGTCAGTGCCTGCGGGCCCCACGGGGAAGGGTCCACCGCGCAATCGAGGAGAATGTGGGTAAGAGAAGTGTGGGGGTGAGTGCATTGAGCACAGGATGGGGAGTATGTTCCTGGGTAGATGTGGGAAAGGAAACAGGGGGAGGAAAGTGTGCAGGTTGGGAGGCGACACCATATTACCTGATGTACATTGTCCAGAAATTGGTGGGGTGGAGTGTATAGCTGGCGTTCGACGCGGTATGGTTCAGTCATATCGCTGAAGGAATGCATGCGCTCCCGGGAAGAGCCCGACTCGGAGTTCCCGCCACCCGGTTGATGAAACCTGGGGCGTCGTCATTGGCGGCTTCATTGCCAGGATTTCCAGAGTGAGCAGCACGGTATGCAACGTGGGTGTTTCTAGGAAGAGGTTTATGGTGAACTGTGTGTATGTAGGTATGGAGCGACTGGTAGGAGTGAGGGGTGGTCGGCAGGTACATGAATGTTGAGGGTGTCAAAATGTACGTGGTGAATATTATTGTGAAAATGTTCATGAAAGAAGGAACCGACGTGGAGCGAATATGCACTCTTTGGCGTTCTCAGCGTCCTCCCCCACGCTGTGAAAAATATGAATAACGAAAGCAAACTCATATTTTATTTACAAATGCATTATTCGCACCAACTCGCACAGGGCACAAAACGATGTGGATCGATCACAACCATTTCATTCTTGCCGTGCAGTTCCTCGGCATCCTGCGTACTGCGGGCAGCTCGAACCCCAAGACGCTCAACGCTACTACTCTTGCGACACCTGTACTCATTATGACATCTGTAATCAGGGCACTGGTAACTGGGTCTTGCCACAGTTCGGTAGACTGCCAGGTGGTGCATGACAGTTCTATGTCCTAGTGTGGGGCACTGCTTGCAGTAGTCAGTCTACATCATCGGGCGCGGAGGACAGCGTGCGTGAGCTTTGTAGGGTGACACCTTTAAGAAGCTAATAAAGGGACACCCGTTTGACTACTTGGTCACAGCGCACGGTAGAACCGGAACGATGTGGACCTCTCACAACCATTTTCTTCTGGTCGTGCAGTTTCTTGGCATACAGCGTACTACAGGCTGCTCACACCTCGTCACGCTCAACGGTACTACGCATGCGACACCGGTACTCCTCTGCGGCATCTGTAATAATGGCACTGGGAACCAGGTCTTGTCACCGTTCAGCAGACTGCCAGATCATTCTAAGTCGTCGGGCACAGAGAACAATGTGCATAAGCTGTGCGGGGTAACACCTTTCAAGGAGCTTATAAAGAGACACCCGCTTTACTACTCAGTCACAGGGCGTGGTGGAATCAGAACGATGTGAACCACTCACAACCGCTTTCTTCTGGTCGTGCAGTTTCTTGGAATTTCGCGTACTGCAGGCTTGTTGCACCTCAACAAGCTCAACGGCACTGCGCATGCGACACCAGTACTCCCCCGCGACATCTGTAATAATGGCACTAGGATCCTGGTCTTGCCACCGTTCAGCAGACTGCCAGATCATTCTAAGTCGTCGAGCGCAGAGAACAATGTGCATAAGCTGTGCGGGGTAACACCTTTCAAGGAGCTTATAAAGAGACACCCGCTTTACTACTCGGTCACAGGGCGCGGTAGAACCGGAACGATGTGGACCTCTCACAACCATTTTCTTCTGGTCGTGCAGTTTTTCTTGGCATACAGCGTACTACAGGCTGCTCACACCTCGTCACGCTCAACGGTACTACACATGCGACACCGGTACTCCTCTGCGGCATCTGTAATAATGGCACTGGGAACCAGGTCTTGCCACGGTTCAGCAGACTGCCAGATCATTCTAAGTCGTCGGGCGCAGAGAACAATGTGCATAAGCTGTGCGGGGTAACACCTTTCAAGGAGCTTATAAAGAGACACCCGCTTTACTACTCGGTCACAGGGCGCGGTAGAACCGGAATGATGTGGACCTCTCACAACCATTTTCTTCTGGTCGTGCAGTTTCTTGGCATCCAGCGTACTACAGGCTGCTCACACCTCATCACGCTTAACGGTACTACGCATGCGACACCGGTACTCCCCTGCGGCATCTGTAATAATGGCACTGGGAACCAGGTCTTGCCACCATTCAGAAGACTGCCAAATCATTCTAAGTCATCGGGCGCAGAGAACAATGTGCATAAGCTGTGCGGGGTAACACCTTTCAAGGAGCTTATAAAGAGACAACCGCTTTACTACTCAGTCACTGGGCGCCGTGGGACCAGAACGATGTGAACCACTCACAACCACTTTCTTCTGGCCATGCAGTTTCTTGAGATTTTGCGTACTGCCGGCTTGTTGCACCTCATCATGCTCAACGGCACTACGCATGCGACACCAGTACTCCCCTGCGACATCTGTAATAATGGCACTAGGAACCAGGTCTAGCCACCGTTCAGCAGACTGCCAGATCATTCTAAGTCGTCGGGCGTAGAGAACAATGTGCATAAGCTGTGCGGGGTAACACTTTTCAAGGAGCCTATAAAGAGACACCCGCTTTACTACTCGGTCACAGGGCGCGGTAGAACAGGAATGAGGTGGACCTCTCACAACCATTTTCTTCTGGTCGTGCAGTTTCTTCGCATCCAGCGTACTACAGGCTGCTCGCACCTCGTCACGCTCAACGGTACTACTCATGCAACACCGGTACTCCCCTGCGGCATCTGTAATAATGGCACTGGGAACCAGGTCTTGCCACCATTCAGAAGACTGCCAGATCATTCTAAGTCATCGGGCGCAGAGAACAATGTGCATAAGCTGTGCGGGGTAACACCTTTCAAGGAGCTTATAAAGAGACACCCGCTTTACTACTCAGTCACAGGGCGCGGTGGGACCAGAACGATGTGAACCACTCACAACCACTTTCTTCTGGCCGTGCAGTTTCTTGGAATTGTGCGTACTGCAGGCTTCTCGCATCTCGTCACGCTCAACGGTACTACGCATGCGACACCGGTACTCCCCTGCGACATCTGTAATAATGGCACTGGGAACCAGGTCTTGCCACCATTCAGCAGGCTGCCAGATCATTCTAAGTCATCGGGCGCACAGAACTACCGGCATGAGCTGTGTGGGGCGGCACCTTTGAAAGAGCATATAAAGACACACCCACTCGACTACTCGGTCACAGGACACGGCGGCACGCAAACGATGTGGATCACTCACAACAATTTTCTTCTTGCCACGCCAGAGAGAGAACATTATGGCAAATGTTTTTGTTCAAGAGATTTCTTCCTTTTTGTTGGTGCTGCCATGTTCACGGCCAAGTAGTCCATCTGTTTTTTCTCTGGGAAAGTTTCTGCTTCTGGGAGGCGACATTGATTAAAATTCTGGTCTTGATATTACTCAGATTTTAAAGCAGCTGAAGGAAATAACAAGTGATATTAAGGGTATAAAAAAGCAGCTAGTTGAAATCAAATAGAAAGTAGCGCTCTTTTGAACCTGGACTTCAAGATTCGAAAGAGGATCTACCTTAACTTAACTGAACTGAACTAAACAATAACTGAATTACCTGCACCATATTAGCAGTGTAGTTCAGCCCAGTTACTTGACTCCATAGTGTAAACTTTCCACCAAGACACAAGGTAAGGTTTTACGTTCATTTCATTGTTAATATGACTTCATAAAATTTTGACGCAGGCACACCAAAAAGTTTTCTAGTGCCTTCGTTTGTTTTGTGTGGATGAACATAAATAGCTCCAGTTTGTTAGTCACGAAGCGAAACATCGAAATACCTGACTGGCCACCTACGGTATCTGGTAATTCTCTGCGTGGGCAACAAACTAGTCACCCGAGATAACAGCTTGTAAAATTACAAAATATTATTCATAAGTAACACACAACGCCAACTATGATTTTATACAGATGTTTGTTCTCTAACCAACTATTTCCTTTCTCTCAAACTAGGTATATTTGACGGGGATGCAAGCATGTTCACTGTTCGTATCTTGGTTTTTACATTTGAAATTTATCCAAATTTTACAGCATTTGTATTTATTTTTGGTGTTCTGAAGTATATTTCATTAGTTGTTTTTATTGACAACTCGTTTACTATATTCTTATCTCTCTAGGAAAGCTTTTCAGCTAAACATTTGACTTGTAAGTAAACAGGAGCCTAGTGAATTCTAGGATTTTATACTATTACCGTTCACTGTGTGCAAGAAGTAAAAGGTTTCACTGCGTACATCGGTGGTATTACGATGGGCAAGTCGCAGACGGTGCAGTAGAGAATCTTTGTATATTTCAAAAGGCAATAACTAGCTGCAAGAAACTGA
The DNA here is from genome assembly GCA_013436015.1 of Rhipicephalus annulatus. Classification (NCBI taxonomy): domain Eukaryota; kingdom Metazoa; phylum Arthropoda; class Arachnida; order Ixodida; family Ixodidae; genus Rhipicephalus; species Rhipicephalus annulatus. Next base: position 48,863 of record WOVY01013395.1, read on the forward strand.
AGCCTGTTGTGGCTCACTGGATAATTTAGCATCACACAGTCGCGAAAGAGTGCAAACCACCTTGTTCAAAAGCAAAGGAAGCTGTCCTTAGTAGGACCCTTTATATGTTATCGCGTCTACATATCTTCATTGCTTGCATATAACTAGAAGAACCATGCATCGGCTACGTAAAACGTGCCTCCTGCTTTCTTTATCTTAAACTGTGTCTTATAATCACTGGGCAGCATCTGTGGCTTGTATTTAGCCTATGTCAATTAAAAATCGCCTGCTCGCAGCTTCCACTTCTAACAAACTGGGACCATCCACAAAGAGACATGCTTAAATCCTAAACTACAATATGCCCAATTTAGTGAGTTGAAAGCACTGAGATGACTGGCAGTCACGCCTATACTTCATGTAGTAAAAAATGCACGCCTACAGCTGCTATCTTGAGCATGCTAGGGCTTCCACGTTGTATACCTCAGAAGCTGAACCAGTGTGTGGCCCGTTTAATGAGGTGGAAACTCAGTAAGAACTAAGTTTTTTTTCTCTAGGCTCAATACGTACTCTTTGCCACATAGAATGCTTTTAATGCAGTGTAAAGAAAGCGAAGATCATTTTAGGAGACGATCAGAGGAGCTGAACAAACGTGCGGTGCGTGCAGGGAGGTGAAATCACCCTGTCAGAATGATGTCCGTCAAAGATTTTTTTTTTTACTGGTATATGCTAGCACGCCGGGTACTGATGACTTAGTTTCTCGCAATATTTATTACGCTCCCCGAAGAACCCAGGAAAGCTACCGGACAGTTCGTTTAACCTCCGCCGGGCATCGCCCCTCGTCCCGAAAATGGTGTTTGCAGCGTGCGTTCGAGATTCCTAAGGGCGCTACACAGTTGCGACGTACTATAGTCACTGTCACTGTGAGAGTTGTGTCTCCCGAATCACAGCACTTCCCCGATGTAAATGATGGCGAGCAGTGAGATTCCGTACTATGCCGAAGATTTCCCAAGAGACATTAAAATTACCTAGTTTGAGTATTTTCCCCTGCAAAGGCTGACGAAATTCCCAGCGCATTTCCTTACAGAATGGTTCCCCTTTCCGTCTTAGTTCACGCATAAACATACAATAATTACCCTTGTCTCCCGTACTGGTGACTTTTGAAATCATGACAAGTCGCTCCGCCACCGAACAGCAAAAGCATGACTTTATTATTTCTTATACTGTTGGTACACTCTACATAATGGGCTTCAAGTCAAACACAAATAGTGAACTGGAAACCGCACCACGTAAATATCACAAAGAAATCTCAAACGCTATGCTTGCGTGGTGCATGCGCCAGAACCAATTACAGCTGATAATGGCACACTGTGACTACTAAATATTGGCCGTCATAAGAGAGTTTATTCATTTCCAAAATTCCTGTCAATGTCACGAAGATGCAGTATTTACATTTGGCTTAATATTACAGCCGAAAATTCTCCGACAAAGGAAACATTTCTTTCACGGAACATCACTGATGACGAGTGGGGCAAACCGGACGAGTGCACGAATGGACAGATGGACGCACGCACTGACGCACGAACAGACAGCTCGAAACAAGTATGGCTGGGGATCACTGCAAGGAGCCAATGAATATTCTTGGGTATAGCCTGTGTGGTTCGAACCAGAAGCTTACAGCTGTCGTCTGGAACTCAAGAATACACCAACCAGACCGTTCTTAGATACAATTTTTGAACTCTTAGAGCATAGCATTAAGCTTGTTTTTGCACCATAATTTTCCCATTAATGTTGCTAGTTGCAAAGTTGCTTGTGCAGTACACAAAAGGGGATACGAATGCACTCAACACTCACCACTCTATGTAGCTACACTTTCAGTATTACAAAATGACCGGAAAAATCAGTTCAAACCATATGTTTTCTTTGGGAGATAAGCACCACATCATCACTTCTTTGCAGTTTAGTTTTACTAACAGTCTCATGACTGGAGATGTCCCTTTAGAGTAACAAAAATGATACCAAATTATTTGGCACGCGCACTCCGCAGTTACTATCGTTATAGACTACTCGGACGCTCTCGAAACAATAAATCACATTGTGTTGCTGAAGATATGTGCAAGCTTTACCTTTGATGTGTTTTCCTAAAACTAATTGAATCATGCCGTTTCTTCCGCAGACGCACAAGAACTGCGGCAAGCAAATGTTGCGGTTTTTCTTGTAGTTTTCATTGAATGCCTCTTGGTGGTGGTGTGTATACGTATTGTCCTTATAAAAAGAAAGTGTTTCGTGCTGGGGTACACTAAGAATTCAGTGGCGTATTTTCATTACGGAAGTGACTTCAGAAAAATGCGCAAGATCAGATGATAAAAAGTTTTGTCAGTAGGATTTGTCAGCACGATTTGCCAACAGGATTTGTCAGTTTTGTGAGCACCGATCAACTACGTTGCATTCTTCAAGAATATGCTCTTCATATATATCTACCACTGCCTTCAGACAGCATTCTTTGATAGATATGTGGGGATTAGCGTCACAAAACCACTATATGATGATGAGATACGCCTTAGAGGAGGGCTCCGGAAATTTCGACCCTCTGGGGTTCTTTAACGTGCACCCGAATCCGAGCACACGGGCCCACAACATTCCTGCCTCCAACGGAAATGCAGCCGCCGCAGCCGGGATTCGATCCCGCGACCTGCGAGTCATCAGCCGATTACCTTAGCAACTAGACCACCGCGGCGAAGCACACATCATTTTTTGTAACGTGCAATGACGCAAAATGACCGTGACATCCACAGTTAGTTCCATCGACACGTCGAATCTAAGCGACCATCCAATTTTGAGCGTGTCCAGCAGGAGAACTATGATTCTGTCAATGTCTTCAACACACCTCAAAGAGCTCGGTGATTATTCTCCTAACTTTAAGTCCACCTTCCTCACCTACGCTCGTTCCACGACTGATCCCGGCCGGCTGAAGGGAAGACATGATGCTCGTAGCGTTTCCTCCTCGTGGGTCAGTGGTGTACAATAACTCCAACAGTGGCTAGGGCTGCTGAGCTGACGTTCACGTGTTGAATTCTAGCTGTGGTGGTGGCATTTCGTTTGAGGCAAAATCGCAGAGGCCCGTGTGCTGTGCGATCTCAATGCATGGCAGAGAATACCATAAGGTCAATACATCCGGAGCCTTCCACAGCGGCGCCTTTCATAATCATATTACATAAAACCCAAGATACTTCTACTGTCAAGTAGTGTAGCTTAAAAACATTTGTTTTGCATTATTGACGGACAGATATTTGCAGCGCACGCATAAACCTATTGATGGATACAAGCTACCATGAGTCACAGCCACCATTTTGTATAAACGCACCTCTTATCACCGTTTGCGTTACTCGATTAGGACTGGGCATTCCGGCCTGTCGGCTGCACCAGAGGTAGTAGTGTTGCTGTAAAAGACTGCAAAGTATACTCGAGCACACAAACCCCTGTTGCTCAATATTTATTTATTCAGATGTCATGCACAGACGGAGTAGCAGGAAAGTCTGCAGGGAAGAGCAGTGCCACGTCTATATCGGCTTGTTACTGACGGCATCACAAAGCTTTTCAAGGATGACAGACTTTCTTGGGGTACTTCGACGCAAGAATTTCGGTCTGTTTATTTGTGTTTATGTGTGTACAATTGTCTGTTTGTCCACCGAAACGATAACCCAAATGGCCAAAATCCAACCCAATCTACAGCGCCCAATATTATTGCTCAAGATTCAGCAATTATTTTTATGTTATTATGAATTAAAAGCAATTATTGCGCAAACCTGAGGCCTAATAACAACACGTTAATATTCTTTATGTGTGTCTTTACACTGCCACGTTCCATTTCCCAAGTTTTTGTTATCGTCCCAAAACACCACACGATTCTCAGCACAAACTGCGCCTGCAGTTTTTGAGAAGGTTACGGACTGTAGTAGATCATTTCGATAAGATAAAGCCCACTGTGCGAACGGTACAGATTGTTCTGGAACCTACGCCACCGCCAGCGATAACGCTAGAACATTCGACGGCAAGAGTATAAATGCCGACGCGCTTCGCCGCTTGTCAGTTGTTGATCGAAGGCCGACGTTCCATTCGCCCCTATCAGTCCGAGACTGCTATCTGTGCAAGACTGCTGCTGTAATTGAACTTTCCGTTTACCGGGCACAGGTTCGCTCAAATAAACAGGTAAATCCTAACACGAAGTCTCCTGTCTTCGGCCACGTCACGACCCCGTGACATCTGGTGGAGGTGCTGTTTCTTCCATGTACCGGACGCCTCCGTCAAGCCGTGAACCCAGCCCACGCCGTGAAGACACCGACGCCAGCAACGAGCAGCGAGTTAGCCGCAGACAACAAAGTCTGCCACCGGAGTACGGGCTTTAACTGGACAAGGCTCGGAAAACCAAGACGTTGACGTCGACTATGGCGACCATGTAAACGCTGGTTCTACCTGCACCACTCCTGCTCCGGCAACCCAAAGAGCCGCCAACTTTCCGCGGTTCGCCACTGGAAGACGCGGAAAGAAAAATCGAAAGGTTCGACCGCGTCGCCGCCTTCAATTACTGGACTGACGAAGACAAGCTACGGCATGTGTATTTCGCCTTGGAAGATGCTGCTCGGACTTGGTTCGAGAATCAAAAGGGAAGCCTCACAACGTGGGACGCCTTTCGCACCAGGTTCCTCACCACTTTCGCAAGTGTGGTGCGCAAGGAGAAGGCCGCAGCTCTCCTCGAAACCCGCATGCGGATGCCAAATGAAAACGTGGCGATATTCACGGAAGATATGATTAAACTCTTCCGCCACGCTGACTCCGACATGTCCGAGGAGATGAAGGTGCGTCTACCTATGCGAGGAGTAAAGCAGGAACTCTTCGCCGAGCTGATCAGAAACCCACCTAAGACGGTCGCCGAATTCATTTCCGAAGCATCTACGATAGAGAAGACGCTCGAGATGCGCACGCGGCAATATAACCGTAGCTTCTCGTCTACAAGCTACGCCGACATTCAAACGCTCGGAACCACTGACTTGCTTGAGACGATCCGAGCGATCGTGCAAGAGGAGCTGCGAAAATTACTTCTTTCAGCGCAGCCTCACGTGGAATTCATCGCGGACGTCGTATGCCAGGAGATGCAGCAGTCGCTGGGCATTCCGCAGCCTCAAGAGCCGCAGCTGCAAGTCATGAGCTATGCTGCCGCAGCACGCCGCTACGCCCCTCCTCCACGCGCACGCCAAAACGCCGCCCCATCGCACTTCCGTCGCCAGACACCACCGCCGCCACCACCCCACCGATGACCCGACCTACCGTTCGCCAGTGGGCCAGCGCAGTGCGCCGAGGAAAACCGACGTTTGGCGCACCCTCGACCACCGTCCACTGTGCTACCACTGCGGCGAGGCCGGGCACACTTACCGCCTTTGCCAGTACCGACAGATGGGACTGCGTGGCTTCGCTGTCAGTGCACAGCGTCCACAGCCAGGAGAACGACCACGTGACATCGCCGACTACCTGACAGGAACTCAATGGACACCCCGAAGTCCTTCCCGTTCACCGTCGCCCAGCCGCCGCATGTCACCGCACCCCCGGCAGTACTCCGGCCCAACGCGGCGCCGGTCTCCTAGCCCGTATTCGGGAAACTAAGGGCAGCAACCGGTGGAGGTGCGGTTGCTGTGCGACGAACTACCGAAGATCCTCCTCCGACGACGACGCCGCGACGGAGCTTTCCGAACACAACGCCAACCAGGCAAAGCCCTGACAGCGAAAGCTCACTTACCGAAGGTGGCCTGACGACGCAACATGGAAGCAGCGGAACAAGCCGACGTAGCCGTGACCCGACGCCACGCCCTAACTGTAATGCGACACGGCGAACTAGCGACCTCGACATTCTTATCGACGGCCGTAGTGTGACGCTCTCGTCGATACTGGAGCCGACTATTCTGTCATCAGTGGGTCGTTCGCCGCGAAGTTCAAGAAAGTTAGGACAGCTTGGAAAGGCCCTAAAATCCGCACAGCCGCAGGTCATCTCGTAACGCCTGCAGGCATCTGCACAGCTAGAGTCACCATTAACGGCCGTATTTATCCTACAGACTTCGTAGTCCTGCAGCGTTGCTCGAGAGATGTCATCCTTAGCATGGACTTATGCCTCCACGGTGCTGTCTTCAACCTAAAAACAAAGTCGATAACGTTATCCACAGAAGAAGCACTACCGCCGCGCACGCCGTCAGGACACCATGCCTTGAATGTGCTGGAAGAACAAGTCACCATTCCGCCTCGCTCAAGCGTCATTATTTCAGTCAGCGCTCCTAAATCACCTGACTTGGAAGGCGTCGTTGAAGACAGTCAGCACCTGTTGGTCACCCGAAATATTTGCGCCGCAAGAGGAATTGTAGAGCTGCAGGGAGGCAAAGCAACGGTTATGCTCACGAATTTCAGCAATGAGTACGAACATGTGAACAAAGGAACAACGCTCGCATACATCGAAGACATTGTCGAAGTCACCAGTGCTTTCGCCCTCGCTGATTCTGCGGAAACTGCTCAGAGGAACCGAGCTCCTCTCATAGCTTTCGACTTCAATCCCAGACTTCCGAACGATAAGCAAGAACAGCTCAAAGCCCTGCTCCTCCAATACGAAGATTGCTTTTCGTCGTCATCCAAAACTCGGCAGACCCAATTCACGAAACATCGCATCATAACCGAAGAAAATGCCAGACCACTCCGTCAGAGTTCGTACAGGGTTTCGACGCGAGAACGTGAGGCCATGAAGAGACAAGTTGATGAAATGCTGCGGGATGACATTATCCAGCCGTCCAAGAGTCAATGGGCATCCCCCGTGATGTTAGTGAAGAAACAGGATGGGGCGCTACGTTTCTGCGTCGACGATCGCTGCCTGAACAAAATCGCAAGAAAGGACGTGTATGCTCTCCCACGAATAGACGACGCACTTGATCGGCTTCATAACGAGAAGTACTTTTCGTCAATGGACCTCAAGTCTGGCTATTGGCAAATGGAAGTCGACGAAAGAGACCGAGAGAAGATGGCGTTTATAACACCGGACGGCCTCTTCGAGCTTAAGGTGATGCCCTTCGGCCTTTGCTGAGCGCCTGCAAATTTTCGACGCGGTATGGATACAGTACTGGCAGGATTGAAGTGGCAGACTTGCCTTGTGTACTTAGACGACGTCGTCGTGTTTTCTCTAGTTTCGACGAGCATCTTCGCCGCCTTGAAGCTGTACTTCAAGCCATCAAGACGTCCAGACTCACACTGAAGCCATAAAAGTGCAGATTTGCGTACGAGGAGCTCTTATTTCTGGGGCACGTTATTAGCAAGTCTGCAGTTCGTCCCGATCCACAGGAAACAGCCGCCATCGCCGACTTCCCGCTGCCCACTGACAAGAAGGCCATGTGCCGATTTCTGGGCCTGTGCGCCTATTATAGGCGGTTCGTGAAAAACTTCGCCCGCATCGCCGATCCTCTCACTAACCTTACCAAGGCCGACGTGGAGTTCAAGTGGGAAACGCCACAGGAACACGCTTTCCAGGAGCTTAAACATTGCCTCCGTCACTTGCCAATTTCGACGAATTCGCCGAGACAGAAATACATACTGACGCAAGCAGCGTAGGTCTTGGCGCCGTTCTTGTGCAGAGGGCTGACGGACTTGAAAGGGTTATTAGTTGCTGCCAGCCGATCGCTATCCAAAGCAGAAGCAAATTATTCCACAACAGAAAAGGAGTACCTCGCCATCATCTGGGCTACGTCGAAATTTCGCCACTACCTCTACGGCAGGCCCTTCAAAGTTGTGAGCGACCACTACGCCTTGTATTGGCTAGCCACCTTGAAGGACCCTTCAGGTCGCCTCGCACGATGGAGCTTGAGACTTCAAGAATATGACATTACTGTCATATACAAGTCCGGCAAAAAACACTCCGACGCCGACTGTCTCTCTCGTGCGCCTGTCGACCAACCGCTACCCGACGACCCGATTGACGACTACTTCTAGGGAACGATAACTACCGACGACTTCGCTGAACGACAGCGGGCCGACCCGAAACGTAAGGCCCTAAAAGAATACCTCGAAGGCAGGACCGCCGAAGTCCCGAAGGTATTCAAGCGCGCACTTGCGTCGTTCTTTCTACAAAATGGTCTTCTACAAAAGAAAAACTTTTCACCGCTTTGAGCTAAGTACCTCCTTGTGGTGCCTTCAGCTCTGCGACCAGAACTCCTGCAGGCCCTGCACGACGATCCGACGGCATCACACCTCGGTGTTTTTCGCACGCTCGCGAGGATACAACAAAGGTACTACTGGCCACGTCTTATCACCGACGTCACTCGTTATGTGAGGACATGCCGGGACTGTCAGCGACGCAAGACACCGCCGACAAGGCCAGCGGGACATCTGCAGCCAATTGATCCACCTTGCCGACCTTTCCAGCTGATTGGTATGGACCTACTGGGGCTGTTCCCGACGTCGGCTTTTGGAAACAAGTGGATCTTGGTAGCTGCCGACTACCTCACCCGCTACGCCGAGAGAAAAGCCCTGCCAAGAGGCAGTGCATCCGAGGTAGCTAAGTTCTTCGTCGAAAATATCGTCCTACGTCACGGCACCCCGGAGGTATTTATCACCGACAGAGGAACGGCATTCACTGCCGACTTAACTCAAGCGATCTTGGCATACAGCCAAACAAACCACCGCCGGACGACAGCGTACCACCCACAGACCAACGGCCTCACCGAGCGGCTTAACAAGACGATTGCCAACATGCTGTCAATGTACGTCGATGTTGAACACAAGACGTGGGACGCCATTCTTCCGTATGTGACCTTCGCATACAACACGGCGGTGCAGGAGACGACGCAGATATCTCCATACAAATTGGTCTATGGAAGGAGCCCGGCAACGACGCTCGATGCCATGTTACCCAACGTCACCAACGAAGAAAACCTCGATGTGAGAAAGTACCTTCAACGCGCCGAAGAAGCCCAACAACTTGCGCGTCTCCGTATCAAGAATCAACAGACGACCGACAGCCACCGTTAAAACCTTCGACGACGCTTCGTGGAATACAAGCCCGGTGAACGTGTTTGGGTGTGGATGCCGATACGCCGACGTGGACTAAGTGAAAAACTTCTGCGACGGTACTTCGGACCGTACAGGGTGGTTCGACGTCTTGGCCCACTTGATTACGAGGTTGCCCCCGACGGCATCACGAACTCTCAACGAAGCCGATCGCGACCTCAAGTCGTCCATGTCGCGCGCCTCAAGCCGTTTCATGCGCGTTAAACTGAAACAGTGTCTTTTGTATTATTGTTGTATCATAATTTATTCATTGTACTTTCTTGCATTATTATTGTACCTTCATCTTTAGTTAAAGCATCGGGACGATGTTTTTTTTTCAGAGTGAGCAATGTCACGTTCCATTTGCCAATTTTTTGTTATCGTCCGAAAACGCCACACGATTCTCAGCGCAAACCGCGCCTGCAGTTTTCGAGAAGGTTCAGGACTGTAGTAGATCATTTCGATAAGATCACGCCCACTGTGCGAACGGTACAGATTGTTTTGAAACCTACGCCACCGCCAGCGATAACGCTAGAACATTCGACGGCAAGGGTATAAATGCCGACGCGCTTCGCCGCTTGTCAGTTGTTGATCGAAGGCCGATGTTCTCTTCGCTGCTATCAGTCCGAGACTGCTATCTGTGCAAGACTGCTGCTGTAATTGGACTTTCTGTTTACCGGGCACAGGTTCGCCCAAATAAACAGTTAAATCCCAACACGAAGTCTCCTGTCTTCAGCCACGTCACGACCCCGTGACAATAACATAGAAGGCATGCATAAGTAATTATAGGGACCATATTGTTTATCATGTTGCGCTGACAACACAACGCTATGCAAAAAAAGGCAAGTGTTTCTAACGCTTTGCTAAGGCGACACGGTGGTAGCACCTAGCTGTCGCTTTGCGTTCTACACCTTATCGCCTACGAGACGGTCGCAACACTTTCTTTCCAAGACAGCACTCGTGTCTCACGAGCCTTGATGCGCTCGTTCGCATTGGCTGCACGAATGGAGGCACTCTAACGCAGTGCCTCCAGAATACAATTCATCAATTGTCGCACGCAGAACATGAAATAAACTTTTTTTATTTTCCCTCAAACATTTGCAGTCAAACATACAGAGATGGAGCCATTTGTTTTTTTTTTCTTTTTTAGAAGCACAGGTGTGCGATGAACTACAGCTAGCGATAACATAAGGTGCCTCCTGAGCAATTTTTGTCGTTGATATTTTGGACACAAATAAAAATAGACGTTTGCTATTTACCGCGTATTTGGAGGCCATATATTTAATATGAACAATAGCGCTTCGAGTCGGCGTTTTTGCCGTGATCGTATTACCACAGCACCAGCGGCCACCCGTTGGGTTCCTTTGTCTGGCATGGGTGTTTCCATTCGCACTTGAACTTTTGCAGTGGTTGCTGATTAGACTATAAATAATTGGGACGTTGCTTCACTGCAGCTACCTTAGTTTCTGTGAAACAAACCTATGCGGTCATTGTTTCTCCTGCTCCGGTGGTACACTTCCACCAGCCACTGGCCTGCTCAGGGCTGACGACGTAGCGAAATATTGATTCAAAGCTATAGCTGATGACTCTCCAGAGAAAAAAATGCAAGAAAGATCGTTGCAGCTTGTCTTTTTTTAACTGTTGCAGTGTTCTTCACTTCAGCACAGAAGCGAAGTTTTTGCGGTGTGCAAGCACAGAAGTTGAGCTTGTATCTACTCTTATGGCCACTCGAGGACAAAAGAAACAGGTGACATACAGCCCGCGTTGTGCGCGACTGAACGCCAGAAAAACTTGAAAAACTGCTTTTTTTTTGCTCGCTCTGATTCTGCTACTATCAGTTCCGGTGAAAGTGGGTACGCTGAGAGTCAACCAAGGAGTGAAACAATGGCATAGCTATCTTTAAACAAAAAGCTCTTATGATATTAGTGTACTGGATGTAGGAGTGAAGCTCAGTGGCAGTCAGCAGTGAGCTTGAAGTCACGTTTGAACAAGCTCTCAGGCGACGCCCAAGAATGACGTGTTAAAAGTTTTCTGCGTAGAATAATTTGATGCGGACAATTTTTTACTCGTCGTACACAGAAGGCGGTAAAATTGTGCTATGTGCTAACTTTTACTCCAACATAAAAAAGTAATTGTAATACCGAGGGTGTTTTTAGTGTAAATAAGCCAGCACAACCCAATCTTGCCTGCGCATATAGTAAAAACGGTTCGACTATTTAGAGTAAACTGTTGCTTACTGTGTAACAGTAATTTCATTAATTGTTGTTAGGGAATGTCTAATTTTTATTGAAATGATGCACCTTTACAGGGTCACGTCATTGTACAAGTGTGCAGTTTTCAAGCTTGCTTTCGTTAGGATCTCCTGGGAAATTTTAATGGAGTATGCTTCAATTTTTTTCTTCCTTTACGTGTCTTCTCGGTAATTCCTGGTAAAAGAGAGTCAGAATAATAAATACAATGTTAATGTTTATTTTTATTTTGAAAACAACAGGGACATGTCATTTAATCTATTATATCGATACCATCGGTTATAGACGTCAGACTCTGAAGTGTTGTGGACACCCAGCGCCACCTGTCGACGCAGTTTTGAGTAGTGAGAGTAGTTTTGAGAGTTTTCTGCACAATAAGGTGCCACTACAGTGTTAGAAACCGCGATTTAGCTAAGTATCAGGCTTATCTACCCATTGAACGCTTAGAAAAAGAACTAAAAATTTCTCTCTGCTAGTCGGACGCGTCACCAAACCATCCTGAGGAGCTTTCTGGTTCACCCGTCAGCACTATGGTGAAAACACGAGCACACAACGGCTCCGCGCTCCAGGAAAAAAGTACCCAGTCGACCCTGCTGTCAAGCTGTGAATCGCCACGGACGTTACTACAGTTTTACTAATTTCCGCCGCTTTCGCGAAGCAGAACGGCGACAGCGCTGGATACGGGCCATTGCGAACGTGTTAATTAAGTGAATTACTTGCGTTTTCCAGCCGTTCGCATGAAAGAGTGTAATAATGTCGGTTTCCTTTTGAGTTTTCTTGATGGAGAACAGAGGTAGCTTTGATTATGAAGCTTAACAGAGCCTCTGACCACTGCGCACGCCGTGCAGCAGTAGGCAGTTGACTCGCGCGATAAACATCGCACACGCTGCGACCACCGCTAATTTGGACCTGTCGCCATCCCACAGCATTAGGAACGTAGGGCTTTGAAGGCTCTAAGTACAGTCCATAAAAACACACTGAAGGCAACTATTAGGTGCACGTTGGTTGTTTAATTAGCGGTCCACGAACCTCGTAGTGTTATTTTTGGGCGAAGGAAGGCCCTATTTTGAAATAAAATCACGTGGTAGTTGTCCCCATTAGGTTAGCGAACTTCAAATTATCCGCCTCAAGAAGCAGAACAACTGGGCCTACTCACGTCAATGTTGCCGCGCACAACGATGTCCGGTTTTACTGCGCTAGTAGCAGCAGACTGAAAGCATCGGGAGCCACAGCAGCAACAATGGCCATTGATCAATTTCCCGCCATTCTTTGAGATAGCAGACGTTTTTTGTTTCCGCTGAGCCCCGCTACATGGCATCACCTCTGCTATGTAACCACGCGAAAATTGAATTTTTGAACCACTTTCGCCATTCCCCAGAGTGAAGTCCGGTTGCTCTTTTTTTCATGAATCTAACAGAAACGAACCAGGAGCATTTTATCGCGTCTCTTCATGCACGGAGTGTTCTTTATTTAGTGCAGTTAGGTCGATTGTTAGAGATTAATTGTAGGCGGTCCGTCTGATGCCATCGGCATCATTTTGAAGATGTTCTACAGCGGCACTTCTGTTCTTGTGCATTTACCTTAGTTTCTCGGTTAGTAGAGCACTTGTTGATAATATTGTCGTTTTAGATGTTGTCATACATTGATATTTCACAGTGACGTAAACTGTTATTTGAATTTTGTGTCCATTTGCCTAAGAACTGCGAACATATATGTCACACAAGTAAATTGCTTGATGATCACGTCCGCAATAGATTTTTCTTGATCTCAGTCTCCGCATTCGCCAGAGCTGTTTTCGTGGCTCCGTTTGCTTATCATTGTAAACCGAGAAAGTGGACACTCATGTATCGCTATCAATGTATATACAAACAGATGACAACAGTCAAGAGAACATTCTAGCAGCAGAATAAAACAGTACAATGCATAAGAAGCAAGAAATCGAGGGAGAATGCAACTGCAAAAACTAAAATTGCCAAGGCTATTCGTATCGGATAAAGCGACTTTCGTACCATGCGTTGATCGTAAGACAGATTGTTCGTGCGTGCCATTTATTGTTTTGGCACAATGTGTATGCCCAGGTTTAATGCATTTAGGCGTTGCAGAACGAATGTCGGAGTGCTTGCCTCAAACTCGATGTCATTCGCGGCACGCTTGCATTTAAATTGCCAGTTGCAGTGTGCCAAAATAACTGAAACATCTTTGGCAATGTGCGCGCAGTTTGTTTTGATGAGCTTCCTGCTTTTCTGAAGCGACGTTGTATTGAAAGAAGGAGCTTGCGAGGTCCTTCATATTCAAAAAACTGCGCCTCAAGACAAACGAAAGAGGAGGGCTATTCCACATTTGCTTGCAGGCAGCTGTCCTTGCATAGTATGCGCGAAAAATGAAAGCTTCATGCTTGTATTGTTTGGAAAGCATATTTCTCAACTTGAAAACAAGACTACCACAACGTGCAAGGTAACTAAGCCATGATTTTTGTGTGTGTGTCGTGTAATCATTTGCCGCTGTGCCCTAGACATACGAGATACACTGGCTTATGCTACATGGAACTCAACTGATGTAAAAGTACAGATTCCTGAAGAGGAGACGCGGCTGGAGTGAGACGCTGTGCGAACGTGCTTTGCATGAGCTCCGGCCCGGTCACCAACTATCGGCGGACGCGCTTTGTTCTGGACTTGCTTTCAGTGGGCTCGTTTGCAGGAAGTTGCCCTGTACCTACGGACACCACTCGTATAGGCAAGTTTGTCCCCGTTTTTGCAGTTTCCATAATTTTATTATCAACAACGCGGTGGCAAGACTAGCCCTTTCTCCTAGGCCATGCCTGGGCAGCATCGCCGGGCGTCTGGTTTGTGCCTGGTGACCGTGGGCCTTGTTAGGCTGAAGATGGAATACTATGTCGAAGGGGACACCATAACGGCAGAAGATTTTGAAGCGGGAGAGTGGGCTCAAGTACTAAAGGCAGAGGACCGAATTACGAAGACTCTGCAAGGCGACAACGCCAAGAGTAAGCCTTGCGAGACGCATGCCGGAAGCGACGGGTGCAAGACGCACGGAGCGCAGCAATTCAAGCGGGGGAAAGCGCCGGTATGAAAAAAACGCGGACCATTTCTCAAGATGCAAGCCACGGATTTCAAGGTTGTGTACAGGCCCCAGAATTTGGACATGAGTGTCGTGACAGCGAGAGAACTCGGAAGTGCACTGACGGCAGCAGCGCTTCTAACAAGTGCGATTGCCGCGGAAGAAAACATTGTGCGGGTTAATGGCACAAACAACACGTTGACGGTTAGCACGCCGTGTGTAAATCACAGTGGAGCGTATGCGACTGTGATTTACACATGGCGTGCTAACCGCTCAAGCTGGCTGATAGTGATCTGCCGGTTTTCGCGATCGTAGTACCGTTAGAGAATTCCGTGTGGGGAGTGATTTGCATTGCTTATGATGGATGCCCAGTGGAACAAGTTCGGGTGGGATTCCTGAAGGAGAATGAAGGCATAGATATTCTGGACGCAAGACCTCAGGGAAAGTCAAAGGCAATTCAGATTACGTTCGGGAGAAAACGCATACCCCGGCAGGTTACTTACTGGAACTGTCTGTACGCTGTGACCCCGTATAGAAATTTAGTCGAGACCTGCTACAACTGCAGACGAGTTGGACATCGAGCAGACGTTGGCTATCGTCCGAAAATTAACCTATGTCACCATTGCGGAAAGGCCCATCCAGCCCCGCTAAAATAAGAACCACTGAAGTGTATGCTGGACTGCATCGTGTGCCATGGTGCGCATCACAAAGGGAGCCGGAACTGCAAGTTTCACCTGGCTCGCAAGCCACCGACAGGCCGGCAGCAGAGCATCGAAAGAAAGAGTGAAGCTGGCAAGGGTGAGCGGTCCTCGAGGTCCACGGAGTGGTCACCGAGGGGTAAAGAAGGCACAAGCAAAAGCAGGGACTGGTCAAGTTCCTTCCCACTATTGCCAGGGTGTGGGGGCGGCTAAGATGGCGGACGAGTACCCCATCCCAACAGCTAGCACGTGACACCAACAAAACGGTGAGCTTGTCAGGCAAGGCATCCCAGAACGAAACCACTCGAGAGAGGGAGTTAGCAGCGCTGGTTCAGCGGCAAGGAGATTTGATTAAAATAATGGAAAATAGAATCGCAGAGATGAAAAGCACACTTAAAAACCACAAACGACAAGGGACACAGGCACGAGCAGTGCAAGGCTAACAGAAAGCGACGCAAGAGGCGTCTGCTCGCATACCGGAGAGTGCAGCCAGGAAAGTGGAGAATCGGAGGACAGTGAAGAGATCACTGCCGGGGGAGGAGGAAGCTAACGCAAAACAATTAGCCGCAACGTCACCAGTACTTATGCCAAAGCCTGTTTTTAAGGTCACTAGTCTCAAGACATATGTAACTACCCTTGCGGATAAAGTAGGCAAACTAGGGAAAAGACAAGATAGGTTGGAGGCTCGAGTCCAAAAAATCGAAGCCAGATTAGACACAATACAGGAGCGTCTCCGCATGCTCTCCAATAAATTGAGGGCTTCCCATACCCAGGTAATGGACATGTTTTAGCAGCTTCATACTTTATTGAAAGCAAGACTTCCTCCCATGGGTGGCCAAGTGCCATTAATCAACCTGGTGCGTCATCATGGCGCCTCGCCAGCAAATTGAGGTTTGGCAGTGGAACTGCAGGGGCTTTAGTCAAAAGCGGGGTAACCTGCAGTTCCACGTACAAAATCTGGATAGTAAACCAGACATAATAGCCTTACAGGAGTCTAGTGGCTCATAAAATTAGCCCAATTTAAGGCATTTACAACGCCAGGAATTGCTTCAAGGGGCTTATTACGCATCTTCACTGCCGTGCTAGTCCATCGCAACATCACTGCCATTCAGCATTGCCTAGATAGCAGCAGGGAAGACTACGTCTTTTTAGAGATTATGCCTAACACGAAAGTGTGAGAAGAGTCTGTTTTTACTTAATGTGTATAGTTCTCCAAAAGACAAAGGATTGGGCTTGCCACAACTCCTGATTCTAAACTCAAGGGTTAGCAGCTCGCGCTCCGCTTATAGCAGTAGGAGATTTCAATGCGCCTCAACCAGAGTGGGGTTAAATTTGAGCCAGCCCAAAGCGCAATCGGCCTTGGCAAGTTGCCCGAGATCTGCGATGGACGCTGTTAAACAATGCAAAGATCATACGAGCATAGGCAACGCCATAAGCATGGATGCCTCTCCAGACATTACGTTTTTTAGATGTATCAGTAATCCATAGTGGATAAACACCGGTCGAGCAATAGGAAGTGGTCACTATATCCTTTCCACGACCTTTAGCGCTACGAAGTATAAAGACAAAGTTAAGGGGCATAGAATTACAGATTGGGACAGATTTAGGAAAAACAGAACAGATACTGTGAAAGGGAAAATTAAAGACCTCGATGCATGGGTAGAGGCGCTCAAGAAGTATGTAAAGAATACCACGGTAGAAGTGCCAGTCAGTGACGCGCATCTGGAATAAACACAACAGACAGTTAATATTGTCGAAGAGTTGGCAGGGGAGGCGATACTTTCATGCTCTCAGCCCAAGTCCGAGCTCTTTGTGGTTCGGGGCAAACCCAGAGGGCTACATGCAAGACACTATATTCCGCCACCGCCATTAGAGGTAAAGGTAGGGGGTGGGCCTGTAGCTTAAGCTCGGGCCTGTAGCTTAAGCTCAAACGATCAGAATTCTTGGCATATATCTGCAAGCTAACAGGAAAAATAGGGTGGCCCTTGAGAAACTTAAGACCACGGTCAATGCTACTGTCAGGCTTATCAGAAGAATTGCTAACCGTAAGAGCGGGGTTAGAGAAAAAGAACTCTGTGCGCCGGTAGAGGCGTTTGTTCTACGCAGGATTACTTACGCGACGCCTTATGTGAAGTTGGATGCTGCAGAAAAAAAGCAAGGTCGAGGCTATGATCCGGCAAGCTTACAAGGCAGCGCTTGGGTTGCCTAACAATGCGCCTACAGAAGGGCTTTTAAAACTAGGGGTACACAACACCCTAGATGAATTATGGGAGGCGCGTCTGGTGATGCAGCACGCTAGGCTTTCGACAACCAAATTGGGCAGGATCATATTGGATAGGATTGGCATTGGAGCAGAGGCTCCCAATGCGGACACTAAAATTCAGGGGCGCTGCCCCGCCGCGGTGGTCTAGTGGCTAAGGCACTCGGCTGCTGACCCGCAGGGCGCGGGTTCGAATCCCGGCTGCGGCGGCTGCATTTCCGATGGAGGCGGAAATGTTGTAGGCCCGTGTGCTCAGATTTGGGTGCACGTTAAAGAACCCCAGGTGGTCTAAATTTCCGGAGCCCTCCACTACGGCGTCTCTCATAATCATATAGTGGTTTTGGGACGTTAAACCCCACATATCAATCAAAATTCAGGGGCGGCGAGAGTACATAAAACCTTTGCCCAAAATATGCATCCGATTCACCATACGCAGCACAGGCAGGCAAGAGCCAGAGCTTTACACGTTGAGTACGGCGAGTACAAAGCTGCAGTCAATACAGATGTTGCGGAATATAAGGAAAAAAACGCTTTTGTGATTGTGGTGGTGGACAGGCGGGGATGCTTGGTCACCTCTGAATTGGTCAAAACCCACTCCTCAGAAATTGCAGAAGACGCGGCATTAGCGTTCGCTATAACTAATTCGCAGTCGGATCTGATTCTCAGTGATTCAAAGACAACCATCCGAAATCTGGCGAGGGGCAGAATATCGGCAACCGCCGCACGATTTCTGCATGGGGCCACTGGACGCGAAATTAGAGAAATAGGAATTGTCTGGGCACCAGCGCACTCTGGGAACCCTGGGAACGAGGCGGCTCACCTTAATGCTCGAGGTTTCGTCAGCCGTGTAGGTGAGCCGCCAGTTCCGAGGAGGTCCGCGAGAGATGGGCTTGTGTCCTTTCATGACATAATGAATCATTATAATCTAGAGTGGAGGTTTTATCCGCCCCTGCACAAGCGATTGACTAAGGCGCAGCAATGCGTCTGGAAAAAACTGCAGACGCAATCTTTCCCCAACCCTTATGTGTTGAACAAAATGCACCCGGATGAGATGAAGCCGCAATCAAATGGTGTCAGGCTGTGGCAACATATGATCACATACTTTGGGAATGTCGCATAGTGCCGCCGCCGGTGGATATTATGCGTGATTCCTCTCTTGATCACTGGGAGGCCGTGGTGACCAGCTCAGACCGAGTCGTCCAGTTAAGCGTCGTGAAGTGGGCCACACAGGTCTCCGCCAACCTTGCGTTGTTTGCCATCTAACACGCCGCAGTTGCTTTCTGACGAAATAAAGTTTTACCATTCATCCACCCGTCGGCGTTGCGAGGAGAGATGGGGGACAACGTAGGGTGCGAGGGTACGTGCATGCGCTATGGGGGGTGTAAATGTGATGGGAAAGCATGCCTATGAGGAAAGAGGGGCTAGCGACCATAGACTAGCAGGCCCTGCCTGCATCAGTGTTGCGCGTCTAGAGAGAAGAAGCATAACAGAAAAGAGAAAGAGGACACGCATGCGCAAAGGTGGTGTAAACGCCGCAAGGAGGGATGCTTTAACAAGAAAGTGCGAGGAGCGACCGTAGGCTAGCAGACGTTGGCAGCGTCTGCGTCCCGAAACGAGAGAGGCGGGAGCTTAGGAGAGGGTGAGGAAAGGCGCATGCACATGATGGGCAGTCATGCCACACACAGGATTAAGTTCTACTTTAAGACGCTTCACATCTAAAACAAAGTTTAGACTACATTCAACCCACCAGGGTGAATAGAGTTGCATGAATGCACCTGCGCTCCCAACGCACGCCTGATTGAAATTTGAGGTTTAATGTCCCCTAACCCGCCATATGATTATGAGAGACGCCGCAGTGGAGGGCTCCGGAGATTTCGACCACCTGGGGTTCATTAACGTGTACCCTAATCTGAGCAAACGGGCGTTAAACATTTCCGCCTCCATCAGAAATGCAGCCGCCGCAGCCGGGATTCGAACCCGCGACCTGCGGGTCAGCAGCCGAGTACCTTAGCCACCAGACCACCACAGCGGGGCCAACGCACGCCTCATGGTGGATTTCATGACAGGATTCGCACTACGTAATAACGCAATACTTGCACCAAAAGGCTGTCACCTCATGAGCGCCTCATCAACACTCCCAGCCTTATCCTTGTTTATTTTTTTTAACTCTCACGTACAGGATGAAAGAGGCACCACACTTTCTTCACTTGTCCGTTTCTTGGTCGTTTATCCTGAACCTATCGTAGCCAGCTCAAAATAATTAAACCTTGAGGAATTGGTGTCTATCACTTAGGCTTGGCGCCAGCTATATTTTTGTTTTTTAGTAAGAAAGAAGCTGCCAAGGTTCACTGAACTGAGAACCTAAGGCTGTAATACAAAATAACCATGTGCGCACAAGCCACTTCTACCTTTTTAATTCGCCCGCAATAAAGTTGTCAAAATGGCTATAGTTTTGAGGATGAATTTTGCACTGACTGATCCATACTAAGCGAATTCTAAAATATGTGAACGGCAAGGAACTCATGCAAATAGTTGACTTACCAGAAAGTTCGCTAAACTAGAATATGG
Source organism: Rhipicephalus annulatus (assembly GCA_013436015.1). Classification (NCBI taxonomy): domain Eukaryota; kingdom Metazoa; phylum Arthropoda; class Arachnida; order Ixodida; family Ixodidae; genus Rhipicephalus; species Rhipicephalus annulatus. The sequence goes on from WOVY01013395.1 coordinate 68,758, forward strand.
AAAGGCTTTTACTAGAATATGGGCAGAGAGAAGCCAGCTCTGCTCAATCTTTCGAGTGGATCAGAGTAAATTTCTTTTTTTTATTAAAGCAAGAGTTTTTTATGGCGGTACTCAAAGAAAACACCAATTGTCATTTTCTGATCTACTGAAAAGGTTGAGCAGAGCTAGTCTTCCCGAGCTCGTCCTACGCAAAGGAGCGCCGACACTACTAAAAGTGGTTGAATGCCAAAACGAAAGAACTCATCAAGTAAAAGAAAATATCTGGAATCCCAGTAATATCTCCTACTTACACGCACAGGTGGTCCCATGGCTTAAAGAACGTTGCAAATCGGAGTGGTATTTTCAGCCTCAAGCAACCTAGACAAGTTGTGTTGCTGACTAGATAGAGAACTATCGCAAAACAGAGGAAACCAAAAACGACGAGAATGTAGCATGAATCAGAAGCAATCATGTGGAAAGTGTAAAACATGGTGTTGTTTATGTGGATTCATTGTCCTGTGGTCATATTTATATAGCCAAACCGAAAGATGCATGCATTATTATAAGCTTGAAGGAACACACAACATTGTTGGATAAAAAAATTTCACACATGGCCCACCTATCGTAACTACTGTGGTTCTACCAGACTGCTGTGATACAATTGTTTTATCTAAACACATAGATTTGACTACCAGGGAACTGTTGGAGGTGTTTCACATTGGATGCGGAAAAATTGCATAAATGCAGCCTCTATCACACAAGCATACTTTCGTATCTAGTCAGCACTCTGACCCCCGTATTCTGGAACGCTCCTTCACTCAACGCTTTACCTTCACTTGAGAAAGCCGATGGGAGCGCCATCTCAAGGCACGGCAAGTCACTGCATATTTGCGATAATCTGCTGTGACTCTCGTGTAGCGCAGCGTTATTTTGAGCCGAGCTGTGACCCAGTGCTCAACTCTGTCAAGTGAAGGGTGAAAGTCGACTCGAGGAGCGTTTGTGAATACGGGGGTCAGGGTCTGATCTTGAGGCTTGGTTTTTCACTCTCTTGTGTGTCGTTTTTCTCCTTTTTAAACTTAAGTGATACATATGTACTTTCTTATGTTTCAAATGACCTTCAGCAGTGAGTAAGCGGCCGTGATTCTTGTGCTTTAGCTCTTAAACTCATGTCTGTGTGCGCACCTTATCCAGCTAAAACATGAATCAGTACTAACTATAGCCAATTATTGGTGCTATTTTAAAATGTCCGTTGAAAGAAGACGCACTGACTTCTTTTTGTTGACACGGTGCGAATGCCACTATGTGACTCCAATACGCAAATACGAGGATGTAGCTTTATTCGCCAGCCATCGCTGTACGGCTATCACCGGAACATAAATGATTACACTGTCTCTCATCTTATTACTGTGGCTTAAAGACCACAGTATACAGTTGATTGATATGTGGGGTTTAACGTCCCAAAACCACTCTATGATTATGAGAGACGCCGTAGTGGAGGGCTCCGGAAATTTGGACCACCTGGGGTTCTTTAACGTGCACCCAAATCTGAGCACACGGGCCTACAACATTTCCGCCTCCATCGGAAATGCAGCCGCCGCAGCCGGGATTCGAACCCGCGCCCTGCGGGTCAGCAGCCGAGTACCTTAGCCACTAGACCACCGCGGCGGGGCCACAGTATATAGTTGACAAGTGAAATTCTGCCAACACTTATTATTTCGAATGAAGGTGTTGAGCTCTTGTGTAACCTACACGCGCATCAGCAATAAAAAATTTGGCAGATGCCACATACCTGGGAACTGACGTTATGCGAAGCATGCAGAGGGAGTGTGACCATGTTGCATTTTTTTAATTTAGCGACATGTCATAAAATGACGATAAATATATGTAAAATGTTGGACGCACAGACATATGTTGAAAAGATGCAGATGTTTAAATAAGCAGTTGTTTGCACTATAGAATGTCAAAGAAATATTTATCTTCGATACTGCGCAGGACAGATGTCTGCCTAAAAAAATACGTGATACTTACTTTGACAGAGTGGATGTCTACATGGTGAGTGTGGTGGTGAATTAGATGGTGATCTAGAAAAAGATCTCCGTAGAGAAGGAGATTGTGCTTGTTGTTGCATAGTAGGTGATCCAAAACCCCCCCTTTCACCTGTTAGGATGACATCAAAAAAGCACAAGTATTTAACAAACTTTCCTGCGTAAAGAACAATACAGAGTGAAGCGGAGAGGCAAGCTTCACCGACTCAACGTCGCGAAGGCTTACGTCGTCACCACTAACACCACACCTCGTGCGGTAGGTGCGTCTGCGCCCTACCTTCTCCCACAACGGACTCGGCATTACTACCTGCGCCGCTGCTGCTCTTCACAGCTCAGCATGGGTCTCCTCTCAACCTGATCACCTGCATTTATTCAACGTATAAATTCCCTCTCTCATTTATTCGCCTCCACTACTTGGTATTACACATTTGGCAATCACAAAATTCCGACCTTACGTATATGGCCGCCCATTTGACGTCGTGACTGATCACAAAGCATTGCATTGGTTGCCGTTATTAAAATACCTATCTGGTTGCCTAGATCTCTGGGCACTACGTCTCCAATATTACGATATTCGTGTAATTTATTGGTCAGGCCACAAACATTCGGATGCCGACGCTCTTTCTCGCTCGCCACTTCCACACGATTATGTTGCAGCGTCTGTTTCCAGCTGCGAATGTTCTTGACTTGAACGACATGTCCTCTGAGCAACGCCAGGATCCGTGGATAGCGTCTCTCTTAGAGTACCTGTCTCAGACGTCTCCAAGTACCGAAAACCGTTTACTTCGACGAACTGTTCGCCATTTTACCATCCGTGACGGTCTTCTGTACCGGCGAAACTACCTATCTGATGGCCGCAAATGGTTGCTGGTAATACCTCGCCACCTACGTTCTGACGTCTGTGCCTCCTTCCACGCGGATCCGCAATGCGCCCACGCAGGTATAGTGAAGACGTATGCTCACCTACGAATTCGATATTACTGGCGCGGAATGTACCGCTTTGTTAGGCAGTACGTCCGTTCATGAATCTTGTGCCAACGCCGAAAGTGCTTCCCTCACACAACCACAGGGCCACTCCAGCCTTTGCCTTGTCCTTCTCGGCCTTTCAGCCGCCATGGAATCGGCTTGTGTGGTCCTCTACCATATACACCAAATGGAAACCGCTGGCTAATCGTAGCTGTGGACCACCTTGCGCGCTATGTCGAATCTTCTGCGCTTCCCGAGTTCACTGCGCGTGAAGTCGGCCTGTTCATTCTGCACAACCTCGTCCTTCGGCATGGTGCACCCCGAGAGCTTCTCAGTGACCGTAGGCGTTCCTTCTTGTCGGAAGCTGTACAAGCCCTCCTACGCGAATGCAACATCGTGCACCGAACAAGGACCGCATACCACCCCCAAACCAACGGGATGACCGAGCGATTCAATCGCACGCTGGGTGACATGATCTTCATGTATGTTTTTGATGACCATACGAACTGGAACCGCATACTGCCATTGGTTACTTACGCTTACAATAGCGCAATTCAATCGACAACTGGATTCTCCCCATTCTTGCTTCTTCATGGTCGGGAACCTTCATCGTTCTTGGACACTATTCTTTTGTACCGCCCAGACCCTTCAGAATTGACAACTTTGGCCGAATCCGCCACATATGCCGAAGAATGTTGGCAGCTAGCACGTTCACTAACTACGCACGATCAGGCTCACCAGAAGCACTCGCATGACCGACGCTCATCCCCTTCGTCATACGCGCCTGGGGCAATCGTGTGGCTCCGCGTGCCATCGTCTGCCCCACACCTTTGCTCAAAGTCCATACCCAAGTATGACGGTCCCTACCGGATCCTGCGCCATACTTCACCAGTCAACTACATAGTTGAACCTATTCAGCCACCTACCGTTCAACGGCGCCGAGGGCACGAGACTGCCATAGGTCGCCAAGACGGCTCCTTTCGCACCGGGGAGTCAATGTATTGATAAATACCGGCTCTAAAAACGACGAAGAAGACGTTTGTTGTGGCGGAGGCTCGTGCTGCTGCAGCTGCTGCTTAAACCACTGGTTGCTGTCTCGGTGCTGTTAGGCCCAATAAACGGTTGCTCTACCCCGGCGTGCGTCTAGCAGTATTCTTACACATCTTTCTTTCTCTGCTATCGATGCTCTGTTTCTTTAACCTACTCTTTCCTACCTCATACTATACATGCTCATGCTATGCTTTTCCTGCTCATTCTCCTGCTTTCACCTTCATTGCACTTTCCCGCCTTTTTGCTTTGATATACCATACATAGTTCTGCTAGGATTCAGCCTCTCTTTATTGTTTCTTTCGTCCTCCTTTTCAGTTTATTCCCGCACACCCACATTTCACTTTTTCTTCCATGCTATATATAGCAATTATATATCTGGCTATGCTGTGCTTAATTTTTTTTCTTCTAATTTTGGTTGTCTATGCTGCATAACATACTGCACCCACTTAAACTCGGCGTTAACTGCGACGCAAACTGATGACACGCGTTCTGCGTTCAATCATGTTTTACATTCCGCTGTCGTACAAGCGCTCATACGCATGTGTTCAGCACAATGATTCACTAAAATAGGGGTTTTGTGGCCACGCGAATTTATCCCCAGCTACCCAAGCTGCACAATTGTTGTCTGCTTGTATCTTTCACACGATAGTTTTATGCCAAGTTTCAACAAGATTCAGTGACGTCTTTTCAATACAGAAATGACGTCAAAGAAATAAACCTAATTAGAAGACAATAAATTACGTTTTGTCTACGAAAACGAGACCCTGACCTCTTAGTCAGTCACAACAGATACTGGGCACATTACCCCTCTGTGCCATGGGCACATACTTTGAAGGATTTAAAGCATGCCTTTTATATCTACCACTGTCCGATTATGCTGTTCTCGGTGAAGTGAAGTGAATCATCACGACACGCGCGCCTGTGGACGTGGGTGCTACAGTACTAATGAGCAGCCGTAAAGAGTTTGTGCATTCTCCTGGGTGTGTGCGCGTGCGTTCGCAAACGCGCGAATGGAGCAACGAGACCTCAAGGTACGAGCTAATAGCACGTGAGCAAACCTAACGGAGCCATCGGCTTCCTTTTTGCTCTCTTTTCTATCTCCCGTATGCAGCAGCACCAACAATTTTAAATACGCAGCCGGCCAGAAAGAAAGACATAACGCGCACTGTATTCCCATCTAATCGGGCAATGACGTTCACCAAACAGTTTTAGTTGGACGTCCACAACAGTTCTGCGGATGCAGTTAGGAGGCAATTTGCTTTGGCAGGCGGCGTCTGCAAACTAGTTGCGGATGCTAAACTAAATCTGTTCAATAAGTAAACTATGCCGCGAGTCGGTTACCGTAGCCCAGGTGTTGCTACAATCAGTCAGACTCTTTTGACTGTTACTTCACTTTCTTTGGTTTGCCTCTCACCATAAGCATCTCTTTGATGCTTCTGTTTTTAGGCCCTAGCTAGCAAATGCAAATTGCTACATGGTCACTGCAGGGCTTTAGCCACGTAGTGCTGGGTTGTTTCTACATTGATGCTTAGAGCAAAGACGTTCGAGTTAAATCAGACAGAGACGACAAAACATTGAGCTCAAGCGAAGCGTTCGCACCTATCGTAGATCTACGTGCAAAATATTGTTAGCGACAAGTTTCATAGTTGTGGGAGTCTTCTCGCAGTGATAGTTGGGGTTCTCGTTCTTAGGTATTTTCTGGTTGTGCGTACTCACTGTCTTTTCGACTCACCATAGTCACTGCGCCTCTGCTCAAACAGGCTGACTGCTTCATTTTTTATTTTGAGACCAATCGTGAGTATTAGTATTTGATCAATTTCTGTGGCACATACCCATTCATGGTGAAGATAATTTTTTTTCATTCACCGGACATAAATTATTTGCTTAAAAGCTCCACTGTAAACACTGCGAAGATTGGTTCGCGAAGGCCCCATCAGGCCACATCATATTGCTTGCGAATCTTTGTGATATTTTGCAATTGTAGTGCTAACAATATGCGCAGAACATGACTAAACTTTATTTAGGAGCTAACATGAGCCAAAAGCACTTGGACTTGGTGAGTTCGTACATACCCGGATAGGCTTCAGTGCGATTTGGATGAAGGTCTAGGAGAGACAGAGAACGCATACGAGTGCTCGTCTGTGTTCTGTGTGTCTTCTTGGTCTTCGTCAAAATCACGCTGAAGCCTATTCGTGTAACATGAGCCTCAAAATAACGCTGGAATGTTCAATTACTTGTATGCAAAGGTTGAACCTTTCCGCGGATGACCAGGTTACCGAAGGCCATTAACCGTGCGCACAGCTGGTATATCACTACTGTTGCCTGTACGCTCTTCAGTCTACCTTTTAGTGGAAATAACTTCGCACAACTCAGTTTGATTCAATTTTTGTTTTACTTTTTAACATCACCACTTTGTAACAGTATATTAGGGTACTGCCTCTGCTGCTGATGACTTTTTACACAGGAAAGAAATATGGCCACTCGGATTACATGTACATACATTTGCTACTACAATCCTAGGCATTCCCAGAATAGCTATATGTACTCAGACTAAGTGATTGTACTGTACCAGTTTCTCCATCTGAAGTATACGCCGGATTATCTATTCCGTCCGGATAGAGTCCTCTCGCTGCGAGTACGTAAGTCGGAGCTTTTTCCAAAGTTGACAAAATACTCAATATGGCAAATACAAAGAAGATACTTAAGCGCCTAAGCTGCGCCATGTATTGCTGTTTCAAACGACAACAAGCATACCTTCACCTTTGCAAGCTCATATGTTTTATCGTGAACAATACACAGAAATTTTATTTCGTTTCGCTCATTTTTTCCCTTTGTGCCACACTTTTTCAGCTTCTTAACAGTAAGGAAAGCTATTACATTCAGCTGTCTCTTACAACCGTGCACTTGCTTTTTGGGTCGGAGCTTTTACGTATGAATTTAAACCAAAGACAAATAAGTCGGGTAGCATGTAAAAATAGGAAAAGTGAAATGGCTTTCGTGCATAGCTTAACTTCAATGGCATGTGCGCTCAAAGAATAAAAAGAGCCCTTCGGCACCTTTTTGCAGTATATGCAAAACTTATATGTGTAGGCCTTTTTGGGGGGCGTGTTAACCCACTTTTGGAGTCATGGATAATACAGCTAATTAAAAAAGCCCGCTAACTCTCTTTTGGAGACGAAAGGGAATTAAATCACTCGTAAAAATGATGCGGAAGCTCTCTTTCGCAAAGTCGTGAGTTCCACAGCTTACGTGAACCGTATCAACTTGACTCCCTAACGGCAGGCACGTGTGGTTGGCGCAGACGTAGCAAGTTTGCACTAGTGGCGTAAAGCTGGTCGGACAAACACCAGATACAAGCACTGCTGGTGTTCGACATCTGCAATGGTTTTGCAACTAATATTTGCTACAGATGCTGGGCTGTCCACCAAGCCCGCGAGGCGGCTGAGGAGCTTGGCATCTCAGTCCCCACGTGGGAGTTGCCCGCCGCACAGTGATCTGTGTTTTGGAGGACCAAATAAAAGTTTATCCAATCCAATCAGTTATTGCTAGTGGTACTTAATATGGCTAGACTCGGCTATTGTCCGCTTTTCGTCATTTCTCCACTTTATGGACGTATCACAAAGTTATGGTGCAATCTTGTCACGTAACTACTGGTAACGCGATGTTATGTGATTATGTTCACGTGTCTAATTGTTACGCGATGTTACGTAACTTGAGTCATGTGGCTACTAGTTGCGGGCTGTTACGTGGTTTTAGTCACACGATTACTCGTTACGTGCTTTTGGGCAAGCGCAGTCCCCGAGACTGGCTTTGACGCGGTTTCGACGGGTAAGTTTCAAGCGAGGGCATCCTACGTGAAGTTACGTGTTTTAGCGGCATAACTAGTTTGCGTAGTTCACGGCGGGAACACCCCACGTTACTAACTTGGTGATGTGAATAAATTTAGGGGACTAATGATTACGTGTTTCTTTAACATTTCGCGAGACGGGTTGTTGCGTCATATTAGATGATTTTAGTCACCTCACTTGTTGTAAATATACGTCCCTTAGATTTTGCCAGTTGACTATAATTGAGCTATGTTAGCCGATGTAAGCCAATTTTCAGTCCCTTGACAAACCGTAACAGTATGTTACGTGATCTTCAGTGACATTACAGACACGCCAATAGCATATATTCTGCTCTACACAGCACAAATGGGCACACACCTTGGGTAGCGAAAAATAGGCTTAGAATAGAATGTTGAAGTAAATGCATGCCTGTTCATCAAAATAATAATTCCAGTTTACGGTATTCAACTCAACGAAACCATTAAAGAGGCGCACTCTTCCAAAAGTGAAGTAATTGTTTTTTAGCAAGATTCAAGCATGTGGAGATATTTTCGTAAATGGCACTGACTAAAAAAAGGCGAAACGTTCTTCTCTGTATGCGGAACGCGTGGTGTACTGATAGTTTCATAGGAGTGCAAACTTGAATTATATTTTGAAATAGTTTTCACTCGAAAATACCCATCAGTAATCCTCATTTTTCCTTAAACAGTCAACAATATCAGCTTTGGAAACTGCGACCACACAAGTGAAATGTTGCCAGTACTCTTAACGAGATAAAATCTTATGCTTCCATTACGCATATCACAAAAGAACACCCATCTTTCGCATTTGTAGTGATGCACGAAAATGCCGCGTCATGTAGCCATAGTAGTCGGCAACCCCAAGAGTCAAGTGCAGTAGTCGAAAAATCCACAACACGAAAAAGAAATCTCTACCCAAATATTTTCAAAGGTAAGCTTATGAGCAAAAAATTTAAGAAGTAAGTCACATAACTTTAGAGGATGCTGACTGATGCTTGTGAAAGTGTCTTCACCTATTAAGCATATAACAGCTTTCTTGGCGGAGTATCTTAGTTGATGTCGTATTTTGACGCCCACTCGAATAGTCACCTCGGAAGCATAAGGACCTTCAAAACAGCGTCGGGTCATTCTGTAGTCAATCAATTCCCTATACACTATTTGCCTTGTCGGGAGGCTCTAAAGATAGAATAATTTGCAAAGAAAAGCATTCATTTACCTGATGCCCTAACTGCAAATATTTTTATTAGGTTCACTTGGTCACTGTTAACAGAGTGGCATCGATGTCCACGCACTTAATAGCACGAATGCGGCACAAGCGCCGAAAACACCGCAAAAAGATCAAGCGCAGAAGAACGCTCGGACGACACTCATAGGACTTACGTGAAACACTCGCTGATACTGACGAACATTTTGTTATCAGACCTCATGTGAGCGTTCAGTTTTCTTTATCGTCAGGCGCCATTGTGGGGGTGTAGAGGGTGTTAAATATTGTGTGAACGACAAAGAGCGCCACTTACATCATTAGGTGGAGTGCATAGCAATCGGGTTGGCTTAGCCATGGGCACAGTGGCTCATTCCTTTCCTCTACAAAGGGTAACTAACTGGACTCCCACAGAAAGCAAGCGGGTTAGGGGGAGACAGAAGGTGAAATGGGCAGATGGGATCAAGGAGTTAGTGGGTAGAAATTGGCAGCAGCAAGCCCAGTGCCGAGTTGACTAGCGGAACATGGAGAGGCCTTCGTCCTGCAGAGGATTTAATCGGGCTATGATGATGAAGTGAAACAACTGACGTTCTTTTCCTTCTCCTTCCTATAATATACCATAGGTGGCTGTGGAATACAAAACCGTTCCTCTGGAATTTTATTTCTTCGACACTCCAACATCCCTGTTCCGCATCATAACTTCACATTCCACCCATGTATATTCTATATAAGAATGTGTGCAGTGCTCACGCAATTGTTATCTAATGGCCATATTTTGTAGCCATTGTTCTGTGAATGAATTATTTCTAATACTAGGACCTTACTGCTTAGGGACCATCTATTTTTGGGAAAAGAAAAGTCCCATTGAAATACCTAAAACATAAAATCCCGCAAGTTACAGGGCAAACGGCTATTTATTAGGAAAGTTTAACAGGTATGACAGTCACACGCTCTCTAGAAGATATAGGTGTTTTAAGGGTAGTTATTAAATATCTCTGCGATGGGATATGCGTCAGCATTTTTGTAATCCTTGGTGTTAGTTGTGGGGAACTCAACACTATATTTGCACTAGTATGTTACCCTTAGTACAAATGAGAAGTCATGAACACAGATTTGGGTTGCGCAAAAAAAAACGCGAACAAAGGAGAGGGAACAGTACTGGTACTGTTAACTAGGACGCTATTCTTTTATACGTCACAGAGATGATAAAGTATGTGACCTAATATTTTGATTTCCAGGTGCCAGGACTAAAGTTTTCTGTCGTCTACTGTACGTTTACTTTCAAAAGAGGTAAGGTTTATGAGATGGCAATGGAGTACACGTTGAAAGTCTTTAACAACATAAGTCACTGCAACACGCGCTTCTTTCTATTTTTATGCTGTATACGCTCCGCATACCAATTTAACTACTGTATTGTGGGAAGGGCGCCACACTTACTGAAAACTATCTGGATAATCTGAGAACTTTCTGATGAGTTTACGTGCTAAACGTGAACACTTCCTTCTTGGACATACGTGGTAGCTAGCGATAATGCTGGTATTTTAATTGAACTATGTATAGTAGAAAAGCCAGCACGCTTGAGCACTTATCAATTGATTAACATTGAGGCTCTATTTCTCGATATCAGAATACAGGTCGCATCTCTTGCTGCAGCCTGAGATCTCATTTAACGTCCAAAAGTGCAGCCACAGAAAGAGTTTCACCATGAATACGCCCACTGCTGCCTCCAATCATGAAAGCAACATATGGTATTCCATAATCATCGAGTTAAGAACATGAAATTAAAATAATTTAGACTTTAGTGCATCACAGGACAAACCTTTACATGATAGGTTCTGTTGACTGCAAAAGCAATGATCGGGAATCATTAGAAATAAAAGTCAGGATATTGAGCCTGAAAACTGTGATATGATGTTTGGAAAGGCCGTAGTAGAAGTTACAAAGTATTTTACAAACTTAGATTTTTCATGTGCACCTAAAACGCACGCAATTCCAGCAATTATCAAAACGATGCCTGCCGACACATTCGGTACTTGAGCATTTTCATGAAGTCAATATGAAAGTATACGCCGGCACAAGCAGCTTAAGACTCGGTGCCGTCCTTGCAACAGACGACTGGTGAAGTAGGATAGTTATCAGGTACGGTCAACGGCCAATACATCTGATACGCAAGCAAACTGTTCCCCAACAAATAGGACCTTAGGAGTTGTGAAAGGCTACCACCTCTGGTGTTGCCTAAAAAACTTGGCGATCCTTCTGACCAATTCGAACGGAGGAGTCTTTGACATCAGGAATTTGTCACTATCAATTCCAGATGAAAGAAGTATGACGTGCACGGCCTGTATCGCATCAGCGCCGACCTGCCAGCACACTATGAATTTGAATTTCGTATTTATTTCAGACAAAGACAAGTAATATGTACATTTGCCCTGTCTAGGAGGAGTGACAAAAAGGCACGAGTGCCTGACTGGGTGTCACACCCCTTTTTAGACACATACAACTCAAACATCAGTGGCAGTTATCTAAGCAAAATACACAAGGTTACATATAGTATACATATTTTGGCCAAACATATACAGGATTTTCTACATATATACATTGTTCTATATACATATGACACAGAAAGATTTTCTATATACATATACAGTATAAACTGCAGCAAGGTAAAAAAAAAGGAAAACGGAATTATTCTTGTATTGATAGGAGATATGCAGTTAAGTTTCTTTTGAAGCATTTCATGTGCATCGTTTCTTGTACCAAGTTTATCACGGTAGGATGATGATTTAAAAAGTCTGCTATAACGTAAGATTGTTTTTGCATACCATAGTTAGTTCGTGTAAAACCTTTATCATACCTAGTTTTTCTGGTTTCGTAAGCGTGTCCTTTTCACAGAAATTGTCGAAAAAAACTATCGTGGCATAACTTTTTTTTCTGAAATATTGTAATGCCTAGCTTCTTTTTCAGTATGTGTTGCATTGTTAATATAGTGTTCGCTTTAAAAAGTGGAGCGGAGTGAGTTAAATATGGCACATTTTCAATAACTCGCACAATACGTTTTTGTAGGATATACAGCTTTTTAAGATTTGTTTTTGTTGTTGTTCCCCACACAAGGAGGCAGTATTGTAAATGGGAATGAATTAGTGCGTAATATAGCTGGAGTTTTAACCAACGTGGCAAAAGTTGCTTTGCTCTGCTGATAATACCTATTGAACGTGAGATGCGTCTTGTGAGGTTATCGACATGAGGAGACCAGCTGAGATTTTCTTCGAAAAGAACACCGAGAAATTTATGTATTCTTACACGCTCGATGATCTCGCCACGAAATTTCAAATGTACGTCATTCCTGATTGACTTATTTCGGCAGCGAAAAATTATATATTTAGTTTTTTTGGTATTTAGTTCTAGTTTATTTACAATAAGCCACTCAGATAAATTATTGAGCCATTTGCTAGCTTGCAACTGAAGAATATGTAGGTTCTCTCCTGAAAAAAATACATTCGTGTCATCGGCGTAAAGAATTATATCTGGCGTGAACGGAATATTACCTATATCATTTATATATAATAAAAAAAGAAGTGGTCCAAGGATGGAACCCTGAGGAACACCGTATTTAATTTCACCTAAAACTGATTTTGAATGATTGGTGTCTGTGTATTGGTAGCGGTTTGTCAAATAACTGCGTATAAGGTCAAGAGCAAGTCCCCTAACGCCATATTCGCTTAACTTTTTTAATAAGATATCATGCTTAATAGAGTCAAATGCCTTTTTAAAATCAAGAAATATCCCTAGAGTATACTTTTTGTCTTCAAAATTCTGAATTATTTTTTCTTTGATACTTAAAAGAGCCATTTCACTTGACTTCTTTTTTTGAAAGCCGTATTGATTGCCTGTAAGTACATCATTTTTAGTGCAGAAATTCATAATTCTTACATTAATCATTTGTTCGAAAACTTTTGAAAACAGTGGTAGTACCGAGATTGGTCTGTAGTTGTTCATGTCATTTCTATCGCCTCCCTTAAATATAACTGTTACTCTAGCGATTTTTAGTTTATCAGGGAACACGCCTGTAGCCAAGATGAGGTTGCATATGTGCGATAAAGGATTGCTGATACTGTTGACAACTGCTTTTATCGGCTCGGCTTTTATCTCGTCCTGGCCACATGCGGATGCATTTTTTAACTTTAGTATTTGGGATTTAATTTCATGTTCTGTTGTTGGCTCCATGAAAAGAGACTTCAAGGAGTTATGCATAATGTATGACCTGTAATTATGGCTGTCACAGTTATCACTTACCGATGCTCCACATTTTAAAAAGTGTTCATTAAACTTATTAGCCAAAGATATACCGGTATAAGTTATATCGCTGTCTACAATTTCAGAGACGCTGAGTGGCTCTTTTTGCGGCAGTAGGCCTTTTAATGTTTGCCACACACGTTTGGGGTCATTTAGAATGGTTTCGAACTTTCTTTCGTAATAACAATTTCTTGCTTCTTTGATATCACGCCCTAGTTTGTTTCTAATTTTCTTATAAACAGTTAGGAGATTAGGTTGTCTAGTTTTAATGAATTGACTAAAAAGTCTGTCTCGTTCCTTCATTCTCCTTAGAAGCACCGTGGTAATCCAAGGTTTCCTACATTTCTTGTTTTGTTTGATAGTAGTTACAGGAAATGCTTCATCATAAAGTTTTTTAAGGTGATTGATAAAATAATTGTAAGCATTGACAGGATCCGTTAACTGATACAGATAAGACCATGAGGTTTCACTAACAGCCGTTTGAAAAGCAGCAACATTGCATTTGTTAATCTTTCTAAGTTTAAAAGCTTTATTGGCACGCATTCTATGTGTTTTTGAATGAGGGTTAAAGAAAACAAAAATTGGCATGTGATCACTGACATCAGATATCAAGACACCTGCTTCTATGACATTCGTTTGTGGGATAAAGCATAGATCAATTAGAGTTTCGGAGACATCTGTTACTCTTGTCGGTACATCAATTGCATTTTCTAGGCCGTAAGAGAGAAATAGATCAAGAAGAACTTGTTTGTTGCGTTCTAGAGACAGCATATTGATGTTGAAGTCACCCGTCGTAACAATAGTCAGACCGAGTTCGGAACAAAAATTCAACATACGTTCTAAAAAGTTAAAAAAGGCATCTATGGCACCAGAGGGCGGCCTATAAATTACCACAATTGCAGTATGGTAGCACTTCATCATGAGGGATTCGTAGTGTGGGTTTACGACTGAAAACTCTGTCACAGTTTCGAAATGCAAATCGTTTTTGATATAAAATGCTACCCCGCCTCCTCGCTTTTCTTTTCTGGATACGGTTGTACATCTGTAACCTGGGAATTGTACCTCATATTCATCGGTGAACCATGTTTCAGAAAAGGCTAAAATGTCAAAGTTGTATTTAAAATCATCAAGAAGCATGCAAACGCGTTCTTCCTTACTTTTCAAGCTTTGCGCATTTAAATGCAGAATAGACAAATCGTTTCTAGAGCATGATGCGGCGGAAGCCTTAAAAGCGTCCTTATCATAATATTTATTGAACCTTGCCATTTTTATACGTCACGTGCCATGACAAGCAGCATGCATGAGAGCCCTATTTTATCTTTTCGAGGTCATCCATCGTGATAATCCGAATTACACGATCGCGTGGGCTACGGCGAACAAACAATTTACCACTCTTATGCCACACAAACTGATATTCTCGTTCAACTGCTCTTGTTTTCATCTTCCAGAAAAGCTGTTTGTTTTGCGCTGTTAGGTTTTCATTCAGAAATATTTTTGATTTAGTTTTCCTCAGTTCACTTTTCTTCGCTAGCCAGCTGTCCCTAATCTTTCGCGAAAAAAACCGAACCAAAATGGGCGGAACCGTCTCTGTTTTGCTTGCATTATCAGTTTTTCTCTTGGGTGGCAGTCGATGAACGGCTTCCACATCCTGGTCAGAAAGATGTGGGACGTCAAGGTCATCTGCTAGCCTATTAAGTTTGTCAAGCAAATTCTCTCCTGCATGATAGGGCATACCGTGTATTTCTAAATTTAGTCGTCGGCTGTACTGATCCAAGTCATTAAGCTCTTGTTTCAGCTTTCCGATTTCGAAATCGTTCACTTTGATCTCAAGTTTTTCCACGCGTTTTTTTAGTCCTGTAATATCGGCATTCTGCTGTTTCATCTGCGAAATGACCTCATCATATTTCTTAGCCATCTCCTGCACTGCATGTTCGACGCTGTCAACAGTTGGCTTAATTTCATCTAGTGCATCTACTTTCACTTTCATTTCAATAAGCACAGCAAGTTTGCGGTGTATTTCGTTGATTTCACGAGAAAGGTCCACTTCAGTTTCGTCGTTGAAATTTGTTGTGTTATGACTTCCTCGAGGCTTTGTGGTTTTGCACGTAGCGCATTTCCAGGTTTTTATTGTGGCGTCTGTCTTTTTTCGATACGCGGATAGTGATACCCCTGAACAATTTCCAACATGGTAATGATAGTTGCATTCGCAGCATAACAAGTACTGCTCTTCGCCATGAAATGATTTATGGCAGGCAAGACAAGTTTCTGGCATTGTGCGTGCTAACACAAGCTCACGACACAAGAGACACTCAAGAGGCGAGTTACTCAGCAGCAGCGGCAACCACGGGCTTAATGAGCACTAGGTATACAAAGAATAAACTAACCTGTAAACACGAAGAAATCATTCAGCACCGGGCCATAACAGCACGTCGCCACTGCTGCCGAGTAAGTGTGGTCTGTTCCATCGATGTCAGGCTCCTTTTGTAGGCGTTTCGTGGTGACGTAGGGGTCACGTTGATTGGTGTAATCTTCTCGGTAGTTTCCAGAAGTGTGGTTCCGGTCTCTTGATATGTTGCGTTGCGCGTCAGTAGTGATGTAGGTAATCCTGTAAACACGAAGAAATCATTCAGCACCGGGCCATAACAGCACGTCGCCACTGCTGCCGAGTAAGTGTGGTCTGTTCCATCGATGTCAGGCTCCTTTTGTAGGCGTTTCGTGGTGACGTAGGGGTCACGTTGATTGGTGTAATCTTCTCGGTAGTTTCCAGAAGTGTGGTTCCGGTCTCTTGATATGTTGCGTTGCGCGTCAGTAGTGATGTAGGTAATCCTGTAAACACGAAGAAATCATTCAGCACCGGGCCATAACAGCACGTCGCCACTGCTGCCGAGTAAGTGTGGCCGTGGGCCTCCACAGTTGACAACGGCAATCACTGGTATTTTGAAACCATACGTTCCAACGAATTCTGCAAACAACGGTGAACCAACCTGGTATTCTGGGGTCATGCATAATGGCTTGAGGATAAGACTGCCACTGTTCTGACAGTATTCAAACAAGAACTGTACACGTTGCTGTATGTACTGTAGGTGACGGGATGGCGTCCGACGTTGGCATGTCGTCGTGGCATGTTAAATGAGCAGGCGAGACGTACAGGAGAAAGCGAGCTGCCGAAGTTGAGCAGCGGCTGTGGCATCCAGCCAGCGAGAATCAGAACGAACATTCGAGACTCCGCGTGCCACGAGCCACTGGCGCCCATCGTCTTTTTCCCTAGCCGGCTTGAACATCTGCGGGATACATCGAGAATGATGTTAGAAGGTGCTAGCAGTTCATGAGGGTTCGAGCAGCAGGCAACAGTGTACTGGGGAAACTAATGGCGTGCAGCGTCACAGCAGGCTCTTCGTTCATAGTGTGATATGTGCCGTGGGCCTCCACAGTTGTCAGGCCTGGCTGAAGTTGTCGAATCGGCCGGGGCCGACAGTGCAGTGGACCGGATCTCTGCAGCATATCCGACGGCGCCCAGGGCAGCGGCCGGTGTTGAAACTGCGACAAAGAGAAGTGGCAACGCCTTTGCTAAAAGAACCGGAACATCGCAAGCAGGATCCGTGAACTCCATTGTAGCGGGTCTCTCGAGAAACGGGTCGATTGACGCGGAAGGTTGGTCTCCGTTACCTGGGCGCCAGTTGATGTCGGCAAAAGAACGGTCCTAACTGGCTGTGGTGCGGGAAACGTCCTAGAAGGTAATGATCAAGATGCCGTGGTGTCGTTTGTGGGAGGAGGAGCACGCTTGAGGCCGTAAATTTTGAGCATGGCATCTCGCAATTGATTGTACGGGCGCGGGCTCCAGAAGTATGTGAGGCGGCGTTTGAGGTCATTTAGAAGATTGTATTCCCATACCTCGTACATAAACTCCTGGATCCAGATGACATTGCGATTTAAAGCCACTGCAAAGTTCTCGAACCAAGACTCTAGGTGAGAGGTCCGAAATGGTGGCAGTGGTGGGTCGAATTGCAGCTATCAAGATTGCACTGGCTGGAACATGACAGCGGAGCGCGAGAGCAGTTGTGCCGCACCGGTCACTTGTTCGTGAGTCCATGATCACCAATTGTAAGCGACGGGATGGCGTCCGACGTAGGCGTGCTGACGTCCCAGCTTAAATAGGCACACGAGACGTACGGGAGAAAGCAAGCTGCAGAAGTAGAGCAGCGGCGTTGGCGTCTATCAAGCTAGAAGTAAAACGAACACTTGAGGCTCCGCGCACGCCATGAGCCACCGGCTCCCGTTACACTTTTCCCTAGCCGGCCGGCCGCCACTAGCGCTACGCTGCAGTACAATATTGAAGCAGTTGACTAGAAATAACGGGGAAAATCTTCAAGAAATAAGGAATGTTTTTACAGAATATTCACGGTGGGTCCTCAACGAAGATTGCTGGACAGCAAAAACAAATTCCAATTGGAGTCTCCGCCGCCTTAGGGAAACACTCTTTGTTGTCCATCACGGCTTGTCACATTGCTTTTGCCACAGATATTTTTCTTCTAGGCAAAAGTGAGCGCCAGGACCAATAATTTTCGTAGGAGTCTACTTTTGTTTAGTTTAACAAGGCGATAACGCTGGTCTGCTGCCATTCCTGATGTATCTGATTGATGAGAAAACAGACTAGCAATACAAAGATCTTTGTCATGGTAGCGGTGAAGGCTACCAGCGTAAACGACAGCCATAACAGTAAGACTTGCAAGAAAAACAGTCGTTAACTTCTGGAATGGGAACCTGTCTGTAATGGGAGCCCGTGGTATAAGAACCTAAATAAAGACAAGGATTAACGAAGGTGTATATGAACTAGCAGCGAAGTTTTCATTGATGTCCATCTATCACCATCGCCGGGTACTTCTGGTGAGGACAGCAAAAAATAAAAATAAAGTATAAACATCTACTCAAAAGCATAGGTGGTAGCTACGTAAAGCAATTAAGCTAAGTGATGCTAATAATCACTTTCAGTTGTTTTTCAGTTGTTTTTGCTAGCTACGAGATGTTTTGTATCACTTTTTTACACCTCTATAAAAGTCATAAGAGAGAAAAGCACAATTCACAATATTGTTTCAGGAGAAGATTCGGAAAAGAAATTTGCTTTATTTATGAAATAGTGTTGTTGCAATATACTGAGAAATACTTCGCGGATAAAACTAGACGGTACAATCTCTCACGAGCACTATAATATGAAAGTTTAGGTCGAAAAACAAAAGAAAACCAGTAAAGTGAGCGAGCAACCGTGAATTAATCCTGTGGAGTGCAGGGTTTCCTTGATCACCGTCCAGCGTTTTCCTTGAAGGGCGATGGCCCATTGTCTGGTCACTCTGCAGTCACAGAAATCGTTATGTTCATCTTCAGTGGGCTTGTTTAGTTTATACACGTATGTGATGAATAACGACGTACGTGTGATAGCAAAGCTCAATAATTAGCAATGCTTTATTGGCCCCAAAATACGCCGGACTAAAAAAAGCAGCACAAACCCAGCGTAGCCCTCATATTTATACTACCTGTATGCGCTCCCAAACTCTGCTGTTACAAAAAAAAGACACGGTCAGATATTTAGCTGAATGCCCCATCAACCACAAAGTCTTTCGACAGCTTACTTCGTGAAGTTTAAAACGAAAACCACCGAATCCTTCCACTCAACTTTTTTGTGTTATTATTCTTTATTTTCTCTAGTCTTCCAACCATATATTCAGCGATGATGGCTGTGCCGATAAGCATTTGACCACTTTGAAACTTTTGCGACTGTTATGAATTGACTTTGAACATAAAATGTACAATCATCGCGTGGCACTTTTCGTACTTCAATTTCCCAGGGAAGGTCCCTAGGATTTCTCCTGGTTGCTTTCGCATCGAAACCGATCTCGCACAGCCTTACCACGGTGTTCCGCCGCGCTCAAAAATTTACCAAAGTATGTCTCAAGAGATCCTTCAAAAAAAATAGGCTGCTTGAACTGGGCTTCCGTGATTCACAGTCAATAGAACACTTATAAAATTATAATTTATAAGCTTTCAATATTAGTGGGTGTACAGGCGACGCCGAAAAAAAACACACAGATGGCTACCTTGAAAAAGGTGCTTCAAGGTGCTAATTACACTAAACAGCCACTGGTTCAGGGCAACATGGACGCTTGGAGAAATCAAAAATTCGTGACATTTTGACTAGCGGACTCCCTGCAACAAGAAGACAATTCTGTTTCTCCTAACGTTGGCTCTAGTGACACCTTGTGTGCACGTATTTCACATAATTGCGCTTATTCAATTATGCCTCTTGATATCGTATTGTTCACAATCTGGTAAAATTAATGCGCAAAGAACGCTACTAACAGATAAAGGTCAGTATTGTTTGGTATTGTATTATAGGTTGAACAAAGGTAAACAAATGTCCTCATTTTGACGGCTCCCTTGCTTTAGTGCAGATTTATGAAAGCGTAACTACAAACAGTTCAAGAGATAATTCAAAGACTTTTTTTGAGAATTGATTGAATAGAAAGCATGGCAATCAATATTTTTTTTCTTTTTATGCACGAAATATATTTTGATAGATTACTAATTTGCATTTAAACTAAGGCACACTTCACTCTTATGTGATTCAGCATCGGCTAAGCTAAATTGAATATTATTTAAAGAACACTGAGATATTTTGTCACCCCTCGTTACTATCAGGAAGTTGATAGATCAAAAAAGCATACACACTCTGCATATTCGCATTAGAGCGAGGTACGTACTCATACGATGTCGTGCATTATGTGGTCGCTGACGTGGCCTCGGTGGTGGAGGTGCAGGTCCTGTGAGAGAGTCACTGTTTCTTAACAAAATGATGGGAGAATGAATGGAAAATATGCTTTTAGCTATGACACGATCGGCCAAGATATTGTATCTAGCTTAGAAGGCCTACATCTATTTAGCTTCCTGCTTGGTCACGTGGGCAAACCATGATTATTGCGCATACTTGCACTAAAAACACGATACTCGGAGGATGTTTGCCGTATTCTGTAATTTAAAAAATCAACTTTTCAATGCAGCACTGAATTTTTATAGTAAATGAATGGCTATAATAAATAGCTAGCGTTAAAGAGCTCATTTCGCGGAAATTTCGGTGTCTGCGCTGGCGCCGGTCTCGGCGTCGGTGTCTTTGATTGTGAGCGAAAAATCATCATATGATACATAACCATAAAATCAAGAACGACGCAAATAAAATAACTGACAAGAAAACCTGGAGCAGAGTGGGGACCCAAGCAGGGTTGTTTGGGTTTGACTGGAAATGAAACCTGCGCTGTTTCCGCGGCAAGCGGATGTTCTACAACACCGCCACGACTCTGCTTCTGTAAAGAGCGAAAAGACTTACTCTACCTTTAAATGTAGTGAAAGTAGCTTTCATGCTTTTCAAACACAGACATCCTGTATACATGCTTCCCAATCCAACATAAAATATTGCAGTAATATAGCGTAGTTTAGGCGTCCATTGCCAACGGGCGTCACAATATGTGATTATCATATTTGCTCGCCGGTTGAAAGCCGGTACCCCACTACAAAAGGCACACACCATACTGTTCTTAAATTCTTAAGGCCACGTATACTGGGTGCGTAACAAGTTGCAAAATATTTCATGCACTAAGTGTTTGAAATACGCACTAGGAACAGACTTTCACTATTGCGTTCAACTCCTGAAAGGGAAGATCTAGGGTCCCTAAATTTTTATTATTGGTGTACCAAAAATGTTCTGCCAACAGGCACAATATTGTCACAGGTATGGAAATATCACTCTGGCAGAGTTGATGAAACGGCGCTGAGCGGAAAAGGTTACTAATGTGTTGTGGGGCTGAGTCTGGTTCACCCTGTTTAATTGCATTCTGTGCACCCCTGAGCAGTGTGATATCACTCTGGTACCAACTGATTACACCTGAATAAAACCTCCTGGTAACATTTTTGTGTAGGTTGTGGGTCTTAAAATAACCAGGTTCTATATTTCCAGAGCGGCTGCCACCGTCATCCAGCCGCCGTCCCTGAAGACTGTCCGCAGTCTTCGCAGGCCCCACCAACTATGTCCGGTGTGATACTTTCAAACCTGCTAGACACCGCCACTTTTCGCACAACCAACAAATCAGATGTTGACGAATGGCTCACCTAGTCCGAGCACGTGAGCAATCACTACTGGTGAGACGAGATGCTTATGTTCACAAGCATCATTTTCTATTTTCGGGGTGAGCCTCGTGGGTGCTCCATTGTCCACTAGTAAGAAATGACAGTATGAGGCGTGTGTAAACCGCAGCTCTGCAATTTATTTGGCCTGTATCTTGCTCGTCATATGGCATCGAGACAGACACTTGAACCATGTGTTCAATCTTCCGCTGAGTCTTACGTCATCTATATTCAAGACGTGCAAGTCCTGTGCCACAAGTCCGGTGAAGACATATCAGAGGCACACAAAGTCAACATCGTGTAGAAGGGCACAGTTTACGATGCCTTCAATATCCTAATGTGTAAGAGCTGTGCCATAGTTGATTCCATCATATCTGAATGACGGTGGCTTGAACGAACAAAAAGCAGAAGGATGACTCGGTGCTTAAACCATCTTTCGAACGCCGTTACGACTTCCTTGTGTGAAGACCGTGCGCCGCTATACCCAAAGGCAAATTTCACTATCACCAGGATCGTTCGCCAGAAGCCGGAAGCCATGGCTCCTGATATTTGAAAGTTCCCAGGACAAGGCTTCTTAGCAATCATTTCAGTACTCTAAACCGTCGTCATGCAGACGTTTGCCCACATGGGTGTGCTGCCTCTCTGATCCGCTCACCTTACGCGAGAGCCCATAGGTACCCCAGCCAACAATGCTGACTACTGCACCACCCTAATGGCTGCAACCTTTTCTGTCCCCCGATACCATAATCTATCTGAGTGGCGCACAACAAACCATAGACCGAATTGTTGTCCTTGTTCTCGCGTTGGGCACGTTTCCCGCCATTACCGCAACGCAACAAATGGTCGTCCCAACCAAGGTTTTCAAGTGACCGCTGTCAGGATCAAAGACAGTGTTCTCGACCATACTGCCCTGGTGACCGCCGATAGGGCCTTCCACCACACCACTCGCTTTCTCAAATTAAACTCATCTACGCGGGTATGGTCGCCCACAGGAACTTATCCAGCCAGTCGCCGTCACCTCAGGGTCACCAATCACGTGCCCCTCTGCGCCGTCGCTCTCCGTTACCGGCTCTCTCTGGTCACCTCCCGGAAAACTAACAACTGCAGCTGCTAGAGGTGGCACTCCACTGACAACTCGGACCCGAATCTCTTTAGCGACCACTAGTTTTAAACAAAATTTATTTGACTTGCCGAGCTGTAGATGACCTGGCCGTTACAGCACTTATCGGCACTGGCGCCCACTTACCTGTGATAAGTTCGACGCTTGGATCCCACCTTAAAAGTTCATTACACCTGCTGTGTTTACAAGAGTGCGTGTGGCTAACGGAAGCCGAACGCCAGTACTTGGTATGTGCACTACCCATGTTAGAGATCCTGGAGGTCGCGGGATCACATCCCAGCTGCGGCGGCTGATTTTTCGATTGAGGCGAAAATGCTGTAGAGATCTGTAACTGTTAGTTCTTTATAGGGGAACACGTTACTAGTAGGTTATTGAGAATATAGCAGGTGTAATAAAACCTATAGCAGACTAAGCCAATGACAGCCTGTTGAATCGTCAGCTATAAAGTTAAAATATTACGTTATTAAATGAATGACTTATTTCGAATCGAATGGTGTAAACTTTCTTCAATATCGCACGTGGCCTATATACATACTCCGCGCTGGTGGTGGTCCTGGTAGGCGCGACGCTGATCGAGGTGGTCCCATTGGTGAACCAGGGTACCCCTGAAAATTGAGTCTCACCTGTACTATTTGCGGAGGAAAAAAAAAGACTGCTCTTAGCAAGTGTCAAATTGCAATGCTCTTTACTTTTTCCTTCTATCTCGTTTTGTGTTTGTTTCTTTCTATTTATATTTCTATTCCTTTGTCTGTGTTTTTTCTTCTCTTTACTGGTTTTTATTATTTTTTCTCCCTCTGCACTAGCTCTTTCTTCCGTCCAAGTTAATGCACCCCACGACGGACCGATAGGCACCGCAGGAGAAAGGACGTGGAGCATGTATGTTCGGGAAGCGAATCAGAAGGCGAAGAGGAAGACGATCTTGAGTTATGGCGTATGGCACGCTAAAGAGGTAGAGTATATTCATGATTAGGATACTTTTTGAAAATACGTAACTTCATACCTATAGACGTAGCAAGTTTGTTCTATTATGTTGCCTTGCTATGGTCCAAAGTGAGCCTTGCCGAATTAGAAAACAGGTGCCACCAAAGATCACCAGGAACAACAAAAGTTCTTTTTACCATACCGTGAATAAAAGCCATCTTGTCTGTTATGGCAAAGGTCTTTACCCACCGAAGATACTGCCTTTGCGGATTCGAACATTTTATTAGGTCATGGTGAAATCAGATCTGCCCATCCCGAAAATGTGGGAAGGCGGGGGTTCGCATGCACAGGGCAGTAAGCCGATGATCAATCAGCATGATGCATTACACACAAAAGAATCGAAAAGGTATTCACTGTTACAAAACAGGTTGAAATGAACATTTTATCTTGCAGGAGACAAATTTAGAGCACACAACGACTTCCTCTGGGACTGCCAATAATGGCATAGATTGCAGAAACCTACTTATAAAACCCACGTAGTCAGTGCCATATATAGATTTACTTGCGGTATTTTTGTCATATCTGTATTTACCCTGCGATTGTCATGTTTGTATTTACAAGGGCCCGTCCCGCAAATTTGTTCTGCTCAATTCGAAAAGCAAGCTCACTACCGTCAAAAAACGACCTGGCCTATTCACGAGCGCTTGTAGTGGCGCCTCCCAAACGAGATAAGACGTAACTCTAGAAGAGAGCATGTAGTATATTTGAAACGTTCAGAAGAGTAAGCACGACTGCAATATTATTCTTGAAACGTGATGATGTGACTGCTTTCTTGTTACCAGTGCAAGGATAGAGAAATACGCTCATAGTATGGCATGTATTTTTGAATACTTTATTAGGAATGCTTATTCATTCGTCACACTCTCATGCGAAGAGACTTGGTTCCAGTACATATAATAATCATCATAATTACTGCCATCACTAACGTCATCATCATAGGCAGCAGCAGCAGCAGCCTGAACACTGCATGGCAAAGGCCTCTTCCATGTTCCGCCAACCAACCTGCTCCTGCGCTTTCTGCTGCAACCCTAGAGCCACCAACTTCTTTATCTCTTTTGCCCACGTAATTTCCTGTCTCCATCTTACGTTTCTGCCTTCTCTGGGAATCCAACAGTGCAAACACTGCAATTATTACTGAACACTTTGAGAAAAAGATTATTTTACTTTGGCGTAAGGGTAAAAAACGTATATCTAGCATATATTGTATGGCAGTAGCACAAGAATTCAGCAAGAATTATCCCAGCTGGAGGTTGTGCACTTATATTTCCTGAGATCAGAAATGTTATCAAAAATTGAACATAGCTTACCATAACTTGAACGAAATGCATCGATGAATACAGCAGTCATGTTAATGCTTGAACTACCTGCAGTACGTTAAGTGAAGGAATATAGACAATTAGAGGTTTCATCATAGTTTGCTGACATTTAAGACGACAGCAAGAGAACCTCTCTGTCGACAGAATATGTACATGTAGTCTTCTCATATGCGTCATACGACCTTTTCCCAGAACTGTCAGTGTAAGTAATTACGTACTTTTAGCATTTCCTTCAAATTGGAATTAGTCTTTATTCAATTTTAATATATATAGGATACGTCGCACTGAACACTGTGTTCAGAAAGTTGAGTGAGTTTCACATCTTTGATCATAAATCACAGCACCAACGCAAATGCTCTTTCTTTGTAAGAAAAAATTCCTGTAGAATAAATGCAATATTGAAGAGAACTGAATGACAAATATGCCAAGAAAAGCATAAAGGATGGTATTGGCAGTAATTAAACTGTGATTGTGATGAAAGAAAAGCGGTCGAAAAGATGTCTTGTCGTGGGCGGGAGCCAAACCTGCGACTTTTAAATAATGTCTCCGATGCTGTACATACTGAGCTACTACGGCAGCTTTTTGCACTATTCACTTTGTGGCCCATGTATGTGCATTTGAACGTGGGAGCGTCAGTCAGCGCTGCATGTTTCAATTGCGGCGAGTTCGGGGCACTCATGTTGGCCTGTTGACATTACGTAGCACATGACCTAATTACCAGCTCGCAGCTAACCAGTCATCCATCGCCTACTGCCATTTTAACGCACACTACCATCCCCTACCAGTCTGCTGCTTCACATACATTTTATCATTATTATTACAGTTGCAGTAGAAAAAGTACATTAAATGAAAACGCATGTCATATTGGCTTTAGGCAATGAGACACGCCCTAAGATTTTCATACAAATTGTATATGTCGCGTTGTCTTCACGTAGTGAAAATGAAATGATAGATACATTCAGTTTCAGTGAAACTAAGGCATCTGTTATAAACGCTATTGTTTTATCGTGCTTACTGCGGAACTACGTCTCGGCGGCTTTGCTCAGCACGTACACACAGCTCTTTGTGAACTCGAGACGACGACGATCTGAAGTTTCAGAATTGAAACCTTTTTTTACGCGTGGCCCTGGCTTATTCTAGACTGTGAAAGTCAATTTTTTTTTTTATTGAATATAATCCTCATGAGCCACTTCGTACTGAATGTGACAATTTGGTGTATGATTTGCGCGCAGCGTGGTTTCATCTCACAAACGACAAAGATTACCGCATTTTCAATGGAGAACACTCAAAACAGCAGATAAAAATGTTGGGAAAGGGAGTGCTTGCATTAATTATTGTCATGAGCAAGTTTCGAGATTAACTGTTTGGTTTTGGCAACTGGATCACGCTGATCACTGATCAAAAGCCGTGGATGTAGCCGGGCTTTTTACCTGGAAAAGTTCATTCCACAAACGGCAGTGGCAAGGATCGAACGCTCGGCATTACCCTTGTCAGGTTATCAAGATGCACTGAAACACTGAAAAGGACAGCTCAGTTGTAACGCCAATTCTTTTAGCCGCTAACCTCGAGTTAATGAAGAGAGCCGAGGAAAAAAAACCTTCGGTAGAATACGTATTGCATGCGCAAGCAATAAACGAGTTTATGTGTCTCCAGAAGCTAACAAAGAACACTGCTGAAGATAAGGTGCTTTGTTAGGTATTTACAAGGATTCCGTGAGACTGGCCAGGAGAACTGTGGTGCGAAAATACAGTGTTTCCGACCTTCGTTCGCTCGTAACAATGAGCTGACAGTGAACAATTGGTTAGTTTATTGGAGTCAGCGTGGCATATTGCCGGTGAGAGTGCGTCATTTCGTGTGAGAATAGCGCGAAAGTCATTCGGGGATTTGAGCATTGGACAAACGTTGTTTTCGTATCTTACTCTGGACCACGGGAATCTGATGAAAGATTGTACAATCTTTGAACTGTGTCTGCCAATCCCTGCGGCTCAGGTTGTTTCAAACCAGCCTGAAACTGAAAATCGCTGGTCTCGCTAATCTTTGTTCATTACAATATGACGCTGGTAAATGACAGTAAATCACCTGCAGAAAGGTTATGATGAAGATTATTGATGTTTTGTCGCGCAAAGGCCATTTTTCAATCACAGATATGCTCACATGTCAATAATTGTGGAATGTGATTGGTGATTCTCGCCTGCGTTTACATTAAGATAATATTTAAAAGACATGTAACATCTCTGCAGGTGGAGCGACCCTTCGTTCGATTCCACGTATAGGCTTTCCACAGGGCTAGTGCGAAAAGCACCCGCAGAGAGGTGGGTGCCTAGGTGATGAACCTAGGCACCCACCTAGGCAGAGAGGTGGGTGCCTAGGGCAGTAGGTGTCGCAAACTGATATGCTATTGCCCCAAAGTCTAGGCGGGTACGTATGAGGCTTTTATATAAATTCACTAAGCACTTCTTGCCACTTAGCAATGTAATGCGTGACAACACTTTTAGAACATTTTTGGCTTTTATGCACATGTTTTTTATATACTTGATGTGTGGTATAAAGCTTAGCTTAGTGTCCAATATTAGGACTAAGAATTTATGTTCAATATTAACAGCAAGACGTTGCCCATGCAGTTGAATATCAGGTTCAGAATGAAGGCCTCTCTTCCTGGAAAACAAGACACACATGCTCTTCTGTGCATTCACAAGAAACACGTTTTCTTCTGCCCAATTGTAGACTTTGTTAAGACAGAGCTGAACCTGCCCCTCACACATGGTCAGATTACAAGGCTTAAAACCAAACTGGACGTCGTCGACATATGTGGAGTAAAATATATTGCGAGGGACGGACAAGCGCAAGGAATTCATTTTGATAATAAAAAGTGTGCAGTCAACTACACCACCTTGCGGCACTTCTGTTTCTTGGAGAAATGTTTGAAAAAGAATGCTACCTACTCGGACATGGAATGTCTGATTTGACAAGTAACTTTCGATTATGTTAAACATTTTTCCGTGCACGCCAAGATGGGACAGGTCTCTCAATATTCGAAATCGCCATGTTGTATCGTAGGCAATTTCGACATCGAGGAACACAGAGAGAAAGTATTGTTTATGGACGAAAGCGTCTCCAATCTGTGCCACGATACGAACAAAGTGGTCTGTGGTAGATCTACCCTCTTAAAACCCGAACTTATGCGGGTGGAGTAAATTGTTTGTTTCAAGGAAATGTACATGTCGGCAGTTTACGATTTTTCGAAGACTTTGCACAAGCAGCTAGTAAGTGCAATCAGCATATAACTCGAAACTGAAGAAGGGTTCTTGTCCTCTTTCAAAATGGGAAGAACATTAGTCTCTTTCCATGAAGTAGAGATAGTGCCGGAAAACGAGATAGCTTTGTACAACAAACAAAGTAAGGTTTATTGTGTTTCGATTGGTAAGTTTTTTAACATTTCATACACCACACGGTCAGAACCTGGGGCAGAAGTACTGCAGGAGTTCAGAGATGTTCGGAGCTCAGCTAGACTAAAAGCTTGGTTACATACCTCGCATCTAGTGCGTTTGTGTTCGAGTTTCTGCTTTTCTATTCTTGTTCTGTATTTTTGGAAAGTGTCAGTATAGTGGCACGAGCTGGACACCTGTTCGAAGTGTTCACCGAGGAAGTTTGCCTGATCTTCCAAGGTATCACCTTGAGTGTTTACGAGTGGAAGTGTGTGTACCTGTTTTCCTGCTATCCTACCGACCATGTTCCAGACTCTAGCTTCCTGTGTGTATGAATTGATCCCTGACAAAAACTTCTGCCAGCTTTCTCTTCTGGCCTGGCGACGCGTTCTCCTGCCTTGAGACTTTATTTTCTTGAAGGTGTCAAGATTTTCGGCTGTCGGTGAGTTCCGAAGCAACCTCCATGCTTTGTTTTGCTGTTTGCGCGCGTTTCAGCATTCAGAGTTCCACCATGGCACACGCCATTTTCCAGGGTGCTCATTTGTTTGTGGGATGCATTTTGTTGCAACATCAATCAAAAACGCTGTGAAGTAGTTGACAGAAACATCAATGTTCAAAGTACATATGTCACTCCAACCTAGACGAGTGATGATATAAAACTGTTCCCAGTCGGCTCTGTTCATGAGCCATTTGGGAAGACGTGGTGGACACTCAGTTGCTGTAGTTATGCTGAAAACTACAGGGAAGTAGTCACTTCCGTACAGTATACTGATGACTTTCCACTAGAGTAGAGGCACAAGAGATGGAGATACTATGCTTAGGTCTATGGAGGGGTAGGTATTATTAGCGAGATTATAATACGTTGGTTCTTTTCGATTTAGGAGACACGCGCTCGACGAGAAAAGGAACTGTTCAATCAATTGAATTCGCGCGTCGCAACGACAGTCATTCCATAGCCTGCTATGCGCATTAAAGTCTCTAAGGAGAACATAAGGCTCCGGAAGTTCATCAACAAAAAAGTGTAAATCACGTTTTTGCAGCTGATAGCGAGGAGGAATGTAAATAGTGCAAATCGTGATAAGTGTATCAAAAAGAACAACTTGAACCGCCACGGCCTCAAGGAATGTTTGGAGTTGTAAGTATCTGAATGAAATCCCTTAATTCACCATAATGGCAACACATCCGCATGATGTCATGGCATCATGACGGTCCTTTTAGAAAATAACGTTTTTACAAAGAAAGTTGGTGTGTTTTGAATATAGGTGTGTTTCTTGTACACAGCCCTTCTGGTGAGTGTTCGTGTGAAAGTTCTTGAATGTCGTTAAGGTTTCTGAGAAGGCTCCTGAGTTCCATTGTATGATTTGAGTGTTCATGGTGAATGTAAAATAGTGCTGTGTGTACTAAAAGTGAGTGCATGTTTAGGCGCGGAGTTTTAGTTATTGTAACAGGGCCGGCACCAGGCCCTGTAATCTGCTTTTTGTGTTCTTGGTGCGCTCCAAGGAGCCACGCCACTATTTCGGTACCAAGGGTACCAATGTTTCCATTGCCACCTATGAGCTGGTAGTTTGAATTTCGGGCCTCGCTTGGTGAGGTGAGGCCTTGAGACCGGAGGACCCTGGAGTCTCCAGTCTCTGTACGGGAGTAGGCGGTGTAGTCTGGGCTACAGCCGCCTTTGGGGCAAGTGCCACAACCACCGGCTCGGTAAGTGCGGGCCGAAGACGTGACGGGGGCTATTGTGGCGGTGCCCCCTGACGCACCGCATCAGCATATATTAGTTGTCTTGAAAACCACTGTATTGATTTTTTTCTGAAAAAAAAAACTCAGGAAAACAAATACAGAATATGCTAAGACGAGTGTTTTTTAGTCCTCAGCTTGTGTTACAACTCTCGCCAAAACCTACTAATTAGTATAGCACACACACCCCTTCAAAATTTCAGTTGTGGAAGCTCCATCGCAATAGTGCGGCAGGCAAATGGAGCCCTGAACCAAAGTATTCATCTTGTAGGAATAGCAGTTGTCCATGTGCTCTCTTTGTCTCCTTTTATCTCGGCTCGCCTTTCCGTCATGACACAAAAAAGCATTGTAATCGCAAAGTAGGCGGCATCCCAGTTGAGCACATGGTCAGACAGCAAAGGTTCTTGATGCGCCCCAATATCAAAAGCACTCTCAGTGCAGAGCCTTTTTAAGTGTCTGTGTAATGAGCCGCCGCAGCAGTGACAATTTTGATGGTTTTAGGTTGCTCGGCAAAAGTGTTATGAACTTCAATGTGTGGCACGTTATTGTAGTGCAGTAGGCCCTGTAATACAAAGAGGTACTTTCATCAATATAGCTTGTGGAGCTCTGCTTGCAGTACATGCTTCAAGCTGTCTCCGGCCATTTTTTTTACACTTGTGTACACTACGCAGCGTGGTCAGGACAGACTCCTGCGATGCTGCGATGCAGCCAGTGGTGACTGAAGAATCAAAAACCTTTGTTCATTTCAAGGCTAGATTTGTATGGTTATGGTGGGTGGTGACCCACTTTCTGCAGCAGCTAGCCAAGCCTGGTCACGACTCATCAGTTGGCTTTCAATTTTCAGTTTTGCGAGCCGCGCTGCGCGCGACCGATCCACAGGAGTGCTATACTCACTAAGGGCGAGATGGCAGCCTCGGACGTTGTCCGCATGGACATGTGACGTGCTTATAAGTCGGTGTAGCACTTCACCATGGACACGCGTCACTGTATCGGCGCTCCTTGGACATCACATATATATATATATATATATATATATATATATATATATATATATATATATATATATATATGCCACGTGCAGTGCTCATATATAGAAACGCTAAATTAATCATTTCACCTCAACGGTGGTGCATGGAGCATCTCCAGATAGCCGGCCGTCTCATGAGGCGACAGAAGTTACCGCTCTGGGTATGCTGGCTCTCATTTTAATGTTTGAAGGCAAATTGCAGTAGAAAATATATCTAAAAAAGTGAGAACAAAGTACTTCATAACCAAGCTCTGATATTGTGTTTTGATTATTTCGTGTGGTGCGCACAGGTTACTGCAGTATTGCTGATGTAACTACATGAAGAAGAATGTACATACGCCTTCTAATTTGCGGAGCGGCAGCTGGACGAGCATGTGGCGTGGGTCTACCTGCATACAGAAAAAAAAAACTTTCAGGACAAATAAACTTTGCCATTAAAGTGATGTGTCATCATTGTTCAACAGAGAATCATGACAACACTTATTTACATTCCAAAGCGCTGATATGTTCCCGTCATTCTGTGGATCTACATATAGTAGTACATTTGGCTCTTATTTTTCGAAGAACAATAGAACGGTCAGTTTGCTTAGACATAGAGTAAGTTACATTCAGGTTTTTGTTTGCTGCTTGACACATTACTTAAAACGTTACTCGTTGTCAACTTGTTTGCCTGATAGTAGCTAGCTTGCTGCTTAAATGGGTTAAATAGGTTTGAGTCAAATATTGTAGCCTGCTACATGCTACCCCGTGTTAGACAATATCTACAGGGTTTTGTGTACTGTCATATACATACTGCTTCAGACTTTAATTAGTCTGTGCGCATCAAAACAGAAAAATACCTACTTGGAGTTATTCCCGCAAGTACGCATGTAGGTGTTAGCCATGGTGTATAAAGGAGAGCAAATGAACCCAGCAAGACAACGCTGTTCTGGCCGAAGACCACCATGCTAACCTGCAGAGCAAACCAGCATAGGGCAATATAAGTAAGCTACTGGATCTATGTCGAAAGAAGTTTTCAAACCGTAAATTTCTATCATTTATTACTTTCTGAAGGTGTGTATACTTCGTTATTTTCGTAATACGAGCTTACCAGATGAACTTGTACAAAAAATATTATTCCTTTCTCTGCGCCTTTTTTTCCCCTTCACTTGTTTAGTGTACAAAGAAGTGAAAGCATCACAGCATCAGGCTCTTGGTGGCAAAGCATTTTTTTTTTGTTCTGAACGAAACTTGCTGATGGTTTTGCAATTTATTGTAAGCATGAAGACGAGCGACAACAAAAAATAAGTATAACAAGAAAAAAAGCTGACTGACAGCTCGAATACATCGGAAAAAAGAGAACCCGTGGGAAAACGGCTTGGTCTGTGTGTGTATAGAGCAACGCCACTGCTATACCTTTTTTCATGCCGCGCTCCCAATCAGCCGTCGTCAGTTTTTTATGTGGTCATTAGGGCTGCCACGAAAGACATCCTCCACCACACTTTCAGCAATATGGTCGTGCTGCTACCCTCAATCCTGCAGTGTTATGGTTGGTTCGGAGTGTTAAATGCTAAGCATTTAGTAGCGAGCTGCAGGTACCACGAGCGTTTCAGTCTCCGTATCGATCAATCTGCCCACCGATCCAGTTACATATGCCTTCGCCCTGTCGTGGTTGCTTCTCCTACTATGAAACATAAAGTAGTCTGGTTGCGCAAAAAGGGTGTCACGGGAATATTTGGCTGGTCATGACACAAATCATGTGAAAATTTGGCTTATTCATCGTCAATTCTTTCCCGTAGATACCTGTGGTCTATAATCATCTACCTTGGGCCATGGCGTGCGGATATGAAAAGCAGGTTACTTACAGTTGATATATTTTTTTAAATGGCGAGAAGACACATTTGTAGTTTAGATACGTGTAACGTTCGCAGTGTTGGCACGACGAGTTCAGAAATAAATATCAAGATTGCAGCAGAAATCAAAGCTGATCTCTCTACGTGGCAGTCAAGTATTCCGCCACAGATTCATGTCAGGTTTCGAAACTGCTTTGGAGGAGAACCTTATGCAGGCGCAATGTCAGTGAGCTTGAAAGGCAGTTGCAGGGCTCGATATTTATTCTTATATAATAAACGTGTACTCCTATGAGACCGGTGTCATGTATGGTTTTCGTCAAATGTACACTTAACCACATTGACTGAATTTGGTTCATGTAGGGCTAGCAGAGGCTATGGTCCTCACAATGACAAGTGCTACGTATGAGCTTACAACTTCTGCTGTCGACAATGTCCATGTTGATTTTCGCATGGCTACTCCACTGCAAACTACTCTCTATTTAAAACATATGCAACTGTACAACACATATCTGTGCTTACGTGATTACATATCTATTGCGTCACTGTAATACATCCCTCGATAAAACTATAACAATCAGGCCAAGATTCTTCCTACATGTTTTGCATACCATCGATCCCCATGATACCTGAAGAATTCTAACACAGATCACGAGCAAGCAGTTCTCGGTGAACGGTTTCAGCCTGTTTTTGGTAACTCTTCCACAACGGCGGGTTTGAGGCGATTGATAACGTGAGCGTAAGCGACCAGTACTGCTGATTGTGCAAGTTGGTACATTAAACTATTGTTGTGAGAGTCAACATGAGTAAAAAATGGCAGCATATCCACGGAGTGAATGATGGAGAGTGGGGCGAAGCATTCGTCCGTCCATGCGTCTGTCTGTGTGACCGTCCATGCGTCTGTTTGTGCGCCCGTCTCTGCGTTCTTTCGTGCATCCGCCCCTGCGTCCGTTCATGCGTCCATCCATGCATCTGTTTGTGTGTCCGTTCGTTCATCTATTAAACACTCCAAGTCCCACCATCTCGCATCTTTTTATCATATATTCCCCATATAGAAGCACCGCCATCCAGCGGACATTCCAAGGACTAAACGAGAGGTGGCACACACACACTTTCTTACGGCCTGCGCTTTGGGTCCACTTCCCACCTTTAACCACCTCGAGTTCATGGTATATTCTAGTTCACTGTATTCATGGCACTGCGACCAAACGCTCGCTAGACCTTTCGAAAACCAAGGAGGTTACGCCCAGCGAGTATAACGTAGCAACCTTTCCCTGTCAGATAGTGCTCAATTTACATGCCAATGGGTGCTAATGAGAAATGAGAGACAGGAGAATTCGGCTTTTACTTTCTTACGGCTTGCGCTTCGTATCTACTTCTGATTTTTAACCACCAATAGTTCATTCATGGTATATACAAGTTCATTGTATTCATGGCACTGCGGCTCAACGCTCGCCAAACCTTTCTAAAGCTAAGGAGGTTACACCCAGCGAGTATAATGTAGCATCCCTTTCTTGTCCGATAGTGCTCAATGTACATGCCAATGGCTGCTAATGGGGATCGCAGCGTGCGCGTTGACTAAAAGCCGAATGCTCATGTCTCTCATTCCCCATTAGCAGCCATTGGCATGTACATTGAACACTATTTTTTATTGTTAAACAACGCACAGAAGAAATCTCTCACTGGCACCACCTTGGAGGTCAAGTGTTATACCTATTGCGGGTATGTGCCACTGGTGGTTACATACGAGGGACGCCCAAGCCACGCCATAAGGAGCTTCGCTCCTAAAAGGCAAACAAAAAGGGAAAAAAATCACTACCTCTATTTTGACGGCTTTTATGATGATACAGAGGGTAAATCGTGTGTGGCGCATTCTTCCGTGCCGTAGGCCGTGGTGCACTGAAATTCACCACACGTGACAGCGGAGGAGATGGATTCAGCCACGTGAGCGATAGCGATGCCGCGTTATTGCTACACTACTTTCTAAACACATTTGCCATACATTCCTTTATTCCAATGCCGATTTTGGCAAAGGGTACGACCGGAAATCACAATGAGAGCAACCCCAAATAGGCAGATAGTATGTATAAATACGAATGCTCAATGAATTTTTGTTTGCTAAGAAGTGTACCACAACAAGATGGATCACAGCAACATATGCTGCCAACACTTTGCATTAAAAAAAGCTTAGTACACATACTCATCGGTTCACTGCTACCCAAAATCGACGACACGCTTTTAAATGAGCCGACCAAGTAGAGATGCCTGAGTTAGCGTCTTAAATCTGGTTGGTTGGTGCCGTGTTTGTGTCTTTTCGCCTCCGCCCTGTTCCAGCGCTCTTTCTTCGTTCAAAGTTAGAGATGCCTCCTTGATTACAATGTTGCAGATATAGCGACACCGCATACCAAGTCTTGCGGGCGGTGACATGCAAGTGCATTATTATTGAATTGATTTATGGCTGGTAATAACATGACAGTATCTTAACTGTCAAACTCATAGTGTCACTCAGCTTGAAGTGACTTGTCAAGAAGTAAATTTAGCCCATGACAAACTTATTGTGCGTTCTACTAATGTGGTGACTAACTCAGTGCGAGCACTGTGGTTTTTAATGCTGCATTTTGTCACATCACGTCTTATAGGCAGTGACATAGCTAATATTTATAGAGTAGTACTTTTTAGGGAAGGATCAAATTAGTTCATATGCTGCTAAATTTCAGAAAGGTATGTTCCTTAATTTTTATAATCGATAAAGTGCACCGAAGCAAGTATACTTCAGCAAGAATCTCAAAACTATTCTGATTGCCGGCCTTAGGCTTGTAGTTTTTCTGTCTAAGAACTGTAGTTTTCACCAGTTTTTCGATAATCTGTTTAGTTCACAGAAGTCTTCGATTTCACGTCTGTTTCTTCATGCAGTAATGCCAACACGCACAAAAAAATCAAGGCCCAACACTGAGTTTTCTGCATGTGCCTATGGTATCCGGAGTTAATAAAATCGCACTTGAAGACTTTTGGTTGCGGAAAAAGCCTTTCCTTTCTGACTGTTTGTTATGCATGATAATAACAAAAAACAAAATTTCAGTTTAAAAAGACCTAGTTCAAATATTCTTAGTGCGTATTATTTGCAGTTGTTGTGTCTGGGCTTCCGTAAATCCTTTTCCTCCCCTCGCCTTGAATTTTTTCTTTCGCTCTCCGCACTCGACAAGTGTATCAAAGGAGACCTTTTTTTTTTCTCGTAGTCAATCTTGCGTCTTATAGTATCAGGAAGCTATACTTTGGCGTATATACTAAGAAATGCTTTCACAAAGTGTTTTTGGTTACGTATCACAATGGCTGACAACACCTCGTATAGCAATATGTTAGCGAGAAGACATTACAGCCCATCATCTGCGACTGGCCTCACTCTAATTCGGAGAGAAAAAAAGGTTCTTCTTTCCCTTTTTATTTTTTTTTCGCACAATGAGGGCGAGGACGTGGCATGAAGATTAGAGGAAACATTGAAATCTGGTTGACGTATACTCATATGTGTATACATTCATAGAAAAAAGTTGAAACAACTTGTCTGATACTTTATTTGCCTATTAGAAACGTTTTAAAAATATGCATGTTGTATTATTCAGGCAGTCATTTGGACGAAGAGACGAAGTGTTTTTGAAATGTGCGCGTAGACGCGTAGTTTTTGAAAAGTATACATGTCATGTATATCGAACTTCATGCAGTTGCGAATGAAGTCGAAACCATGAATAAACACTTAAACATGATAAAAATTAATGTTTCTATTGTTTTGGTTTGATCAGTAGGGCCGATTTCTCTTGTTTGGCAATTATTTAGCATAAATAATGTTTTCTGTGAAAGCTTTTTTGCTTGTCGCATATAACCTATACGACTAGTCCCGGTAACCGAATGTGCCCTACACGGGTTCGTGACAAATCGAAGATCCACGCATATTGATATAGCTTATATGAAGCACACTCTGGCGGCACCGTATGGGTATTTTGTTGGATATTATACAATGTTGCTATCATCGTATTCTGAATTGCTTCTTGCCCATGTGCTAGGTGGTGTTCCAACTTCCTGTTAGTTCGTCGGGGAGGAGATGTGGCTTTATTTAACTACTACTTTATTAGCCCTACAAGTAGAAGTACACGTAAAAAAAGAGTGTTCCACACTCACGGTAATTGCAACAAACGGCGATGATAGACGGTTTCCCGTTTAAATGGACATATATACCCTATAAATTGGAGAGGTGGAATGACTGCCACTGTAGCTCAGTGTTTACTCATCTGACGTGTTATTTCAAGGTCACAGGTTCAGATCCTGCTGGTGGCAAGTTGTTTTGTTGTTGAGTCTCTTTATTTGCATTTACGCAACAAGTATTTTATTAACATTTACTAGAATTTTCATGGTAATATCGTTTGTTAGTTTTTATAAATATTCTGTCTAAGAAAGGAAACGAACATTTAGAGGGCCCATGGTTGTAGATGTGGTGTTGCAGATGTTTACGAGTCTGCCGTGAACGCTGGTGGAATTCCACGTTTCTTCATTTCGCTCTTTTTTTCGGTAGGCTGCGTTCGTCGGCTCGTTTGACCACCTCTCCTAGTGCTCTTCCTTAGCGTTTGAGGTGCAAACGTAACAGGCGCGTGCATGTGCTACCAGAGAACAGGCTTTCTTTCACCCAATCACCGCATCCTTGGCCCGCAGCATCGTTTGTATTGTACGCAGCGTCTGTTGACGTCATTCCAGCTGTTTTCGATAGAGAAAAAGCACGGCGAGCAGTACGCGAGCGTTCATTGGTGGTTTACGGGCCCTTTAATTTTACACTTCCCTTTAATAACACATTGTTGTTCACAAAGGTTTTTCCTGAAATTTGGCATTGGTAGCCTCTATACTGCAAATATGCTCAGTTTTGTGTCACCGATCCATTGTATAGAATGTGTGGTATGAGTGAAAATAATTTGAGTCGTATGAGCTCGCCCTGCAGTAGTACACATTGATTTTCTCCACCAGAGAGTAAGGAAGAGCAAATATTTGGGTGTAATATTTACCTCATATTTAAAACGCGCGGTGAATTCACACATCAAAATGAAAAATTTCTTCATAAAAGTTCAGCACCTTTAGGACTCAACTCGCCATGGTGGTCCAGTTGCTAAGGTACTCGGCTGCTAACCCGCAGGTCATGGAATCGAATCCCGGCTGCAGTGACTGGATTTATGATAGAGAGCGAAAATGATGGACCCCTTTTTGCTTAGATTTTGTTGCACGTTAAAGAATTCAAGGTAATCGAAAATTTTGAAGCCCTTTACTATGCTGTCTCTCGCAATCATATGGGGGTTTTGAGACGTTAAACTTGGCAGAACAAAAAGTAAACTTTGTGTCATACAAGTTTTTAATTGCCACACAGGCTGCTCAGTAAAGGGGCATTCAATTTACTTTGCTAATGCTTGAATGACTCACGATATTAAGCGTTGTAAACTTTCAACATACGACAAGGTAAAGGTCTTCCATCTTTGCGTGCTAAAACGTGTCCTCATCTGCATCACCTCAGTCATCGCTTAGAAGCGAAGCGTAACACGTAGGTGAATGCTGCTGATCCATGAGTACAAATGTTTCCTTGTCAAGCACCAGTACCCCGATGTCAATATGAGGTGCGTTGAAGTGTAATATTCCTGGGGTTTGGACCATCTATTGGTATTTTTATTTTATAATTGGCACACACACTAGATTACTATGCAAACTTGACGTGCAGTTATGCACTCGTAGGTCCAAGCCATGTTCACTCGAGTGGATTATACAGAATACAAAGGCACCGACAATCAGCGGGCCCGCGAATGAGGTCTGGGTCGGCGAGGTGGCAATTTTGGCGGGGATCTTGGCGGCCTTCTTAAATGTGGAATAGGAGGTCCTGGAAAGTAACAAACACACTTTATTAATACTACTGAACCAGAAACATCATAGATTTAGAGTGCCACAGTCTTCGCCCCAATAACTTGTACAAAACGTAAGCTTACCAAAGGAGAGGTAGTCACTAAAACAAGTGACATACCTCTGTGTACGTCACAAATACATAAAATAAAAACAGCAATCGAAGCTTAATAGTGTGCACTTCGTAAGATATTGTTTAGTAGAAATCAAGATAATTTTTGTAAAGCCTAGCATTATTTGCGGCTAACTAAGTCATTGCGTTGTCATGCATTAGATTTAGTGTCCACAAGCTTTTAAATCAAAAAGCAAATTTTTCGGAAAAAAGCGATTCAGAGGCAAACTCAAAAATCAATGACAATTGTTAAAAAAGTAAAAAAGATGGTTTACAGCAATAGCATAAAATTATGCTTTGGTCATTTCACAATAGAAATTCAAATTCCTGCAAAGAGTTGTTATAAAGCCCACGATAACGTTTTTTGTTTGCATTATGCCATACCATCTTCATTATGAATGCAGAGCGTTTTGCCATAACGACGAAGATTTTTACGGGAAGCACAGCAATGTGATGCTATTAGCCCTGAGAAGTTGGGATTGTGCAACCTGCTGGTACGCTTGGATGGCGTCACGGCAAGAACTTTTCGACGCTGACAGCAGTATGCCTGCATCTCATGCGCTCCCTTCATACGCTGCTCAGCTGTTTTTGATGGCGTTTCGCCTCTCTCCAGCTTCAGGTGAATTACACAAACAGCATAACTAGTAATCCTGGTGAAACTACAAAAGGACCTTCCTTCTTTTTTATTAGAATCGCTAAATATGACTGCACTCTGTCGTGCGCATTTTCATTAGGTTTGTTGTGTTGCGCTTCGAACATTGAGAATGAGTTCCATTTTCGGATGCGGCAACCACGTTGTGACAGCGCAAAACAGCAAGAAAATGTGTTTTTTAAATACATCAGCATGTTAAGGATTGCCAGTGTCTCCAAAATTATCCTGCAATCTGCCCCTCAATGAAGTTGTGGTTGACAAACGTAATACAATTTATTACAATATTCGGCTGCATTGTTCACGGCTGCAGCCCCACATTCACACCTCTCCAGAGAACAGCCTACAATGTGGATTCAAATCTAAAAAATTGTTTTTGCAGCCCTCAACGGCTGTCCAAAATTCATTCAGAAAATACACAACCAAGCTGCTGAAATTACAGTTGCAATAAGGCTACTCAAAATTACTTTAATTGACCGTGTGAGGGAAATCCACCATCAAAAACAATTCTACCGGCTTCCTGCCTCAATGAGTGAGAGTCACTACTGTCGTCAAGTGACTACCATGTTCAGGCTGAACTTAGTAGGTGGGCTCAAAATGTTGATGCAAGCTTCTGACCATGACCCTTCGACACCGGACAAATGATTTCAATCACCTCGCTGCAAAGTCAGACTTCTGTAGTGTCAGACTTGTACCAAAAACTGCAATGTATTTAGTGAACTAAAACTTTCCTACTTTGTTTTGTATTTCTTCGGGATGCACGTTGCAACTGCGGTGTGTGCGCGAAATGTTTATGACGTTATAACTATGAGCGCAAATGTTTCGAACACCTGCTTATTCGAGTAAGAGGGAAAGAAAACGAGTGTTTTGCTGTTCTGTATAACCGAATTCCGAGTGAATCTCCTGAACCAAACTTTCTGCAGCTCACTTAATATTGGCCAGAAGAGAAAATACTCACATTCTACCTTCCTAGATTAACATCGCCACTACGGTAATCGCCACTCGTGAAGCAGCTGGTACGCGTCTGGCTCAGAAACCGCGATCCTCGTCCGTGGGGCAAGCAAGTTCTTTTCGTGACGTCACATCACCATCGTTGCTGCGACACCAGTGTTCCTTTTCGGAACAAATACATATTGAACGGTTTGAAACAGGCTTGTATTCATTTTTCATAACTGGTCATGCTGATTCAGTTCTTTAACCGCACGAACACCCAGTGATATTGCGTGCTCCCTACCAACCAACCCTGTATAGTGCTGGTGGCAGTAGTCAGAAATCGACCAAAATAAAAACCTAAAATTAGGCAGATCCCACGTATCTGGGAATCGACGTTATGCGAAGCATGCGGAGGGGAGGTGACCGTGTTGCAGTTTTTTTAATATGCGATATGCCATGAAAAACGATAAATATATGTACGAATGTTGCCAGCACAAAGATATGTCGAAGAGTTGCAGATGTCTATATAACCAGTCCTTCGCACTTGCACAACGATGTCAACTGAAACATTCGTATTAGCAACACCAGAAGATGATGTGAAGCGCTGATCCTTGCGAAGATGCTGGCCCTGGACACTCCTCATAACTCAACTTCAGCGCATGACACCTAACCATAATATACGTTAACCCGATGTGATGGTTGTATCAAAGGAGTACATAGGTAATGTTTATAAAATTAGGTAGGCAGCACTACAACCACTATTGACGTTTCACGAAGATTCGCGTCTATTTGAAAAGTTGTTCTAAGGCCTCGCGTATAGCTCTGTTGTAAAATGCTTGAATTCCACGTAGAATAGGTGGGTAGAATTTCTGTTAGACGTTGAAATTTATTAATGGCATTCGTCGGGTAGTTCATGCTTCTTATAGAAGATTGTTCTTAAAATTGACATGTATTCTTTGCGATTCTCCGGTTGACGCTACCGATATCGGGTATTTCTTAATGCTTGAGCGTTAAAGTTTTCCATGTGTGCTCTCGTCGTTCCTGGGTAAGTGCTAATCAACCATGGCACATACCCACATACCAGCGGCACATACCCGCCCGTGGGTATGTTCCACTGTCTGGAGGGAAGTGTTAGACGACGTACGTGACGGGATTATTATGTTATTCATGACTTGACCAGTGCGTCATATTCCTCAAACTATCTTACCCTTACATGCTATTTTTGGTTCACAACAAGTTAAGACGGTGACCCCGAGAGCACCCATTTGTGAGCGGCTAGATAGATAGATAGATAGATAGATAGATAGATAGATAGATAGATAGATAGATAGATAGATAGATAGATAGATAGATAGATAGATAGATAGATAGATAGATAGATAGATAGATAGCCATTCCTTTCAAATAACTGTTTTCGCTAGCTTGTAGTTACGGTAACGTCAATAATTATAGAATTTCTTGCTCATTTTGAGTGTGTAGTTGTTTTCACTACAAAAGTACTGTGATGCATAGTGCAGCTAACACTTTTACTTTAAAATTTAGTGCGTTGTTCTATGTCAGTAGTATTATTTCTATGCAGTTCGCAATTTTTTCTTAACTTTGGAGTTTACTCCTGATGGCGGACTAAAAAAATTCACTAAGTATTGCATAGTTTGTATCGTATTGTACAGAGAAGTCGAAAAGAAAAATGATAGCGTGGTGGCAAAAGAGAAGGAAAAATGTCAATTCATAGTAATGTATAGTAAGTGTACTCTGAAAGGGTCGGATAGGGTTGTGAGAGCGATGGGGTGTGGTATGACGGACAAGAAGAGGGGAAACAGCCGGTCACTGCGATGTATAGCATAATATTCTCACATTAGTTCAGTACTAAGAAAATGGAAGCGAGGTAAATAAAGATAAAAAGAACATTGGGGCAGTGAAAAATATAGCATAGCATGTGTAG
The DNA here is from genome assembly GCA_013436015.1 of Rhipicephalus annulatus. NCBI lineage: Eukaryota > Metazoa > Arthropoda > Arachnida > Ixodida > Ixodidae > Rhipicephalus > Rhipicephalus annulatus. Next base: position 111,292 of record WOVY01013395.1, read on the forward strand.
TATATTATTTCAAGAGTGTGCGGGCGTATGCTGCCGAATATGCTGTTTCTCTCTTCCCTCTCTGCTCTCTATCTTTCATCTCCCCCATCCCTCTCCCATGCGCAGGGTAGCAAACCGGCTGCCTATAGGCTGGTTAACCTCCCTGCCTTTCTTTTGCCTCTATTTTCCTACCTTCCTTATTTCAACAGAAGTAAGAATTAAAGGAAGAAAAGGAGAAGGAAAGGTACAGTATAATTCGGCGAAGGCATGGAATGATGAAGGAAAGCAGGTGGTCGCAGACGCGCTTGGGAATGTCACCAGCTTCAGTGTGTCTCTAGTGTTCGCACAAAAAGTGCGTAGTGATTCCGTTTTTTTTTCAGAAATTCATTGAAACATAATGTTGTACCGTTGTTTGCATGCTCTTGCATCGAATAGGGTCAGAATTCCTCTGTCTGAAGTATACTAGTCATGCCGACAAGCGCACTTACACCTATCAATAGGGGATTATGCGATAATAGATAGCGACGCTGTCAAATTAGACTGTTTAGTGGGGACTGTGGTTTCATAAGTAGAATATTCAGCGGCCGCTGTGGTTCAGTGAAGGCCACACTTACGAGCTTACAAACGCTGCCTAGAATCTGTGTTGTGAGCTTCGTCAGCTTTCTTTACGACGCATTCACTTCAGGGCAGTCATAGCATCAATCGTGCTAGTTCGAATGCCTCAATCTTCACTTGATTCCTCTTTATTCATCGGCACTGCTTTGGAAGAGGTGACTTGGCCTTCTAGACTAACAGAATAGTGCTCACTTAAGCAACTTAAATGGCATATTGTTTTCAAAAAAAGCCTCAATATGAGGCGGAATCCTAATGTTATTATTGGGCACACGACAACCCTTCTTGTCGCCGTCATCACAAGGATCACCTCGACTCGCGGGCTATTCTCTCAAGACTTCCGTGAGGCGGAGGCATAACGGAAGCTGTAGTTCAAGATCTCAACTTGAATATACACACAAAACGCCTGTAGTAAGCTGAAAGTGGTGGACACTCTGGAGAGGATTGTGAGAATGACATGACGACACGCATGCATAAAAATGGCGATATGCGTGCGTAAGTGTTTTCTATGCTCCATATACAACATAGTACCGATAAAGATGCATCTAACATTGTTTGCGGCAAATCGAATGCTGGCTTTACACAATAGGCATTCTCAAAATTACTCAGTAAAATTACTTTGTAATCGTTGCAGTGAGCTTGTACTGCACAATTTAATGGTGGGCAGTAATCTAGTATGGATCCCTGAGAGGACTTTTATGCAGTCCAATTTGGTAAATAAATTTTGATGCAGTATCATTTGTTACGTAGATATGTGAAAAAAACCTCCTTTAAAATACAACACTGATCGATTAGTGACAGCTGGGTTAATCATTTGCATAGCACTAGACAGGCAGCCCATTCTGTAAGTGGGAACGACAGTGCTACTTCACATCAAATTTTGTTGAAGGTGCAGCCAATGCTTACGCTGGTAAGAACTGCTCAGCTGTGGATGGCTTCCCATGATGGCAATCCTAATATGTTCTATTCTTCACAATGAAGAAAAGCGGTCAGTGTCCAGCGTTCTCATCTGATCGTAACAAATATAACGTGATGCTTTTGCGATGCCATGAGGTACTGTGAATGCCAAACTGTTCCGCAGTCTGCAAAGGTATTTTGCCATGTACAGACACTGATCTGCTGTTTTTCTAATACCAGCCTCGTCTACTTCCATCATCGAATTCTACACATGCTATGTTCATGCGCCATAAGCGGTGACAAGTTTCGTAGCACCACACCCGACCCAAGCTCAAGATTCACTTCACCCACCTCATAAATACATATTTCTCTAATCGAAAAAGATGTGTTCAGCCTAGTTTATGATTCAGCTTGCAACATTTCGAAGTTTGTAGAATTTTACTGCGTTAGATAGACAAAAGCTATTCAGCGAATCCCTGGAACGAATCTTGACGAATGGAGAATACATCTCCTCACAGCAGTGAGTCAGGTAGATGCCAAAAATCGTTTTGCCCTTTTACATTTATCACATTGCCTAATTCGATGATTTAATTGAGTGTAGCTCTACAAACAATCTGTAAAATCAGCAAGTTGTACTTGCGTGGTTGACTACGTTTGGTCGTAGTGCAGATCACTTGTATTACTTACCTACGTAGGTGTGAACAAATTAGGCAAGTTTAATGATTGTGCATGACAGGGTAAAATATACATTTCTCGAATAGGAATTCATCTTGCAGTAGAGAGGAAAGATATTTATGCTAGCCTTTATAAGGGTTGTCCTTAAGTGACAATGCTCAGGGGAAGCAACAGCTGCTCATTTCGAGAACAAAAACTGGCTTGCCAAAGTGTCGACTCTTGCGAAAAGTAACTTCGACCTTTCTATAACCTGCCTAATATTTATAACCGGTTGGTTACACTGCACAAATGCGTCATGTATATTTGTAAAAAACACTTGAGCCCAAAGCCACTCTATAACAGGTTGCCACATTCTCAAAGCATGAGCTTGTGATGGGTACTACTCAATAGTGAAACGGCTTTGAGTGCTTGCGCTGTTTTGGTTTGGGACTTGGTACTTGGACAATAACTGTGTGGGAACCATGCATTATTTATCATTAACGTTGTATTATGAAGCTGCCTCGATGCTTTACTTCATCACAGTTAAGACCCCACATGCTAGAAAGACGTGACCACGACGACATGACCGATTTGTTCATGCTGTCATGTTCGTGCTTCCATGTGTGTATTTTCCTTACGGGCAGCAGAATGCGACGCAGCAAGCAGCATCAACTTGAAATTCTCGGTAACATTTCGGAGCTAACACAGTGGAGGGGGAAACGAAAAGCTAAGTGAAAAACCAGCGCGAACTCACAAATCCTTGCCCTCCGTTTGCCCGTCCACTATGTGCGCGCCAATATGTTTGGTACCAAGAATGTCTTCAAACGAACTCCCCAACTTTCCATTTACAACACCGACTAAGCCATGAAGAAGTTGTTCTCGTGAAGTTCCAAGACATTAAGCCATAATTGGAATGATCAAAAAACCTAGGATAACTGTTTTGATATGACCTTAAGCCAACTGTTTTGTCTGCGTCACGTTGTGCTTCTACTACAGATGATCAGTCATATCACACAGTTTGTTGAAGACTATTGGTAGGTTAGCCAGAAAACAGGCTTCCTTCGGTTTTGTATTAACTCACCTCCTAAAAATACCTCCCTTGGAAATCGGTTTGGTGGGTACTGAGCACGCGCTGTAATTGAAACGTCAAACACAGTTTCAGTAACAACACAGCTAAACTGGCAGAAAAGAGCAGTAAGAAATTGCCGGACCTTTTGAACCTGCAGGCGTTCTCTTAATTGAAACCATGCATTACATTCAGATGGCTTATTGGTTTGAAATAATTTTATCACAATTTTCGCAGTCGTTTGTTCATTACACTTGACGTGCAGTGTCAAGTTCACGAAAATATAATATGGGTTGTTGAAATTTTCATAGTTATACAGTGAGAATGAATCAGTGTTTCTTATTAACGAATAGCTGTGACAATGAAGCATTGCTGACCATCTCAGTTACAATCAAATATTGATAGCAAAGACGTGCTGAGAGTTCCCTGTGTATTATGCAAACTGGCTGTGCATTCTTTGGGGCCTCGTTCTTCCAAAGAGCTCCTTCAAATAGTCCTAAATTTACCTCATGTTTACACGTGAAGTCACGCAACAATATTAGTGGTGTTGAACGATGCATGAGTTGTGAAATTGGAGCCTTTTTATAGCCATTTGCTCAGGGCTCTCTTAGAAGGCGGAGATGGTATGGACAGCTCTTTGTTTTTAAGTTACCTCTACTGAAGCAGATTTTCCTGACACTTGCTTCGGCATTGGCAGTTGGTAACGTCTATACGTATCCAGAAAAGTGCAGTTACTGAACCATCAGGAGCTGAGATATGCAGGAGAGTTACTTGTCCTAAGCAAAAACTTTACGCATAGTGTCTCTGTTAGTGAAGCACGTCTCTGTAGACTCTTGCTTCGGCGGTAGTTATAGGGCGAAATAGTGAAAACTGAGAATTTGGGTGTTTGATTATGCGTCGCAAAAAAACTTGGCCCCATTCTCTTTTCTTAATGACATGGGCGAACCCGTGACTCTGGCAAGTACTGATCCTTATGCAGTGCCAAAATTTATTTCTTTTCTCAATAAACTCCACGGCAGTAGAATGACATCGCTTATGACGTTGCTTCATAGGTCACCTACCTATCCATCATGTGATGCCGACTTGAAGGTCGACTATCGCTGTCTTTATCATCGGCCAATGTGTAGCTAAGTACGTGAACACAGCAGTGTCACAATTGAACTTGAATAAAAATAAGTGGTGCGTGACACCTGTTTTTTTAGGTAAGTGATAGTGGTATTTATTTAGTAAAAAACCACCACAAATGTAATAACCTGAAGTCCTCGTCATAGAAAAGCATATGGTCTCTACTGTAGCATGTGTAGAACTTCACTTTTACAAAATTTTTGAGAAGCGCATTTCTGATAGCCACAAAGAGTGTATGGAAACAAAACTTTATGAATAATAATAAAAAACATAGCAAAACAGTGCATAGCAATTTATGTCGAATAAATACAGAAACAACAAAACTATGCTAATGAACGCATTAACGAATGTCACGGCGCGCAACCGTACCTGGCAGGCTATTCAGTACGACGCGGTGCTCTTGAACAGTTAATATATCGGTAGTCGCGTTCAAAGTTGTGACCGCGCTAACTCAGTGTTAGTTTTATAATTTGAGTATCAACTGATTCGGTGGTCCACACTCAGTTACTTATAAGTAGGCTTTTGTGGCTAGTTGGTACATGATGCCGACGCACTTGCCAACATGCATTTAACGTCAACATTTTTAGACGCTATGAAAGCTGTGTCAGGTGTGTTGTGATGCTGAACAACCTACTTAGAAAGGGGTTTGGGGGCCCTTAGACACTGATCGGCTGATACAACACAGCCTAGATATAGCCTGTATTATCAATAAATACAAAAAATACAGGCCTAGTGCGCCACAGCAGTAAATAAAAGTAGTCAGAACAAAGCCGTGACATTAAAACAACAATTTTACCGAGTTGCCAGGGTAGCGCAAAACAGTGAACAACGACAATTGTGTACGGAAGCAAAGGAGGATGGGCGGGGGCAATCGCGACTACGTGACAAAACAGTTTTTCCCTCTATGCAGGCCGAGCCATGGTTGCCGCGCATGATATAGGAACTTCAGCACTTAGCTTGCATGTGAGCGCAAGCGACCATGAAGATGCGAATCACTGCTGTAAACTTCCTATAGCTTTCATGTTGGTTGTAGCTTACGGCGTCTATCATTACCATATGTTGGTTTGGGTATGTTAAACCCGACTCATTATTATTATGATTATTGACTGCAATCATTTTGTATCTGCAAATCCATCTTTAGGAATTTTTAAATTTATCAGCGGAGAAATACGGTATACTGTCCATGTTAGATATAATGAAAAATACTTTTAGTGTGTTTCAATTGCCCTATTTTTTCAGCACTGTGCTCTGTAGTACGTGAACATACACAAACGTGGTCATCGTAGGGCTAAGCTGTTGAGGATACTAAAAAAATACTTACAATTGATGTTTTTTGGAGGAGGAGTTAAATATACTTTTCTTGGAGGTTTACCTGCACAGAAGAAAATAAGTTAGAGTAATAAAGATACAATAAATATAAGGCAGAATGAGGCGTTAAGGAAGAAGTAGAAAACTGTAGTGTTTTACGAAGACTGGCACCTGACTCCTTCAAAATTATGCCTGACTTATTCCGCAAATTGCTGCCGTAAATAAAGCACGCCATTTCGGCGAGCCAATTAAGCTTCTTAGCGTAGGAGTGAGCGCAGTGCCTGACAAAGGCACAGGGTCTTCACTCTAGCTCCCCTCATTGCGCCATTTACTAAGCGAAGGTAATCGGCGCATTTCAACTTTTCTTCAGCGATGGTCATAGGTGGTGCTAGCGTGCTTTAGATCGCACACGGAGCATAACATGCGCGTTGCGATTATGTTGATTTGGGCAGTATAAGGTACATGTGAACGACGCTGATAGTAAAACTGCGAGTGTATCACGTTGTTATCTCTATAAACTTGCGCTGCTACCTGTATAAACATTTGTTATGGGTTTTGTGGTATGGTCACGGCCACCTGTCTTACAGCAAGCCAGCATCTTCTTCCGTTACAAAGCTCGAACCTATTTTCTGAAGTCATGTATATGTACAGTGATAGAGACACGTTTACTCATTTCTGCTTGGAATGATCACAAGGGCAACATTGTGACAGTTATTGTTCGCACTTGTCGGGTGAGTTGCTTTCAGGTTAATATTTTCTGCCTGCATGTTACTGATTTGCTCAGTAACAGGCAGTAAGTAAATGCCTCGACAGTAAATGCCTCGACAAACAGAAAAATCCTCAGCCGTCCGTAATCGGTTCCTTCCGTCAGTGCCCACACAAGCGATGCAAAGTATGATATTCACATGGAGGGAAATTTTCGGCTTGACTGTGACGCAATAATGGCATCACGTGATTTTATATCATTGCGGCATCACGTGCATCTTAGCTTGGTCTATGGAAGCCTGGTCACGGAGACATTGCACAATGAGATCAACTTCTATGAAGACGCAGGCAACCCACATTAGATGCAAAAAGCCTTCGGGAAGTAGTGGAGTTGAACTGAGAAAATAAGATTGTTTTGCTTTTAATAAATAGTATGAATAAACTTGTCATGCACTGCATTGTTGTTGAATGTAGTAGATACAAGGCTAATAGGAACTAGCAAGTCAAGTATAGGAAAAGGTAATAGAAGTAACTGTAGTGTAAGTGTACAGAAACAAAAGCAGACGAAAAGGTAACTCGCCGCCAGCAAGAACTACATCGCCACCTGCGAATAACGCGTCAGACACTTTACCACCGAGCTACAGCCATCATCTCTCCGTGCACTTTATTTGGTATATATGCGCAATTAAAAGGGGGAATGTTAGTCAGCGCCGCCTGTAGCCACTGAAATAAGCATGGCCCGATCATTTTTTGCTTGTTGGCTTCACATAGCACGTGAGTGAGTGAGTGAGAACAACGTTATTATGGTGCAGTGCAGACGCTGAGGTTGCCACGTGCCACCCGGCTTCTCCCACGTGAGCACCGGCAGGTCTAGCCTTTCGGCTCTGTCACGGGCACACTGGATGACCAGGATTTGCTCCTGGAGTTCAGGGCTGCGCAGAGCGCACGCCACTCGTATTACTAGCTGGCAGCTGACCGAAAATGCCTGATCTGCTTGATGAAGAAACAAGACCCGCGCTATGAATGAAGGAATGAAATATGCATTTAGTGACTCGTGTTCATTGTTAGACATAAAATAATCAAAACGAACACACAATTTCACCAAGGAAAGTATAGGGGATATGTCACTGGGTGAATTCATTATTACCAGACTTTCAGATGATAATCTCATGCACAGCAACTCCCATTCCTCCCTTTGAGGTCGCCAATGAATACCTTTTCACGAGTGAATACAAAAGAAATGCATCATTAGGAATTTGGAGTGCATTTTGAATCAGAGTCAAGATCTCTATTAGGATTCTTGAAACAAAAGTCATCATGATTTAGCGGTTTCACCACTCGCCAGAATCGACGAAGATTATTTTTTTACACGGATTAGAAGTCATGATACCATAATTGCGACGAGTGGGTTTTAGAAGGTTAAGGCATTCACTTTGGCACTCCATAAATTTTCCATATGTACTCACTGGCTAATTTTATTGGTCCCTCCAGTAGAGTTTTTTCTAGGTTGTTATTTGGCCCCTGAAGTTTTTTTGGTAAACCCGCGAGGGCTATTTTAGTAGGGTGCGAATAACAAGGAAATGAACAAGTCGATGAGGTGAGTGCGGGCCTGCTTACAGAGATGCCATTTCTGTTCAATAAAAGGCTTATCGAGAACATGAAAAGAGATATCGGAAAACTTTCTTAATTGAGTAATTGAGTGCTCGTGTCACCAAATCGGTTTTAAAATAACACCCTAGTTTTTTTAGAAGAGGGGGTGGTTGTTCCTTTGTTAGTGAAACATTCAAGCATCTGAAAACAACGTGATAATCAGCGATGCCTTATTCATGAGATTGGTTGAAAACATCTGAATTACAGTGGATAATAAGGTCTGGCATATTAGCAGAATTTTTCGTTCAACATGCTGGTTGATTGACCAGCTGAGTGAATGAAAAGTCAGAACAAGTGCTGCGAAAATAAGTTATGATTGCATCGGCGGTTGACATAGAGAGCATGCATCCATCATTAATTTGAAAGGTGAAGTATCCAAGTATAACACTAGCTTAGTTCTGAAAATACATGCACACTTTGCATAGCACTTTATAGTACTCATCAGCAAATACACCAGAGACATCAGGTAGACAGTAAAAGGAGGAGGAGGAGGAAGCAACAAAAAGGGAGAAGGCAGGGAGGTTAACCAGAAAGACATCCGGTTGGCTACCCTACACTGGGGGATAAAGGAAGGGGACAAGAAAGACGAGAAAGAGGGAAGAGAGGAAAAAAAAGGGGTGGGGGAGAGACTGACAGTAATTTAACTGCAGCGTGTAGAACTCTACCGCATGTCAGAGGCGTTCACACAAGCCTGTCTTTCTCAGGAAACGCAGCAGGGCTTTCACTGCCTTGTGGGCTGTCGAGGCATGTGTACGTTGCTGTAATAGCACCTGCACAGAAAGAGGCCGATCATCCAGTCGCCGCATTGCGTTGGCAAGTACTTGTCTCTCTGAGGCAAATCGAGGACAATGACACAGCAGGTGTTCGATATTTTCGTCGGTGCCGCAAACATCGCACGCCGCACTGTCAGTAATTCTGATTAACGTGGTATAAGCTTTCGTGAAAGCAACTCCCAGCCAAAGGCGATAGAGAAGCGAAGCTTCACGTCGATGTAGGCCGGGTGGAGGCCGGAGTTGTAGTGAAGGGTCGAGCTCGCGCAGTCGTGTACGTCGTATGCTTGGTGTGTTCCACTCAGTCAGTGTGAGACTGCGGGCCATTTGACGAATCTGCCTCGCCGCATCCGCTCTTGAAAGCGGTATCGGAACGCTGTTCGCTTCTTTATGTGACGTGCGAGCAGCATGATCTGCAGAATCATTGCCGCCTATACCACTATGCCCAGGTAACCACTGAAAGACGATGTCATGGCCTTTTTGTATTAACAGGTGGTGAAGTTTCACGGTTTGGTAGGTCAACTGGTCGTGGCATCCGCGTCGGAGAACTGATATCAGGCACTGTAACGCTGGTTTTGAGTCAGAAAACACAGCCCATTTACCTGGTCTTTCTTCTGAATTGATGTGTTCCAGTGCATTGCGCAGAGCCTCGAGTTCTGCCGTCGTCGAACTTGTGACATGTGAAGTCTTAAAACACCGAGTTATCCCTTGTGATGGTATAACCACTGCTCCACCTGAACTAGACGGCGTAGTAGAGCCATCCGTGTAAATGTGAACGTGGTTACTGTAGTTTTCTTCCAATAGGGATAGACTCAGTTGTTTCAGGGCATGTGTCGGTAAGTCCGATTTTCTCCTCATTCCTGGAATCATTAAGTGAACTCGCGGCCGGCTCAAGCTCCAAGGAGGAAGCACTGGCTTTGATGCAGGTGCGTATGTCTCAGCAAACGATGAACGATGCTTGGAGACAATAGTGCCGTATGTCGTGCGGGGCCTTTCAGCAGCTAGGCTCGCCAGGTGGTGAGAAGGGGTCCTGGCATAATGTCTGAGGTGCATGCGCATTGTCTCGGTAATAATATGCGTATTTATCGAGTGATCTTGAGCGATGGCAATGGTTTCAGCCGTTGAAGCACTGCGGGGTATTCCAAGGCACATCTTAAGTGCTTGGGCTTGAATGCTCTGAATTGCGCGCAGGTTGGTCTTGCCGGTGTTAGACATAGCAGGTAAGCTGTACCGTAAGAATCCGATAAACAGCACTCTGTACAGTTGTAGCATGGATGATATGGGCACTCCCCAATTTTTTCCTGCAAGGAATTTGAGCATGTGACATGTTGCGATCAGCCGCTTCTTCACATAGTTCACGTGTGGAGTCCACGACAGGTTTCTATCTATTATGACTCCCAAGAACCTGTGGCTTCTGCTGAACGATATGTATTCTTCATTAATCGATATACTGTAAGCAGACATTGGTTTCCGCGTGAACGCTACCACTGCACATTTTCCGCAGGACACCTCGAGGCCTTGTTTACGAAGATAGCATGACGCCGTTGTAGCAGCCTTCTGAAGGCGGGCGCGAAGCTGAGGCCTTGTCACACCTGATGTCCAAATGCAGATGTCATCAGCATAGACAGAAAGTTCTACAGTGCTAGGTAGCTGCTCGACTAGACCAATGAGAGTTAGGTTGAAAAGGGTAGGGCTTAGCACTCCTCCCTGAGGAACTCCTCAGCTGCTGTAATAATCAGGTGTTGGGCCATTCGCTGTCATCACGTAAAATGATCTCAGCTGTAAGTAGCTGTACACCCACATATATATCTTGCCACCAAGACCTACTGTTTCCAAAGCACTAAGGATGGCTTCATGGGTGACATTGTCGTAAGCCCCCTTAACGTCTAGAAACAGGGCGGCGCACAGTCTCTTACAGGCTTTCTGGTGTTGAACATATGTCACCAGATCAACAACGTTGTCGATTGACGAATGGCCGCGCCTGAATCCGGTCATGAATACTGGATAGATTTCGTAGTGCTCTAAATACCACTCCATTCGTGTTAGAATCATTCGTTCCATCGTTTTTCCCACACAACTGGCAAGTGCGATAGGATGGTATGAGGCAATATCCAAAGGAGATTTACCAGCCTTTAGAAGTGGAATGAGGCGACTTGACTTCCATGCCTAGGGAACAGTACCAGTCTGCCAGGAGTCGTTGTATAGGCGTAAGAGTGCCTTCCGAACTTCGTCTTCAAGATTACAAAGGGCACGATAGGCAATGCTGTCAGGACCGGGTGCTGAAGAACGTCTGCACAGATCCAGTGCCGCCTCTAGCTCATCCATAGAAAACTGGCATTCCATACGGGGATCACGTGAGGGCGGTGGGTTGTCAAAAGTTCCCGTTCTTGATACTGTGAAATTGGAATCACCGGCAATTCTTCTACAGAAAGATTCTGCGACGTCAATCTCTCTGCATCGAAGGTGAAGTGCCAGAGATGTAAACGGGTGGCGCTGACCCAAGGTTGTGCTAAGACCCCGGACAGTTCGCCATATCAGTGATAGGGGCTTTCGTGGATCCAACGACTCGCAAAAGGATGTCCAACGTCGCCTAGCCAGTTTATCCATGTGCCGCTACATTTTCTTTTGAATGCGTCTAGCCAGCCTCAAATCATCCATGCACTTTGTCCGTCGGTGCCTTCGTTCTGCACGACGGCGTATTGCGCGAAGTTTCTCAAGCTCGATGTCGAAATCGGTGCGCTTGTAACTAGTCAAATGTGTATGCGTGGTATTCTGCAGGACATCTTTATCGAGTCCTCTAGGTTATATGATGAGCCGTCGGTACAGCAGTATTCCATTAACATTTTGAATTTCGGCCAATCGGTGTACTTGAGGCCTCTTGAGGACTTGGGGCTGGTGAAACCTTCTATACACAGGTAAGTTGGTATATGGTTGCTGCCCCGCGTTTCCAGATTCAAAAACCAGTGCACTTTCCTGATAAGTGAGCGAGAAACCAATGTAAGGTCCAGGCAGCTGCTATAGGCTGATCCGCGTAAATATGTAGGGCTTCCATCGTTGCAAACGCAGAGTTCGTACTCCGAGGCTAAGGACACCAATTTTCTTCCTCTAGAGCTGTCCCTGGAGCTTCCCCATAGGAAATGGTGGGCATTGAAGTCGCCAGTGATCACCCATGGCCTTGGAGTCGATGTCAGAATACCACGTAAGCGCTCGCAGTCAAGGCGGCTTGATGGAGATAAATAAGTTCCGATAATCGTGAAAGCAACCTTATCCTTCTTCACAGTAAGGCACACATACTGATTCCCTTCATCAGGCGAGACTCTGTGGTGAACGTAAGTGAGGTCATGGCGCATGAATACAATAACTTTGCTGCAGTCTCTGTGAGTGGAGGACATAAAGCACTCATATCCTGACAGCTTGATTGAAGCACGCAGGTTGGGTTCCCAAATCAAAATAATGGGGAAGCGGTTCACAAATACACATTGTCTAAAGTCAGACATGCGCGACTTCAGTCCTCTGGCGTTCCACTGAAAGACAGATGCATTCTTGACTTCCGCTCGAAACGACGGTGCCTCGCTGGCCATGGTTTTACCTTAGAGCTGCAAGCACTGGACTCAGGGTGTCCAGCACATGCAGTGCGGTCTGCGCAGCAGAAGTCTTCATATTACTCAGTAGGACACGCATGGTACTCATCAGCGATTGCAGCAAGCTTATCACTTGATCTTCATTCATCGCATCACTGGTTTGAGGGGTCGTCGAGGGCGGCGGGATTTGATGCAGCTCCGAAGTAGGTTGACGTCGTGGAAGAGAGGGCCACTGTTCGGAAGGCGCGACTGCTGTCCCTTTCTTCTGTTTGGCAGTATCCGTCTTCAGTGAGCTCGGTGTTTGTGGGTCAGCCTCTTTGATAGAGGATGACATCTCTCTATCGGTAGAGGCGTTTTTTCGTGATGGTCTTCGCCCACGACGCCGTCGTCGGCGTAGTGTAGCGGCAGCTTCCCTGTGCGTTGAATTGTCCTGCACCATACGCCTGAGTACCGCGTGCTCGTTTCGCACCCGCGGGCAATCTTTGGATGAGGCCTCATGAGCGCCGTGGCAGTTAGGACATCGTAGTATGGTGGCACTGCAGGCGTCTTTTGAGTGAGACTCAGCGCACCGCGGACACACAACTTTGTTCTCACAGACACCTTTTACGTGTCCCATCTTGAAGCACTTGTAGCATTGCAGTGGCTTCGGTATGTAAGGACGCACTGAGTGGCGAACATGGCCAACTTTGACATACGAGGGAAGGCTGTCTCCCTCGAACACAAGCCTCAAGCAGCGTGAGTTGCCGAGTCTGGTAATGTGCGTAATGCGGGTGCCTTCAGTCGCTGGCTTTATTAGTAGTGGCAGGTCATTAGTTGAGATGGAAAGATCCACATCATAAATGACACCAACAGTGCCATTACCACCTGTAGCGACCATTGGCCGAACTTTCACGTTGCCGATTTCTGTTATGTGCCGAAGGCTTTGCAGTGCGCTACGGTGCATAACGTCTACAGCAAGGACATTCTTCCGTGCATTGATCCTCACGTCTTTGATCTCATTCGGCGCGGTTTCCTCGAGAAGAACAGAAAGAACTTGCCTGTTGAGGAGTCGCAAGTTAGATGCAGGGTCATCAGGCATAAACAGCATGGTGTGCGGCTACCGCTGTGGTGCAGTCTTAACGGTGGAAACACTTGCCGACGATGCCGTCCGCAGCAGTCTTCGTTTTGTAGATCGATTCATGACTACCGTGAAGTCATCATCCGATGACTCAAAGCCGTCCGAATACAAATCGGTTGCCTCCCTGTCGGTGTCGCTCGACGCGTTGCTACGCTTCCTGGACGACGAAGTCCGGCGCGACGGTTGCACGCCTGGAACATTCTCAGGTGTGTCCTGAAGCATCACCGCAAAGGAGGGAGCGGCAGCTCCCAGGATTTCCAGGAAAACAAATTGAAAACACTGAGACACGGGCACAAGCGTTCTGTGAGAGAATCCTAGACAGTAAATCCTAGACAGTTTTTTTTAGACAGTAAAAAAGGCCTAAATCCCAACGAAGGCAGACTTTATCACTGAAATTAAAACACATTGAAGAAAAAATGATAATGTTTGGTGTGGCTATGAATTCTTGATCGCGATCGGTGTGCCAATCTTTTTTCGCTGTTGTCTACGACAGTGATATACTTAAACGGAGATGCACTCGTGAAGATATTGATCCCGTGAGTGGCTTCGTAGAGTCACGTAACAGGTGACACTATAATACTGGCGTGAAGCGATGAACTATGAGGGCGCTATACCATTTGCGACAACACTACTGGTGATTGTGTAAAGGACAGGCCATTTATTGTCATCATTGCGAAAAGCTTGTAGTGAGAAGCTCAAACATAAGCCAAAGTGTATTGATACAGAAGAACGTTATTCGTCTCTGGACTACGAAACAACGACTGTCTGGTCCTTAGAATTGGAGGCCTCTTAATACTTGCCTGCAACAGGAGTTCCAGGTAGCATAATCGGGCCTCGTGGGCATTATTCCGGAGCTGCTAATCTGTTTCGATTTTCGTTGTATGTCTCGAACATGCCGTAAGAAACTGAACGATTGAACACTCATCTTTGGCTGTTTAAAAGTATGGTCTGATGCTTATTGCAAGAAGAGTTGAAATATTCAGCCACGCGTCCGCAGAGTGACACGCGAACCTGCTCGCTTGTTCACTTTGTTCATGGTTCTACTTCCCCTGCTTAGAAATACTAATTAAGTCGGAGCGCTTTGTAAAGAGTGAATTATTAAAACACCCAATCTTTGTTCAAACTACATCTTTTCACGTCTGTGGCAGTTCTTCGTTTCTACTGCGTAATATATAAGGCATTAAAGAGACTCTTTCGACTGCAGGGCATATATATAATTTTAAAGCCCTTTCAATATCTTAGTGAGATGCTCAGCCTCACCACCTCTCACTCTTGTACTGTACTCTATGTCAGCCGATGACTCTTCTTTAGTAATGTTCAAGCGCTTACTGTTGCAATGTCACCACGCTTTTGTTCGCTTTGTTTGTGCTTTCATAATGCATTCTAATATTTACTTCAGTATATACCACGGAAGACCGAAATTCTTGCCTTTCTTCTGTGGAACATCTGCTCGCCGCGCAGACACTCTGGAGTCAATCCTTACTCACACTTAAGAAGTTATTATTAATCTGATTTTCATCTTTTTCGATTTTTTCGTCATGTACAAGATTATCATTTTTCATTCACATCCGACGACGCCACCGAGAGTGCGATGGAGACCAGAGTTTTTGCGAAACAAGCTCTAAAGTTGTCGCGTTCAAACAATGTTCACTCAATCTCTATCCTTCTTTACAGTTAGCAAAAAATGGAAAAAAAAACTTCCGTTGCCTGTCATGAATGGATTCTGAGATCTAGAGTGAAACATCGGGGTAGTTGGTATTGCATAATGATGTACGTGCAGCGTGAGTTCAACACGGGGATCTTTTTTTGTATCCCCGTCTTGAGTTCACACTGTACGTACTTCATTCTGAGTAATCTCGTGACATGCTTAGAGTGGTGCCTCTCAAATTTTAGTCGTAGCTGAAAACCCGTTCATCTCTCTTTACATAGCAGATGATGACAATGATATGTTGTGTTGAATGGCACAAGGACAATATGATGGCTAAAGAGCGCCAGCAAATGATACAAAATATGTGGGTAATGGGTGTGATGAGTGCCTCTATAAAGGCCTAAAATTATTCGCGCCCACGATGAGTAAAACATAAAGGTATGAAGATCATGAGAGTGACAAGAAACGTGTTCTGCGAAGATGAGTGGCTGTCCGGGTTGATAATTATTACGTAGAATTATGATACAGCACGAATATTTCTCAATGTCCTTGTCTCCAAGGGCCGCGAGACAGGTGTTTTGTAGTATAACTACTGCAGCAGCAACGTTTCTTCAAAGGTTGGACTACACATTACCAGGGTAAATGTCGTGAAAATTCCAAACATCTTTTATAAATGCAAATAATCACCTATGATTAAAAAGTTGATCTCTACTGATGAACATCGATGGATGAAGTGCTATTTGTTCTCGAAGGGTGATAGAAAATGCTTGTTCCTAAAAGTGTGCAACACGTTGTATTGAATTAAAACGTGAAGAGCGGGTAGTGGTTCACCACATCTTTCGCACAAGGGTGGATAACCACCGCACAGAAGATATGAATGTTAGCTGTGTGTGAGTCCTACTCTTAGCGATATTAGTGTTACGTCTGTGTGACCTGGCTTGGATACTGGGGGCAAAATACCAAGCTCTGGCTTTATCACGTGTAGTTTATTTTGCGTTTGGCTATCCCATGTACTTTGCCAATAGGCTCAGAGCTGTTGTTTGAGGAAATGTTTGAGTTCAAGCGCTGGGATCGGTAGAGATGGATTGACAGAGTTTATGCGGACGGATCCATCTAGCTGATCTGCCATCACGTTACCTTGGGTCTCGCGATGCCGTGGCACTCGGCAAACTACGATGTGTTGTTTGAGGGTGTACACAGTGCATAACAGTGAATAAAGTGAGACAACAGAATTTTTGTGCTTTTTAATACTTTTCAGAGCATATACTACACCCAAAGAATGAGTTTAAATTACTGTTGTTTGTATATTTGACTGTTTGATGTGCTTAATAGCTGAAAGTATCGCATACGCTTCTGCTGTGAACATGCTCGTGTTAGGGTCCAGAATCGCGGTATCCGAAAAGGACGGACGGGCCGCTGCGTATGTCACACAGGAGTGAGACTTTGAGGAGTCTGTGAATAATTCCGGACAATTGTATTTGTGCTAAAGTTCTAAAAAGTATGTGTAGATATGAGCAATAGGCACATGTTTCCTGGCTCCCACAAATGACATATCACATTCTATGCGCCGCCACTGCCATGGCGGGAGATGTGTAACGGGACCGATTACACAGTGTTCAAGCAGGGGAACACCTGTTTCCTGGACTAAGTCCCTTGCATAAAGCAAGAAGGGCTTTCGCAAGGAAGGGTGGTTTTAAAATAGAGCAGAGCTGGACAAATGAGAGAGTGTGGAGTAGGATGGATGTTCCTTGTCTGCGATCGCTTTGAGGTAATTTATAAAAGAGATGTATCATCACTGCAAATAAAGTGACCAGACATTTGATATAACGTACAGACTCTCTACGGAGCTAGTGCGAAAAGCACCTGTAGAGGTTCGAATTCCCATAAGGTGGAGAGGATCAAGCATGTGCAAAGTGCTTCATGTTGTAGACTGATAGACGTTCACACCGTAATTTAGACGTGTTCGTATGAGGTTTTTATAAAGATTCAACAGATGTTTTTGTCACTTCCCCAACTTGTGCGTGACAACACTTTCAGGATGTTCATGGGTTTTAAAGTTGATTTTGAGATTTTAGATGTGGGGTGCAAATGTTACTTTCGTGTCTAATGTTATACCTAAAAATTTTCGTTCAGATTTCACTAGTAGCCTCCGACCGTACAAGAAAATGAGCGGACCTGCATGGAGACCTCTCTTTCTTGAGAATAGAATGCATGTGCTCTTTCGTGTGTTAAGGGTGAACCCGTTTTCAACAGCCCACTTCGTTACCTTATTGAAGCCTAGTTGAACTTACCGCTCGCGTATTGCAAGGTTGCATGATTTAAAACATATCGGCACACCGTCGACATATGCGCAATAACACATATTGCGTGGAATGTAGGAGGATAGGGTATTATTTTTATATTAAAAAGTGTGCAACTAAGTAAACCACTTTGCAGAGCCCTAGTCTCTTGGACAAATGTTTTAGACTGGACATTTCCCACTCGGAAACGAAAACTGCGATTTGACAAATGAATTTCTGGTATGGTTAGCATGTTACCTCGGACACCTAAATTTGAGAGGTCTCACAGTATTCTGAAGCGCCATGTGGTGTCATATATTTGTCTTTTTTATAAGGAGGAATACCGAAAGGAAGGATTGTTTATGGATGAAGGAGCCGCGCATTTGCGCCTCAAGGCGTAATAGGTGGTCAGTGGTTGGTCTACCTTCGGAAAATCCACACTAGAATAGGTCTAAAAGGTTGTTGGTCTCCAGAAAATATATTAATTTATGGTTAATAATCTTTTCGAAAAGCTTACAGAGGCAATTTGTTAATGCTCTCGGCCTCTAACTCACTGCAGAGGACGGATTCATACCATGCTTCAATATTTGGACGACAATAGTCTCTTTCTAAGACGTAGGCATCTCACTGGAGAACCAAATGACATTGTTCAGAGAAAGTAAAGTTTTGAGCATTTCGAGAGGTACGTTTTTTAACACTTCGTAGACCACGCGGTTTGAGCCTGGGACGGAATTACTACAGCTCTGTAGCGATGTTTTTAATTCAGCCAAGCTAAAAGGTGGGTGGTGTGGCTCATTCTTTTGACATTTGCGTTGTAGTTTCTGGTTTTCTATTCTCATTTTGTACTGCTTGAAAGCTAGGGAATAGTGCGATTAGCTTGCGATGTGCTCGAAGCAAGCGTCTAGAAAGTTCGTCTGGCCTTGCAAGCTGTTTTCTTAAGCTTTTACAAAAGGAAGCCGATACGCTTGTCTTTCAATCACCTTTCTAACCCTGTTACAGGCTTTACCCTCTTGTGTTTATAAGCTAATGCCGTACAGAAATTTTTGACAACATTTCCTTCTTGCCTGTCAGCGTGTCCTCCTCCCTTGGGACTTTATGTTATTGAAATTTGTAAGATTCTCCAATGTCGGAGAGTTATGAAGAAACTTTCATACTTTATTTTGCTTCTTGCGAGCATTTCTCCACTTGTTATTTCAACATGTAACAGTTCAGAAGTTTGAGGGGTGCTTTGGATCGCAGCTTCAGTCAAAACGTCTGTAACGTACTCTACAGCCTCTTTTACGCTTAAAAATGATATATACGTCCTACTAAAGTTAGTAATTTAATAAAACTGGTCCCAATCGGCTTTTTCCATGAGCCATTTGGGAACTTGTGTAGAACACTTAATTAATGCTGGTGGGCTCAATAAAACAGGAAAGTGGTCACTTCCAAAAGGTTTTTCTTTTATTTTGCATTGAAGCAGAGATAAAAGTGATGGAGATGCAATGCTGAGGTCTATCGACGAGTAAGCATTGTTACCGAGGTTCTAATATGATGGCTCTTTTCTTTTCAACAGACCACCACCTGATGAAAAGAGGAACTGTTCGATGAGACGACTTTGTGTATCACATCGACAGTCACCCAATAAACAACTGTGTGCATTCAGGTCTTCTTGAATCAGATAAAGTTCTGGTTTTTTATCTATTAAAGACTGTCATTCACGTTTTTCCAGGTGCTGTTGTAGCAGTATGTAAAAAGAGATGATGGTGACGAGCTTATTCAATAGAACTGATCGAACAGCCTCTGCCTCTAGGGATGTTAGTAGCGGTACATGCCTACATGCTACTCCTCGATTAACAATAATAGCTACACCACTATATGACGCCACAGCATCATGTCTGTCCTTTCAGATGATAACATATTTATGCGAAAAGCCTATATTCTTAGATTTTAGGTGCCTTTCCTTTACACAAAGCACTTTTGGAGAATGTTTGTGTAGAATTTCTTGGACATCGTCGAGGTTTCGAAGTAGTCTTCTGAAGTTCCATTGTATAATTTGTGTATCTGTATTGGGGTTAAGAAGTGGTGTTTGTATAAAATGAGTGTGAATGGTGTCTTAAAAGAGCAGTGACCTATTTTACAGGGATTTGTTGAGGCTCTGTAATTACTGTTTTGCTGTTTGTGGAGTGGTTGATGAGACCTCACCGCTGATTTGGCGCAGTCTGCGCCGGCGCACCGGAGGTGTCCATTGCAACAGGAGAGGCGCCAGATGGCCCTGAACTCAGGGTAGGCTTTGTCGCGACAAACGAAGCCTTCGTGCCTACCGGGTCGGAGGCCGAGAAGACCTCTTTAATTTGTGTGGTACCCTGGCTGCACACCACTTCGGCGTACGGTTTGTTCCCTGTATACTGCAGGAAGCTAATGTCAGTTTGAATTTATTGGTTATAACTTATTTATTTTTCTTCCAGGCCACGCAGGACTTGGAATATGCCAGATGGTCAGCATCACAGGTGGCACAGTGAGGGGGGGTTCACAGTCATTGTCAGCGGAATGTCTTCTGCTGCCGCATTTTGCTCATGTAAGCAGCCTTCAGCAGCTCTGAGTGCTGTGGCCAAAGCGCTGGCACTTGAAGCATCACTGAGGGTTTGGAATGTAAGGCTTCACTTGTAGTTCGAAGTTGCCTGTTATGGAGCTCACAATGAGTAAGTATGAAGTGTTTTTGGTGGGAGTTTCTTGTTTGCTTTTTAGTATTTTTATACACTGTACATTACTGAAATTCTCGTCTTTTGGGCCTTCTAGCAGTTCGTCATTAGATAGTTCCATCAGGTCGCCGTCAGATACGACACCATTTACAGTGTTCGTTGTACGGTGTGGGGTTACATTGATTGGATGATCACCAAATGCACTCAAGTTGCATAGTCTATCGTATTGTACATGATCTTTTGATTCAAGGAGCAAGTGCCTACTGGTGATGTTGTTGGTCTTGTATCACGTGCCCAGCGTTTCCACTAGACACTTTGATACAAGGAAGGGTGATATATTCCTCGCAATCTTTTCTGCACTATGGCATTGCATAATATGATATTTCGGAAAGTAATATTTCTTCTTGAGATTCAAAGATTGCATTGGTCCATCACATCTTCGAGCGAGAATCAGTTTGGAAATGTTCGAGGATCCCACGAATTATGCTATGAGTTCGGCGGCCATGCGAGCCACCCACTATGGAGCCCTACGAGAGGATGCTACGAGACACTTTGGAAACGTAGGTTCCAGCTGTACATGGCCGCTATAACCTAATATATCTACCCAAGATGAGATATATAAACCAGGTTAACCCTTGGCGCCAGGAAATAAGCGATGTAAATTCAAGAAAGGAGAGGACAGGAAAGAATATAGTTGAGAAAAGGCGACGATTTGAGAGGAAATGGAGACAGAAAAAGGCGACTGCCGATTTCTCCTGGTGGGTCAGCCCAGGCGTGCCGTCTACGCTGAACAGGGGCCAAAGAGTGTGTTGCATCCGGCGGGGGTCCTTAAAGGTCCCATTTCCCGGCGTCGGCTCAACCCCCAAGATCCCCTTTTCCCCAGAGACGGCTTAGCGAAGCACGGCTTGGCATGAGAAGGAGTGGAACCCCCCCCCCCCCCCTATTAGCTCGGTTTCGTGGTCTCGCTACACACCAAAAAACTGCTTCCAAAGACACCCCTGCAGGCACTTCATTTTAAATGAAACGCACCCGACACAATACGTTCTTGGAAGTGACGTCACAGTTAACTTTCAATTTAGCTACAACAATATTTCACGTGCTCTTTTGACTCTTCCCAGTTTTCACACTTGTTGAAGTCTGTGGTGCCACCAAATATACACTGGACCACCAAAACAAATTTTCAAGGTAGTTTAATGAAACCCTCTTGTCCTACTTCCAATGTTCACAATGAAATGTGTGGACTAGTTTTGTTGTTGTGTTGTATTTTATACTCTAAATAAAGGACGCACACTGCCAGGTGATCCAGGTTGGCTCTCAAGCCTCCGTGCAGTTGAAGCACTTTGTTCACAGATTTTTTAAGTGTGGCATTCTTAGCTTTCATACACAAGATAGTGCCAGGCACAAGGTCAAGCTTCTCCTCGTGTACTTTCGTCATAGACCTGGATTAGTTTAGCCATAACCTCCTACAGAAACAGGCACCATATATACAATACATAAGTATGGGTACTTTTAAAAGCAAAGGGTGGTCATGGCACCACCAACAAGCAAACACCGTCATCTCTACAAAATAGACGTCACATTAAACAAGCTCTGCAATCATTAGCACTCAGAGCTGTATTGCAGACGCCGTGCTAAGATACAGGGTAGCGTTGAAGGATGCATAATTTTGCACATCTCCTTCGACCACAGCTGTCTTACGTTGCCAGATGGAAGGTGCCTTGACATATATATTTTGAAGGTAATCATAGCAGGGTGAGCTGGGTGTAAACGGCACTGGTAAACAGCAGTGCGCTGATGAAACAAAGCACAGCGAAGGGAAGCGCGCACCGTTACAATATTTCCACAAATATCGTGCCGGCACCCGGTGTAGCAGCAGAAATAAATCACGTTTTTTTTGCAGGAAAATCAGCACAACGACCGGATAACATTCAATATAGCTTCTCACTGTCGACGATTAATTTATTGAGCTGAACAACACACATGCTGTAAATTCGAATATGTATTTTTGTATATATTTGCTGACATAATTGATTGGTCATTGCACACGCATCACTGAAGAGTCATATGAATGTTACGGTCTGCCATATTTATTACCATTCAAATGCATGTATAGTGATTACCTTCTATCAAAAATGACTGATTGATATGCAGGGTTTAACGTCCCAAAACCACTATATGATTATAAGAGACGCCGTAGTGGAGGGCTCCGGAAATTTCGACCACCTGGGGTTCTTTAGCGTGCGCCCAAATCTGAGAACACTGGCCTAGAACATTTCCGCCTCTATCGGAAATGCAGCCGCCACAGCCGGGATTCGATCTCTCGACTTGCGGTTCTGTCAAAAAGCCACGCCCCAGTGGTAGTTTACAATTTATCTCCGTTAAAGATGAGGGCCTTGCAGAGCCACTTATTATACGTGGTATTTTCGATATCATATAGCCAAAATAAATCCAACTGACTGAGTAATTCACTAAGTCGTGTGCTGGCTCTTCTGAGAATAGCGGAGAGCAAAAACTCGTCTGGAATAGTATGCGCACACTTCTTCGAATTTGAATTATTTTGGTAACATCAAAACAAGAAAATACGTACTTTGTCTTTTTCCGGCCAGTACACAGGTCGGTACATTTGATATTGTATACAGAAGAAAGAATGAAGCCGGCAAGAATATAATTCCTCTACCGAAGACATACATCCTGACTTGCCGACTGGAAATAAAGGAGCATATAGTTGTATTTGTTGTCATCTTAATGGCGTCGAAAAGTTATTGATGAAAGGATGCAACGAAACACTAAAACGAATGAGTGAAAAAACTGAGAGCACAGGATCAGTGGTGTCTTCCAAGTTAAACATTTATTTCGAAAAAAATAGGTAAACAAAGCTTACAGCATAGTAGACAGGCACATGAGCATTTATTTTTTATTAGTTTATTAGCAACATTTGCTGATATCGTTTACGAACAACTTCACTAAAAGCAAGAAAGTAAAGCTTATCTTTCAACGTCTACATGGGCTAATTTGTAAGAAATACAAATATTGCAGTTGAAATTACGCGTGACAAGCAGATATGCGAACTTTTTGCCTCTCAAGAAAATCAACGCATGGCTCACTCGTAGGTCCCCCAAGACGTATCTGCGCTCAAAGTTCGCATGGGGCAGCGTCTTAAGTTGAAGGAATATTTAGGCGTGGAATACTTAGGGAGCCAGGCTGTCATATGCCGCGATTTTATGAGGCCGCCGTCACATATCGGCAAAGCACATATCGACAAGGCATACAAGACACCATCACCCCGGAACTCTAACACCTTATTTTGCACAGACAGATGCATTTAAATTTTCTTTTTTTCCAAGAACAGTGGAAGAATGGAACCTTCTAAAAGACTCTGTTTAAAAATTCACTTTGGTTGATTTACTGTGTGTAAACAGTGTGTTGGGTGTGTAAACCTGTACTTGTATGTTGATTTCTTTTTCCTTTTCTACGTGACTTGAGTGCCTAACATGTACTTGCTACTTGTACCGTGCCCACCTGCCTGGACCTGTGAAGGTCTGCAGTATGCATTAAAATAAAATAAAATAAATGAAATATGATTATAAAAGAAGCCGTAGTGGAGGGCTCCGGAAATTTATACCACCTGGGCTTCTTTATAGTGCACCGAAATCTGATCAAACGAGCCTAGAACATTCCCGCCTCCATCATAAATGCAGCTGCCACAGCCGGGATTCGATCCCATGACCTACGGGTCAGCAGCCGAGTACACTACCCACTAGACCACTGCGGCGGGGCATATGCCGATGGGTTAACCGCATATAGAGGAGGCGTGGCATATTATCGCTATAATATTATGTGCGCAGTATTTTCAGGTTGCGGGCACCCGTATTATTTCTCATGCTGTTGTCGCTTGGATAACGCACGGGAAAATGACATATAAAAACTTAAATAAAGGGAAACAGGCGAAAATACAAAAATAGCGAAATATAAAAGTTAAAGTAATTATGTGTGGTGTTTTGCGTTCCAACAGCACGGTATGATTGTGAGAGATTGCGTGGTTGAAGGCTCCGAAAATATCGACCATGTGGTGTTCTTTGACGTGCACTGACTTTACGCAGTACACGAGCCTCTACCATTTTGCGCCCACCAAACGACGAAAGCAGCTGCTGACATTGAACCAACGACCTTCAGTTCAGCAGCCTATGATCCTATCCACTGATCCACTGGCGCAGATGTGAGGATAAAAATAGAAATCGACATAGCAGAAAAAAAATCCAAGCATATCCAAGAAGTGAATGTTATGAGTCGGATGAAGCATCTGTCAGCCCGTTCGTTCTCACTTCTGTGCTTCCGTGTGACCATCCGTGCGTCCATTTATGTGTCTGTTCGTGATTAAATGCGTCTCTTTGTGAATTCACCCTTCCGTCTGTCCATTCGTTCGTGCATCCATCCTTCTGTATGTCCGCGCGTCCATTCATCCGTTCGTTTGTCTGCTAGTCTGTCTGTCCGTTCGTCCATGCGTCCGTCTGTGCGTCTATCTAATGAGCACTCGAAGTACCATCATCTACCATCTCGCATCCCCTGTGGCAAATGCCCACTCTAGAGCGAGTATGTGCCACCGGTAGCTACCTACTATAGCTACTACATACATCGAAGGAAGGACAGACCCACGCCTTAAGGAGCTTCGTCACTAAAGACAAAAAAAAAGAATTGTATAGGGGAAGGAAGCAATAGAGGTACCAAGAAAAATAAAACCAACCAGAAAAAAGGAAGTCTGCCTATCTCTGCACTTTCTTCAGATTAGGAATGGCTAGTGTGATTCTGCCAGAATTTTTTTCTGACTTTGCTGCTCTTGTAATGTATACGTGCGTGTGAGCAGGCGACCTCCTAGGCTTGTCGAGCAACTTTAAAGAGTGGTGTGCACTCGGTAGCATCACGATGGTGGGGGATTGGAGTGTCGACACTATGTGAAGGCTCGTCTTCTTTGAGCAGATTTGAATGTGAAACTGGTGTGGTTGTTCGTATCATGTTGTTGTTTGTGAATATTACGTACGGGAGAAAGGCGTCTCAGTTACCGTGTCCTGGTGGTGTTTTAATTGAGAGAAAGGCACCCAGTGGGTGGTTAAATCCCCCGATGTGCGCGCCCGTTAGTTTGCGGCAAGTATGCCGAAGTCGTTAAATGAAAGATGTATTCATAAACCAGAACTTCGATAACCTAGGAGGAGAGAGCGCTGCCACTTTCACTAAGGAGCGCTTAAGGTGTGGTATGTCAGCAAAGCGTTAGTTTTGACGTGGCATGTGAGATGGTGAACAACGTTTTTAATTGAGTGAATTCATCCTATTTCACAGAAAGAGGCCGTAGAGGTCAACGTGGACGCAATCGTGGCGTACTCGGCGGCAAGTTTTTCTTTTTTTTTTGCCTACTGCATAACTGTATCATGACAGTACGATTATTAATAGTCGTTCTTGAGAAACCCAAAAGCATAGCTCTTGATGCAGTATATAGTTACCCAAATATTGTCTTTCATGTGCGAGTTTGTGTGCTACCAAAGGGGGAAAATTCGATAATATTTTGGGCAGGATAAATGAAAAAAAAATTATAGATGAAGCTCTTCAGGATGCCCCATACTGATCTGGTAAAAAAATGATGACTATTCAGTAGAAGCGTACGCAATGAATGCATTAGCGATAAATTGTGATGTTATGCGCAAAAAAAAAAAATCTGGTCGTAAAGTACTTTGGGTGCGTTCTCCCTTAGCTCTACAGAAGGTTGGTGTAATGGTGTTTAGAGAAGAGTACGTAGAAGGCTACATGAAGCGTTCGCGGATGCTTGTTTCTACAGTGCTCATGCCAGCAATCGCGAATGCGCCTTTATGTTCAGAGTTTCCCATTCCTGTGTGAACGACACAGCTCTACTCACGCCGACCACGTTTCCTGCTATTTCAAGGCGGCTTTGGTGTTTTCTCTCTCCTTGAAAGCACTGGAAGGTATATTTCCCAAGCGTGTTGGTGTTGCCGCATGCGCTTCGTGGGAGGCGGATGATGGGCCGGGTCGTTTCATCTCTCCTTAAACCTCGTTCATCGTACAGATCATACGCTTTTATCCGTGAACAAAACATGCAATCTGGGAGGGGTTGCTTTCAATATTGTTTTCATAATTAACATGACGTCGAAAATTCACTGGTAATATGAAGCTACTGCTCATGCTATAAAAGTTTTTATTTTATTTTAATGTAACGTACGCTAGCCAGGGTAAACAGTTTCGCATGGCTTACAGTTAGCTTGACAATTGTTGACTTGATTAGCCCAAGCTGCCACACTTCTAAGTTACAGTTAGCAGTTCTGAGCAAGCGTGAGGAACATGACGTCACACGGCACACAGCTTGTGCGCTGAAAACCTAAAAGCTCCTGTTGTGTCACTAGTGGGCTCACACTTTTCTTTTGTGCGATCACTCGCTTGCCCCGCCGCGGTGGTCTAGTGGCTAAGGTACTCGGCTGCTGACCCGCAGGGCGCGGGTTCGTATCCCGGCTGCGGCGGCTGCATTTCCTATGGAGGCGGAAATGTTGTAGGCCCGTGTGCTCAGATTTGAGTGCACGTTAAAGAACCCCAGGTGGTCTAAATTTCCGGAGCCCTCCACTACGGCGTCTCTCATAATCATATAGTGGTTTTGGGACGTTAAACCGCACATATCAATCAATCAATCACTCGCTCGCTAGTCATCCATCGATACATCCGTTCTTGGTTCGCCTGTGCAGGGTTATCCCACCTGTCCGTTTATTCGTGGTCGTCTGTTTGTCCATCTGTTCATATGCGGTTCATTCATCCGACCATTCATCCGTGGTTTGACCTTCCGGCTGTCCTTGGTTCGTTCATCTAGGCCCCTGTAGCTAATCTGCCAAACCACGCTTATTTGTCTGTCAATGGTTCGTTAGTTCGTCCGCCCATTCGTACCTCACGCTACATCTATCCTGGCGTAGCCTAGCTGAGCCACTGCTAATTTTACTTGTTTGTTGATAACGACTCGTGATAACTGAAGCATTAGGTGCTACGTAAGCTAGCAAATATTTGAGCAGCCTGCTGCCGTTGAATCACGTTGTGCATGCGTTCTTTATATTGAGATCACCAAAGCACAGCTCTACTTAGTACTTGTAGACTATTGCGGATGATAAATATCAATGACTCAAAACTGTTGGAGACTTTTGTATCTTTGTTTAGGCCAGGGGGTGGCTTTTTGTGCGTTTTATCTGTATATGGCTCAACCGAAAAGCAACCTGTGAATCAATAAACCATGTTTTGAATCGGTATAATGTAATCACGTGTGTTCGTAGGACGAGAGAAAGACAATTGTTTCAAGGGTCTCTTCTCTTGTACAAAATTAAAGAAGGCAACATATGTCTGCACTAAGCAGAAAGCATACTTGGCATCAACTGTCGTTCATAAAGGGCATTCTGACATTGGTTACGCAACCCCCAGTAATGTACAATAAACAAAGTGTCACCTTTTCAACTGTTGTTCACTTACTTCCTGCTCCACTGCTTCCGTATTCAAGGAACCACGTCGAAATCCGCAGACACTATACAGTAATTGCAATGTGGGCGCAAACAGCCGACCTAGAGACAGTATAGGTTTTAGGGCTGATGGAATGCAACCATTATATTTTAGGATGTGATTCAACACTGCTAATTGCATGACGCAATCGTAATCGAAGAATCAATCACATTGTAAAGCGTGCACAGAATGTGCGAAGAATTATAAATAACTTGTGTTGAACTCAATTTGACTTAGCAGATCTTACTTGTTAGCATTGTTAGCAATACAATATTAGCAATGCAGCTGCACTGCATTATTTGTCATTTGATAGGTAGTTGCAGTAATCATTTTCGCAGATATAGAATATTCCTTGTGTGTGAGGAGAAAGAAATTATTAAAAAAAAGAAACAGCCATTCCACAGAACCTTCGGTTATCTTATTTCAGATGATTATTATTCGGTACTTCACAACGGTTTTTGTCTATAGGCAACCATGATGATGGGTGCTGTTTTTTTTTTTTGACGCAAGGGCCATTAGATGGCCAAGAAGCGTCAGGTGATAAGACGAAATGTGAACAATGAAGGTGTTGAGTATCTGTATAAGGTCCTTAAAATACTCGTACTAAGGCGGGTAAAACTTTGAAGAAATAAAATAATGACAGTGACGTGAAATGTGTAGTGAGAACGGGTGGCAAAAGGTTCTTACAATAAAGCACGGTGGAGATATTTGACACTGCCCCAAGAGCCTCATCTGCGCCCTTGTGTCCAAGGGGTGCGAGGCAGGCGTTTTTCTATGTATTCTCCGCAGCAGCAACCTCTTTTGAGATGCCTTGGTATATTACAATAAATGTGCGGACATCTCCTGAAAAACCCAGCACAGATTCATGAGTGAAAATTGAGCGGTTTCCTATCGACGAACATATTGTTCGTCGGTATGGAATAGGAAAAATAGTGTAGCTATGAAGAAAGTTAGTGTGCTTGGATCTTAAGTGTGGCTCTTCTACACACAGCATTTTTGGCAAGTGTTTTTATAAGAGTTTTAGAGATCGTCAAGGTTCTTGAGAAGGCCCCTGACGTTTCATTGTATTTGTGCGTTCAATAAGAAAGTAAAGTAGCGCTGTGTGTACGAGAATTAGGGTACTGTTGTTTAGAGGGAGTTAAAGCTGCCGGTAACAAATCCACGCCGATCTTTCGGTACTAGGGGACCATGGTGTCCGTTGCCTCCTGGGGAGCACTGGATGGCCGAACGCGCCGGCCGATGGTTCGAGTTTCGAACCTTGCCTGGAGAGACAAGGCATTGGTACCCGATGACCCTGAGGTTGCTGGTACTCGTTCGCGAGCTGGCGGAACAGACTGTGCTCCTACCGCCAAGAGGGCAGGTGCCACAGCCAACGGCTCACTTCGCGCTGGCCGAAGGAGTAGCGCGGACTGGTGCGACGTTGCCCCCCAGCATGCCGCATCGGCGTAAGGCGTTTTGAAGAATTTATTTATTCATTTACAGAGTACCTACATCGCCTTATAGGCATTACGTAGGGGGAGGGGGACAAAAACAGTCAGTACAAAGGAATTCGTAGCAAAATACATATAGCACATAAAAAAATATAAAGAACCACCGCAACATTTATCAGAACATATTAATGCATCACAAAATACATTCTCATACACACAGAACAACACAATGCAAGAAGAAATTCACAGCATAAAAAAATAAATCATTACTTGCTATTTCAACCAAGTCGTCACTTAAGCTGTTCCACTCTCTTATTGTTTTTGGAAAGAATGAGTGGAAAAAAGTATTGGATCTGCATTTGAAGGTAGATATCGTTCGCTAATGTCGCAGCGAGTGGATGTGTAGGGAGGTTGAACAAGGTAACTATGGTGATTGATTCCTGTGTTAGAGTAATATATCTGGTGCAACAGTTTAAGCCGTAGTTTCTGTTTACGTACACGTAGCAGATCCCATCTCAAAGTGGCCTTCATTTGTGAAATGCTGGCGTAGGGGCTATAATTATTTAAAACAAACCTTGCTGCTTGATTCTGAAGTTTTTCTATTTTATTTATAAGATAGTCTTGGTGGGGGTCCCATACTACGCATGCATAATCAAGTATGAACCTGACCTGCAAAAAGTATAAAGTTTCCTTGATTTCGTGCGTCGCCTGTTTGAAATTCCTTCGAATACAGTACAACATCCTACTAGCTTTTGCTATGGCCGTGTCAATGTGTTTGTTCCATGTACACGATTTAGTAAAATGAACACCGAGATACTTATAATCGCAGTGTGTGTTCATAAGTGTGCCACAGATGTTATATTGATGAAATTATTTGGATATTTTCCTTGAGAAGCTCACACTGCGCCACTTTTTAAAGTTCAAATTCATTTTCCATTCTTTACACCAGTCCACTATGTGATCTAGGTCGGTTTGCAAAACGCAAGTATCAGATTCAGTCGTGATTTCTCTGTATATGACGCAGTCGTCAGCAAATAATTTTATGGGTGATGTAATGTTTTCAACTATGTTGTTTATGTAGATTAGGAACAGTAGGGGTCCTAAAACGCTCCCTTGGGGAACGCCCGAAGTTACTGCTATGGACGAAGATTTGACATTATTAAAAACAACGGACTGGGTTCTACCATTCAAGTAATTACGTCTGCACTTTTGAACCTTTTTATTTATGCCCAATGCAGCAAGCCTTACATCCAAGAGCTTATGGGACACAGTGTCAAATGCTTTTTGGAAATCTATAAAAACTGCGTGTACACGACTATTGTTATCAATAGCTTTGGATACGAAATGCTGAAATTCTATTAGTCGTGTGTTACAGGAATAACCTTTTCGAAAACCGTGCTGGGAGGGAGCAAAAAAAGCGTCTGAATCAAGGAATTTAAATATATTGGCATGTAAAATGTGTTCAAATATTTTACAACATACCGACGTTAATGAGATCGGTCTGTAATTTTCTCTAAGTTTTTATCTCCAGATTTGAAAACGGGTGTAACGGTTGCTGCCTTCCAATCTTGGGGAATAGGACCAGTTTCGAGAGAGAGTTCATAAATGATACTTAAATATGGAGCAATAACGTCATGACACTCTTGGAGAACTACTGGGGACAGTCCAACAGGTCCAATGGCTTTTGTTGCATCTAAGCGGCGTAATAATGAATCGACGCCACTAACATCTATTTGAATGCCTGGCATAATATTGCTGGGGGTGGCATTGTTGAGAAGCGATGCCTGCTCGGCAGTTTCATGCAAAAAAACTCATTCAAAATATTGATTAAAACATTGTGCCCTGTGGTAGTCTGACGTCACGGCTTTGCCGTCGACAGTTAAGGCTGGTATAGATTTATCTTCTTTTTGGTTCTGCTTTACATACTTCCAGAATGCCTTCGCGTTTTCTTTTAGGTATTTGCCTAACCTAAGGAAGAAAGAACTTTTCGCATATTATTTGTTACTTTTAATAAATTATTTATTTCATCCAAGTGATTATGGTTTATACCAAACTAGAATTAGCAGAAAATATTTTATAAGCGCGTCTAGCTTTCCTGACAAGTTTGCGTATTTCTGCGTTAAACCAAGGTTTATGCGTTTTCTTTTTACGTAAGCACCTACATGGAACATAACTTTCAAC
Source organism: Rhipicephalus annulatus (assembly GCA_013436015.1). Classification (NCBI taxonomy): domain Eukaryota; kingdom Metazoa; phylum Arthropoda; class Arachnida; order Ixodida; family Ixodidae; genus Rhipicephalus; species Rhipicephalus annulatus. The sequence goes on from WOVY01013395.1 coordinate 142,505, forward strand.
CAATACTAGCATTTTGTCACGAAATGTTGACCACAGAGCCAACGGACAGCGTGCTTTTGACATATGCTGGAAAGTAGAAAAGAAATTTTCTAGTTCAGTTCTAGTAGCAACATAAACTCCTCTGTCATAGCTGAACACTTTTGTTCGTGGAGCCTGAGATGTCCGTACAAGCTGTACGCTAAGCTCCGCGACAACAGCCCTGTGGTCGCTAATACCTGAGCACATGGTAATCCCTGATACTAAGTTTTGTTCATTGCAAAGCACCAAGTCCACGATTGAGTTTTCTCGTGTAGGTTCCAGCACGTACTGTTCTAAGTCATACAATCCGAGCAGTTCTTCAAACTCTAAGTAGATATGAGAACCGTTACCAATACCACATCCAGCACTCCATCTAAAATTCGGCAAGTTAAAAGCTCCCCTAAGAAATACGCTGTTAGGCATAACGGATAGCACATCAGACAGTAAACTGAACGACTCGATTCTTCCCGGTGGGCGATAGAATGTCCTGAACACGACATTGTTTCCCTTGGGATAATTCAAAAGGCACCTGACAGATACCGAGTCGTTTTCAAAAAAAATTCAGTGCTTGGCAATGTAGTTGATATTAAAAGAAACACTCCCCCGCCATGCCGATGTCTTTCTTTCCGATAGACATTAAAACCTGGTGGAAAGATTTCCACATTATACACAGAGTCGTCCAACCATGATTCAGTGCTCATTACAATTTGGGGCTTAATGGTAGCTATCAAGGACATGAAGCCATTGAATGTATTTTTATGCTGTGACAATTTACTAGCAGAACAGAAAGCCGTTCAGGCAGTGAGCAACCCTCTGTATTTTCATTGAGGGAAGCAGACTTTAGTGTAGGTCATTTGCCTCTATCCATTTGCGCATGCGCCCTCACTGGAACCGCCATGTGCGTGTCGCTCTCCCAGACAAAAGCTTGCCCATTGATAATTAGTTTATCATAACTCAGACGTACATGGTTTTTTTTGCATTCTCTTTTATCTTTCGCATAGTTTCACAGCTGTTGCCTTTTTTCCTGCACGGCCTGGCTGAAACCCTCGGAAATACTGTACGAAGTGCCCTTTAGCTTGAAAGCATTTTTAAAGACAGTTTCTCTAGCCTCCCACTGCGAAAAGCATGCTATAATGGGCCGGTTCTTGGTTTCCTTAAAAGCCCCTATGCGGTGAGCCCGCTCTGTTGATATGTCGTCAAGTTTCATCGCATCCTTGCATATACCTTTATTTAGGTTTTCTGACGTTTCCGAAGTCTCATTTCTTTCCGTATCAGGCACACTGAAAAAACCAAGTTCTCTCTACGGGTTCTATTCTCTAATTCGTCCACTTTCGCCAATAATTTGTCTTCAATTTTTTCCACACGAGTGATGCGAGTTTCCGCAAGGTTTGTTTTCTGTAATAAATTCATTATGTTAGATTCCTGTTCACTTTGTTTAGTTGTAATTTCTGTTAACTTCACAAGCCCAGTTTCCTGGCCCGTTTGCATTTCTAGAAGAATCTTCTCGATGTTCGTTAATTGCTCACGCTCTGCCGCACTCATGGGTTCTGGATTTAACTCTACATCTCCAGATGAGAGTATCGAAAATTGAGAAAGCATCAAGCATCCATCGAAAAGCAAAAAGAGCACAGCATCAATAAAACACACGCCCACATGATTAAGACAACATAAAAGTTGTCGCTTGTTAATGGGGCACGACACTCTTAAAAACGTAGGATTGTTGGAGTGATAACATTTAGTTCCACCTAGGTAGCTAACCTGGTACGTGTATAAGGGTGAGCATGGGCCGAGAAAAGTGTCATGCCGCAGTTGTTGCAGGCCAGGTTGATACTTTTTATGGCCACTACGCAGCGGAAACGGAAAGGCTTAACGATGCGAAAAATTGGTCTCGGTGTGCCGGAGATCAGCCGCAGGTTGCAGCAAATCATCCCGTGGTCAATGGAAGGCACGATTCGATGACTGCAGATCAGTTGCGATAGGTCCTGGCCAAAATTCGGTGGTGCCGTGTTCTCCCGCCCCGGCGATGTTCGCCGCCACAGCGAGGAATCCGAGCAGCACCTGGTACATGTGTAAGGGTGAGCATGGGCTGAGAAAAGTGTCGCGCCCCAGTTGTTGCAGGCCAAGTTGACCCTTTTTATGGCCACTACGCAGGAGAAACGGAAACGTTCAATGATGCGCAGAATTGATCTCGGTGTGCCGAAGATCACACGCAGGTTGCTGCAAATCATCCCGTGGTCAATGGAAGGCACAATTCGATGACTGCAGATCAGTTGCGATAGGTCCTGGCCAAGATTCAGTGGTGCCGTGTTCCACCGCCCCGGCGATGTTCGCCGCAACAGCGAGGAATCCGAGCAGCACCTGGTACATGTATAAGGGTGAGCATGGGCCGAGAAAAGTGTCGTGCCCCATGGTGGGCATCTGTTATGTTAATGGTGCGCATCTGTTACGAGATTCCTAAACTCTATGTTTTCTTTTACTTTAGGCGTGAGAACCGTTCTTTCTTTCTTCCAGTTTCGGCAGGAACGGAAGTATGCGGCATGATCCCCATCACATTTTATGCATGGAGGTGTGTTAGTACACTTATCAGAGGTGTGTTTTTGGTCTTCACATTTTGCGCAAGTGCCTTGACCTCGGCAGCTCTTTGAGTCATGGCCAAATCGCTGACAGGGTTCAAAATATATATAAGGAAAGAAAGTTTGATGTAGCCTGTCTCAATGTCTGGAAGGTAATACACTAGATACAAATGTTGAAATGAGGTACTTGATAAGTGTTTCCTTGCCGTCGCGTTTGATGATGTTTCGCTTAAATTCTGCTACATTCTGCTCTTTCCAACCTTCCCGGAGCTCCTGTTCGCACTGCCCGAGTAGGTCTGCTTCTGAGACGACTCCGTGTGAGATATTCATCGAGCAGTTAAGCGAAACGAATATTGGGATGCTGCCGATTGCTGTTAGATCGCAAAGTTGCTCAAATTGTTGTCGCTCACTTACTTCGAGCAGGAGGTCCCCACTTAGCATCTTAGTTATATTGTAACCTGGCCCCAAGACTTCGGTCAACGACCTTCAGCCAACAAATGGAGAAATTGATCTTGCTTGTTTGTTCGGAATTTTACAGAAAATGACATGTAATTTTGCGAAGGATAGGCCAGGGTGGTTAAAAAATACTAGTTCTTCGTTGCGCACCCTTTTTTGAGGGCGACAATCAAAGTAGCCGAGGGAATGAAGATGAAGGTGTTCCCTTAGTAGTTTGATTGTTTCGGCATCAATGGTGGCCACCCATCATTGAGCCCAACTGTGGGACGCTAAAACGCTTGAATAGGACTGCACACGGCAGCCGTACATTGATATTATAACCAAATATAAGTGTCTAAGGTTGAGTAGCCACCCAAGGTTAATAACCCTTGCCGCCAATAAATTCGGAAGTAAATAGAAGAAAGAAATGACAGGACAGATATAAAGTAGAAAATAAAAATGAAGACCTTGAGAGAGAAAGAGGTGGAAAAAGGTGACTGCCGATTGCCCCTGGGGGGGGAGAAGGGTCAGCCCATGGTTGCCATCTCCATCGCCGGGGCCAAAACAATGTGTTGCCTCTGTTGGGGGTTCTTAAAGGTCCAATCACCCGGCGTGGGCTGAACCCCTAAGATCCCCTTTTCCCCGAACACGGCAAAGCCACGCACGGCTAGCCTTGGGAGGGAGTCGAAACCCTCGCGTTAGCTCGGGTCCTTGGTGTCGCTACACATTAAACGCCTGTTTACACAGGTGCCCCTGTGGGGTCGGCAATCATGGCCTTATAACTATATACTACCGAATTTGTTGTAACCAATGAAAACGTGTGGTGAAGTAGTCAAATCACACATATATATCATTAGACTTCTGGAAAACTATTGGCAAGCAGTTCAGAGTAATATTTCGGAAATGGCTCAAGCTAGACGATGGAGCAATATCTGAATCATGTAAAGCTTGAATGTCTGTATCATGCAGAGCTCAAATTTGGCGGAGGAGTTGAACATAGTTGTAGTGACGCCCACCTCTGACGTCGGTAGAGTAGGAACGAGGCCTCGGCTGCAATAAATATCGGTTTAAGAATTGCTGGGCGAAGACAACATATGGTTGACTGAAAGTGTTGATTGTGCCTCAGGCGCACAAGCCGGGACCTGTTCTATGCTGTGTTGATTATTTTAGTACGCTTTTTCATTGTTCGCTAATGAGCTAACGTACCTAAACAATTTCATTAGCAGTACGTCCTAACTTCATCAACTAAGGGATCATTATATGTTATGATTGCTATCAGATGTGTTTTTGTGGCAAACCTAACGTGTGTTGGTGCATGCATCCACGTCGGCACGCATCTTTAAACATATCTTAATACTCGAGGTTTTGCGTGGTGAACTATGTTGCTTTGTATTGCGTAACGCTCGAAAGGCTTGAATTTACGCTAAAGTAGTCATGCCGCCCGTTGGGTGAAAATCTAGCTGTGTTTTCTTTCTTTTTTTTCTTTTTCTTTAGGTACACTTGCAACGTAAGTTTACTGATGCAGCCCACACTCCTGCATTTTGAGGACTTCAATAAGCTTGAACTGCATTCGAACAAATCCATGTCTGTCCACGGCCGAATCACTGTACCTCAGGTTAGCATCTAGAATTTTTTTAAAATGGTAGAGAACTTGAAACAACAGGCGTACATTTAGTAATTATTGCTGGTACTATTTTTCATGGGCAGCTATTATATTTCGTAACCTTATACCACGTAAGTTTGCAAACACTTAAACGTGGAAAAGTTCTTTTGTGTACTATTACTATCTTTTTGCCTTGCACCTGTTTAATGAGCATAATAACCCTAAGTATATTTCTATTACTATTTGAATAAAGCCTTTCTCTACGTTATCTCCGGAACCTAATACACTTTTACACTGCGCTAACCAAACAGGCAACTTTAAAAGTATTTATCCTAAAGGATTGGCGCCCACAAGCACCAGTTCCCCAAACGTAGGTTTGATTTGTGGGGTTTAACATCCCGAAACCACCATTTGATTATGAGAGCCCAAACGTAGGACAATACCTAGAAGCACTAGCGAGCTGAACGTGCCGCGTAAACTTGTTGTGTGCGAGAGTGAGTGCCAAGAGTCGATGGAGTCTAGCGATTTAAGCTGACGATTTGTGGTGAGTCATGTGAACACAACATTGTTTTTGTACGATTTTTTTCCTTTTGCCACTTTCTAGAACTAAAAATAATTCGCACCTAACCTTTCCTCCTGTGTTTTGCGTTATTAGGCTAACCGTAATGTACTTACTAACACGTATAGCTGAGTACCGTCTGAGGCCCACTGCCTTCTATGCATATTCACAGTAGTGTTTTTTACTACCCCAAACGTAAGCAAAATAGGGTACAGCCTAAAGGCTGCGCCCGTTTATTCTTTAGCAGCTAAAAACATTTCGCACTTAATTTGCATGTCTTTCAAAGGCCCGCGACGTATACACACAACCTAAGATTCACATTCAAGTAGCTGAATAGTCAAAAAACAGGTGCGCGAAACTCGTCGGTTTACAAGAAACGTCAAAGTAGGAATGCGACCGCTCCAAATATTGAGCTAGACAGGAAGAAGTTAGGAGAGAACAAACGCATGAGAAAGAGGGTCATTCAGGGCCAAGAGTCCAGCATAAACTTGCAAGGTCAGAAGTTTGAAACCACACATGGTGCCCTCTCTTTTTTTAAAGAAAATTTAGATTTTCAGACCCTTAAAAAGAAAACATTGAGGTGATCTACGAGCCAAGTGAAATTGGGAGCGTATAGGTGGTCAGCTGGTTTTCTACATTGCCGACATATTGCAACAGACCATCTACTTAGAGATAGCACAAAAGGCAAGCTTGTCATGACAAAATTTGGATCGCGAATAGATGTCCTACCATTCCCAAAATGCGTGAGGAAGAAATTGTCAAAAAAGATAAAGAAGAAAAAGAGGTTTGGGTGCGGCCTCACTGGCGACCACCTGCCGCTAATGCACTCCCTCCACCAGAGCAGGATTGGCCACCCTGGTTCAGTACCTGGCCACAACCTTCCATGAACACAGCAATAAACCCTTAGCCCTCAGTGCCCAGCAGCAGCAAATCATCTGTCCAAGATGGCGGTCAGACCTGTGACGCAGCGGAAAGTGCAAAGAATCTCTGGGTACGAACAGGTTGCTATTGGAATCTTAACATGGCCACCTTCAACACTAGAGAGCTATCTAGTGAGGCTAGTCTAGCTGTGCTATTCGAGGAATTAGAGGGTGGTAAATGAGATGTAATGGGGCTAAGCGAAGTTAGGAAGACATGTTTGGCCAATACAGCGCTGAAGATTGTAAACGTCCTACGCTACCACGGATAATTTGACAGAAAAAAATTAGGAGTTGGTTTTCTCATACAAAAAATATTGCTGGGAACAAAAATAATGCTATGGCATGAGTGAAAGGGTGGCAAGTATCATAATTAGGTTTTAAAGTGTACAGGATGAAGGTGGTACAAGTCTATGGGCCTACATCGAGCCATGATGGTCATTTAGTTGAACGCTTTAATGAAGACGTAGAGTCAGCCAATAATAATGTAAAGACAGAGTATACTATTCTCATGAGGGACTTTAATGACAAAGTAGACAGAAAACAGGCCAGAAACCATGCAGTGGGGGAATATGACTTCTGTTCCGGAAATGCCAAAGCGGAGTTCTTAGTAGAATTTTTCAAACGTAATACTTTACAAATTATGAATACCTTTTTCAGAAAACGGGTTAACCGTAAGTGAACGTGGCGAAGTCTTTAGGCAAAACTAAAAATCTAATTGACTTTATTCCACGTGCACGCTCAGACATTATACAAAATGTAGAAGTAGTTGGCAAGATTATATGCAATGACCATAGAAATGCAAAAGCTCGTATTCATCTATATTTAAAAAGTAAAGACAAAACTTGATACGCAAGAAGCCAAATAATAAATTGACAGTGAGAGGGAAAATACAGAAATTCAGAGCTTTGCTTCAGAATTGATTGCAGGCACTAAATTATATAACCGACGTTAGCGTTGCCACAATGAACAATAATATTACTAGTATCATTGAAGAGTGAGCAATTGAAGTGGGAGGTTCAGTCACAATGGGGGAAACTGACAAACTATCTCAGGAGACGAAAAATTTTATTGAGAAAAGACAAACGATGGAAGCCTCAAATGCGACCGACAAAATAAAGATAGTAGAGCTCTCGAAGCTAATCAATAGGCGTAAAATAGCCGACATTAGAAGGTATAACAAGAAAAGAATTGAGCAGAATGTAAAAAGCGGCAGAAGTCTGAAAGCCAAAAAGGTAGATTTGTGCATAGGCTAAAATCGGATGCATGCATTGAGAAACAAGGAAGGCAATGTCATAACCAATATGAATAGGATAACCGACATGTCGAAGGCATTCTACAGAGAGCATTATAGAAGTGAAAACAACCATGGTGGAATTCTGAGCAACAATAATAGGAGCAGGTCCAGGAGCATTCGACATCCTACCGGTAACAACAGGGGAAGTAAGAAAAGAACTAAAAGGAATGCAAAGAGGCAAAGCCGCTGGTGACAATAAGTAAGAACGTAGCTCCTGAAGGATGGTGGAGAAATTGTGCTGGAAAAATTTCCACCTTTCATACAAAGTGTCTCTTGGTGGGAAGGGTACCAGAATCTTGGAAGAACGCCAACGTCATCTTAATTCATGAGAGAGGAGACGTCAATATTTTGACAAAATACAGGCTGATCAGCCTGCTCTCGATTCCCTACAAACTATTTACAAAATTAATAGCTATTTTAATTAAAACACTGCAGCATTACAATTCTATTACCTAAAGCAACAAGCAGTATTTCGAACATTCTACTCAACAATTGACCACATTCATACTATCAAACAGGTAATAAAAATGCTCAGAATACAACCACCACTACACATTGCCTTCATAGATTACGAGAATAGATTTCATTCAGTAGAAATATCAGCATTCATTGAGACACTGTAGAATCAGGGCGTTGACGAAGCATATATAAACATCCTGGAAGAAATCTACTGGAATTCAACTGCCATCATAGTGCTCCATAAAGAAAGCAACAAAACCCCTATCAAAAAGGGTGTAAAGCATGGGGATACAAATTGACCAATGCTATTTACCGCGTGCTTATACGAGGTTTTCAAAGGCCTAGAATGGGAAGAGTTAGCGATAAGAAATAATGGAGAATACCTTAATCACCTGTGCTTCGCCGATGACATTGCATTGCTGAGTAATTCAGGGGACCAACAGCAACTCCTGATTTCAGTGTTAGAAAAACAATCTCTTATAGTGAACTTGCAGTTGCAAAAGACCATGTCTACTTAGGACAGGTAATAACCACGAAGCTGAGCCACGAGATTGAAGTAACTAGAAACACGAGAATGGTGTGTAGCACGTTTAACGCTCTCAAATCATGACTGGCAGATTGCCCCTATCGCTCAATAGGAAGATACATAACAGCTGTATCTTGCCAGTACTTACCTATGGAGCATAAACTTGGAGGCTTACAAAGAGGACTCAACTTAAATTCAGGACGACGCAGCGAGTGATGGAAAGCAAAATGCTAGGTGTAACTTTAAAAGAGAAGATAGCAGAGTTGGTCAGGGAACAAACTGGGGTTAAGGATGTCATAGTTGAAATAAAAAAAGACATGGACATGGGCCCGACAAGTAGCACGTAGGCAGGATAAGCGGTGGCGATTAAGGGTAACTGACTGAATTTCTAGAGGATGCAAAAGCACGAAGGGGAGGCAGAAAGTTAGGTAGGCTGATGAGAATAAATAGTTTGCAGGTATAACGTGGCCATTGTATGCACAAGACTGGGTTGATTGGCGGATCATGGGATAGGCCTTTGCCCCTCAGTGGGCATAGGTAGGCTGATGATGATAATTATGATGATGACGATGATGACGATGATGATGATGACGAGATCATGAGATCATGGAACCAAACTATGAAAACATGTACATAGCAGAAGATATAAGATGACCCGCACAAGCACTGTGTGATAGAGCAGTGTCGAAGAAGGAAGGCCACCGTTAATAAATATGGCCAATCCCCAAAGTAGGTACGTGCTATATATTAAAAAAAAACAAGCAAAGAATGGATCTAGAACCTACCGGCCAGTTCTTGGCCGATCTCTCTTTGTGGATGAGTGCAATGTTTGTGAGAACATCATCATCACTTTCGTACAGTAACCAGGTCTCCGGCATCACATTAGGTTACAGGATGTAGCATGCGTTAAACCATGCCGACATCCAAGAAAGAAATCAGTCACAGAGACGCCCGAGGACACCATCTACGACAAGTGCCCTCAGAGCTTAAAAGGGATGACTGCGGCCGCAGCATGGACGGTGTGAGATAAGCTGTGCTACTGTGTGTCATCGAGGAACTAAGTTATTTGATGACGCACATGCCTTTGTAGATGAGACGTTTGGCTTTCGCGAACATATGTCTACGTAAAAAGCTCTTTAGAATAAATTAAAAGCTATTGGATGAAGTCATCCACTTTATTAAACTAACGTACAATGGTATTTCTTACGTTGCACTCAGCATAATTCAAAATTACTTAACATTGAAATTACAATACACATGTAATAAGTGGTTCTGTTCGCAGGTGAAAGAAATGACTCTGTGGGTCCCACAAGAATTAGGTTTATGTTCTTGTTTTTTTAATAATTTCTATAAACAAGATTTTGAACATACCTGTTACTCACAAGATAGTTTTGTATGCTGACGACAAAAGCTTTTCGGGTAACTTTCTGTGTGAGCTTGGATCGGCAGCTAATAATGAAGTAGATCAATTTTATGTTTGGCTTTCTCCAAACCAGTTGTAGCTGAATGTTATCAAAACCAATTATCTTGTTTTTGAGCCTGTAAGTAAACCGGATGACTGTTCTATTTGTATGGAATTTAATGACGCTGCAATTGAACAGACTTCAGTTTTAATTTTCTCGTTCTCTTTGATGAAAACCTGAGTTTCGTGGAGCGTGTCATGAAGGTTTATTTTAGCGTGTCTAAGTCAACTGGTACATTGTTCAGAATTAGGCATTTTATTGCCCTTTGGAAAAAACATCGTTTGTGTCACGCATCATTCAATCTCATTTTAGGTACTGCCTACTGATATGGAGAACCACATGCCAAACAAACCTGAATCGGCTCATAAATCTTAAGAAGCGAGCAGTTTCCTTTATCGAAAACATGGAATAACGTGATCATATGGCCAATGTATTCTTTGAAGAGAGCCTTTTAAAAATTACCCACTTATATTGTCTTTGGCTTGCACTATAAACACGAAGTGAACTCGAGAAATATGCAACACTTTTTCATGAAAGGTGTCTTTCAACTACAATCTAACCTAAATTTAAGCACGAACAGTTTTGAGTTCTCTTTTTAGAACATCCGACAGTACTGAACAGCTTACCTACTTGATTGTATCCTTTATATTTGCACATGCCAGTACGATCAGCATTGCGCAAAACAGCAAGTCTTTAAAGTACTTCAAAAATGCCATAAAGATGTAGTTCTTTTCTGTTTGTAAGAAGTCAGTGCAAGCTTTCGTCTTTTGGACGTATCGTTTCTGTTAAGTGCTATATGCCTAATTATCTCTTTGTTTACTACATTGTCAGAGCCACCTTGTCCTTGTAAACATTTTTTCCCTATTACAAATTATATTAGTAAATTAAAAACATTCGTTTCTTGAAAATATGTTAGCTTTTTTTTTCTCTCGTATACATGCAACACACTTATGTTTGTTACTGTAGTCTACAAACTCCATGCATCCTCTTGTGTTCTATGCTACCGCACTGCCGGAGAAATGTGCGGGTGGCAACGCTTAACTCTGGTAGACAATATCCTGCCGTTTGCCTTGCCATCCAAGGTTCACTCTGTGTGTGAAATAAATCACTTTTATATTGTTACTATTATTACTTTTTTGAATACCTTGTAGGTTAGGCTTCTCAATGGTCAATTTTGAACACGTAAGAGGTCTTCGACACTGGCCTATCTTTGCAGAGCTTGCCTGAATTTATGAAGCAATGCTTCAGAAGCGCTGTAACAAATCCCTTCCGTCGAATCATTCGTAGTCGGCTGTTACCAGCCCAGATCATGGAGGGCTTCTATAAGAAGAAAAAAATCGCTCTGATGCCTTACCTACCTAAAAGATGTTCATACTACGCCACGGCTGTTCGATTGCCTTCCTGTCAATGTGAAAATGGTCTTTGCTGGGTTTAACTCATATACATTAGAGGCAAAGCCCTGCGCTGCACTTCGAGCGTAGTTAACTGTTTGGAGAGTGAAATTACAATGCAATTTACGACCACAAAACATGAATATTAACGCAAGAAGAGGCAGACAACAGCAGCGTCCACCGACATTGCGAACACTCACGTCAGAACGCAGACGCTGCGTGATATATTGCTTGCCCCGACAGATGCAATGACACAAACAATACAAACGACACGCAAGCGCACCTCTACAAAACACAAAAACGACGTGCACCACCGAAGGATTGTGTATTTTGTTCGATAAGCATTGTAATGGGTACACTGTGAGTGCTACTCCTGATACTGAAGCTTTCATTCTCTCTTTGGGTAAAACATTTCTCGATGCTCCTCGTCTGCAAGTAATGAGGACATAATAATTCAAGCTCAAAAAGCCGCATCATATACAAAACTTTTGGTGGAGGTAATCTAAAAATACAGATCAGAAACGTCGCAACAAAAACATCAGGCATATGCTCCACGAAGTAGGAAGGGCAACTAAAACTTAGCTTACATGGTCCATGCTTTTATCTTATTTTGGGACCTTGACACCCGGACTCTACGCCAAAACAATGATATCCTCTCTCTTCATGTACAAAATTATGTCAACACAAACATGAATATTCTTTGAGGATAGTTGAAGTGTGTGATTTAATGAGCATGCATAAAACTCAGCAGTTCGCATGAAAGCAGCATGTCCCTGAGTGCGACTGTTTTTTTTAGTTACAGACAGACAATGAATGCATGAGTAGCGAAACTAGCCGGATACATCTCAGAAGCAGTGTTCTCATTCGGAAAACTTCCTATTCATGCTTTGAAATTAAATGTCTTGAAACCGACAGTTAATAACGACATTCTCACACGAGGCATCTTTCGATTATTTTGGGCCCCTGTCAACCTGTCGACGCTTCAGAGAGCGTCCGGAGACGACGTGCAGACCTCCTCGGAAACTCAAACTTTCTTCATCGGCACCACGATTTCAGTTCACACCAAGGCTCGACATGGGCCTCTCTTGTCAGGGCATGCAGTTAACGCCCACAATGGCGTAGATCCGAAGAACAAGACTCACAAGAGCCATAAATTCATCACAAGAGCCATAACAACATCATCACAAGAGCCATAAATTAACGGCGTCAATTCGTCTTAGCTTGTGAATTCTGCAATGGTGAGTACCGAAGCCGCTTTGTGCTCCAAAGATACTGGGCCTAGCTTCCCACGCAGCTCGCCCTCAAGCACTGCGAAGCTTTCACCTGCCCTTACGAAACTCTCACAAGAATTTCACCACTTTAGATCGTTGGACTGTTTTTTTTTCTTGGTAGCCGCTTCACAGTATCTGGTGCATGAGGAATTACCCGTCTTTCACAGCTTTCAAAATGAAGCCCACGCATGGACACAGACCAAAACTTTTGTCGGCTTCTGCCATGAATTGCCAGAAAATCAAAAATGTCTGGTGGTCATTGACCATCTTTACAGTGCTATTGAGGCATGACAGAAGTACAATGGTTTTGAGAAACGCTCCTAGGCAGAATAAATTTCCGGGTAATTGCTGTTCTCTGCCTGATTAGATTCAACACCTCCATGTTGAACCGGAATAGTACCGCCGAGAGAGTTCAGAAAAACTTCCTCGAGGCGCAACTACACACTGCAGTTCATACAGAAGCAGCTTGGCAGTCTGCTCTCTGCAGAACACTGGAGCCAGGTTGTTATTTTCACCACTTTGAAAGCAGAACTACCTAACGAACTTTCGCGGTCGCATCAACGTTGTAACACCAGATACATCACACCACACTACACCCCTTACCACGCCACTAGGCATCATTCACCGGTGAACGACGATTTCACGCCCCTATATTTCAACAAACACCGTGGATGGATGGATGTATGGATATGGCTGTACCCTTTAGATCGGGTGGTGGCTAGCGCCACCAAGCTGTAATACTTAATGAACCCAAAACTATATTTATTTTTTTTCCTTAAAGAGTGAGTTTGAGGATTCGTACTTTGCAGTGAAGAGTTTAATTTTCCCTCGTGCCTTGACTTTAGCCACCAATCAGATAACCTCCTTCTAGTTAAGTCTACTTGCTTAAAGTCTATTTTGCCCTCCCGGTCCCTAAACCATAGTGCTTTGAAAAACTCTGCGCCATCATCCTGAACTATAGGGTGAAGCCCTTTACAGAACATTATCAAGTGTTCGGCAGTTTCTTCTTCCTCTCCACACGCACTGCATACTGTGTCTACCCCTTCGTATTTGGCCCGATATGTCTTGGTTCGCAGTACTCCCGTCCATGCCTCAAACAGTAGAGAGCTACCCCTTAACGTAGAGAACTACCTCTTACTGTAGAGAACTACCTGCTTATGGAATTGTAGCGCCATCTAGGCGATTGTATACACACTAGAATTTCTGTTTTTGTACGGTTCGCATTTTTACCGCGTGGCGGTGATTTTTAAAGGGCGTGCGCATTCAAAGGTTGAAACGCACGTGATCCGCGTGATGGCGTCAACATCCGAAACCACGCGCGCTCGGAAAAAAGCAATTTTGCTCGTTGCCGACGCCTCGACGAGCGATCTTTCAGATTTATCGAGCAGTGAGGAATCGGACAACGATGTGGTTACATCGGATTTCAGCTCCAATGAAGAAATTTTATCAGATCAGCCAGGAACGTCAGCCGTTAGTCACGAGTAAGTTTGGTCTTCACCTTCTGTTTTGTTTATCGTGTTCTGTAGCTGGCTGACTTGCTCTGTATGTGTCCCACATATTATTATTATTTCTAGCGTGTGTACTTCATTTGGGCGCAATGTGCTGCTTCCAGCACAAAGACACGTGGACTTCCGACCCCCGAAGGATCCGGGCATCGACCTCGGCATGACGCTCCGCAGTAGTGCACAGTTTATAGCTCGAGAAGTTCTTGAGCTATTACTTTAATTTTTTTCAATCCTACTCCAATACGCTATTTTAAATATTTTGCATCTCTCATAACTTTTCCATAATTTTTTACTCGGAAGATATAAGTATATCATTACGACGTTTGTTGTGAACAAACCTGATTATTTGTGTTTGTCAATTTTTGTTACCTATTTATATCTACCAGTTCTTTCGTCAAATATACCTTTCAAACCCTACATTTAGTACTTGCATTTTAGTATGTAATATTTTGCTGAAAAATTTTTTTCTTGAAAAAAAAATCTCGCGTAGGACCAACTCAGAACTTCACTATTTCACTATGCATCAGGCAATTTTTTGTAACTCATAAACAGCTTTGTCAATTTTAACAATTCTTCTAAATATTGTTTTCCTGTCATTGCCAAACATTTTGTATATTTCAAAATTCCTCAGAAAAATTTTGTGTCGGAGATATTGTTTCGTTTTTAAAAAAAAATATTGATAACTTTATAACTTTTTGTATATAAATTTTTAGTGCCAAATGAATTTTTTTATTGTTTTAAAATAAAAATCATTCAAAAGTACGTTCATTCATCTTTTTTTTGATGTATTGCATGGCACTGTAAACTTAGCAGCAACGGCACAGAAAATTTCTCGCTGCAACTTACAAAAATAGGTCAATTTTCCCGTGGTAAGAAAAGAGTTAAAACGCTGTCGCTTCGAGCGGTGTAGGGCAGCGTCACCAGTGCCGGTGAGCTTATGGCATAAAGTAATATATATAAATAAGAAATGACACTTCCATAGACCCCTGTGACTGATTTGAGTACTCAGCACTGCAAACAGTCGTTGGGAACCTTCGCCGCCTCAGAGAAGGGAAACCGCAGAAAAGAATGTCTTGAAGGTTATTTTCTAGCAATAAGGAATTTTCTACAACCTCCGAGAATACTTCTATGGGCATGCTCGTCTCTGAGGCTATTAAATGAAATTAACTTCATTTGAATCAGGCTTTTTGTTCTTCAGCTCTGAGGAGGGTGGCCTCCTCAGTCCAGGTAGCCATCACTGGCTGCCGCCGCCCAAGCTCTGTTCACCAATTGTAGCTGGTTGCCAGGGTCTTGTTCCAGCAGCAAAGAGTCCCACTAGTCTTTGAATATATCCTCTGAACCAGTTTTTTTTCTCTTTCTTTTTACTCGTAAGTGACAATGGTGGTAAGTCCACATTGTTCGGACACTCCAGCACCTTGTGGCGCAGAGTGTTGCGCGTGTGCGGAGGGGAAACATTGCACTCCCGCCCGAGCACTTCTGAATATATCGCGTGCATCAATATTCCGTGCGGGAGGGTTCCAGCTTGTAGTTTTCTTCATATCACTGCTTGTTCCCTAGTCAGTCTGTTTTTTGTTGGTGAGTAGCGCTTACAAGTTCCTCTGCTTCCTGTAGTGTGCCGAAATGTCTGAGTACCTCTTCGGTAAGTGCTCATGCTCGTCGTGGCAGCTGTAGGTAGGTGTTCCCAGCGGGTCGACGATGGCTCGGCGTGCGTAATCGTCCTGCCGTGGTGGTCTAATGGCTAAGGTACTCGGCTGCTGACCCGCCGGTCGCGGGATGGAATCCCGGCTGTGGCAAATTTCCGATGGAGGCGGAATAGTTGTAGGCCCGTGTGCTCAGATTTGGGTGCACGTTAAGGAACCCCTGGTGGTCGAAATTTCCAGAGCCCTCCACTACAGCGTCTCTCATAATAATATGGTGGTTTTAGAACGCTACACCTCACATATCATTAATCAATCGGCGTGCATAATCTCGAGCAGCGGCGTGCGGCACCGAGTTTTTAGCGAGACACTCATTTCTCGGTGTCCAAAAAATGCTTGTTTCGTCCATCTTGGTGCCTTCTAAGACAAGTAGTGCTGCCTTTCTCAACCTTCCGGTAAAGTATCTTCTGCTCACCTCTTGCGAATCTGTTATCACGGTTGCCCGCGCCTTCTTGCATGGAGCGATGGTCAATGTCATGTCCAGCTCTTTTACTGTACTCGCGTCCTTGGCAGTTACGGATGCTGCTCTCAATTCTTTGCCGTTTTCGTCAGCCACGCTTATAGCAAAACGTGTCTGAGGCCATACTTAATACTTTTATCGCGTCATTTGCGTGCAATGGCTAGCTCCGTGTAAGCAGCACCACGAGAAGGGAAAGCTCACGATGCCACTCTGTGTCGATGTACACAATTTAACTATACCATGAGAATAATTGGAGGAGCGAAACCTTTTATTTGCAAGTGATATTATTGGTAAGCGCATGCCCACATTGCCTTCTTCAATAGACGCGGACACGAATGAATTGGTTCATTGCACAGAAAGACCCAGAAATACAGCTGCCATATCATTATTTTAAGTTACACACAAAAAAAACATATATACAACAGTATGGAAAGAACCGTCCAACAGTAAAACTGCAATAAATAAGGCATGCAATAACACACACACCGCACCAAGCAACATGGCTGTAGTTGCTGCAGCACTTTAATGAAGCACGAACCAAGCAAAGCAAAAAATGTTGGCTACGTTTTCTTTGGCGTCTTCGTAAAAATTTTCTCCTATGCACTTCACATTGCTATTTCGCGAAAGACCGTCCCAAGCAGTTTCCATAGCAAAAACAAAGCTACTTAAGGTGCTATCCAAGCTGTGAAAGAGACAGGAGTGTTTAATCAGAGATTACGTTCAAAGTTTTGGCCAACAAACAATTTTCTACATTCACCACTTCCCTCCTAATGAGCTCGAAAGACCTTTAAGCAATTTGCCAATGACACTAAGCATAACTGCCAATACGCTAAGCTTACAAAACTTAACTCTACGTTTCACAAAATCTCACTCACGCAGTGAATTCGGATACCTGTATTGGCAAAATAAAACCCAATAAACGCGAGTGGCGACTAACTTTCTTGAGCCAAGAAACGCTTTCCTCGAAAACGGGCTGCCCAGCATTGCAACAGCTTTTCTTTTTCTTTTTGTGTAAAAAAGTCCACGAAAATAGTACGCGAAGTGAAGAGCAGACAAAATCCTTCTGCGCCGAACAGCACAATGCGAGAAATGTTAGTTTAATGTTTCAATGTAGAGTTCCAAACGCACTTTACAAAGTCATATAGGCGTTAGTACCTAGCAGAAGCCAAGCTGAGAGGCAGACGAACGCCGGACACGTTATTCTTCATAATTCATCGCGTCTCTCGGCTGCTGTCGGTACTTCTTCATTGCCTTTAATGCTCACGAATACAGGGCGCGGTAACGCTGACATCGCGTCGACCCCATGTGCGCTTCTCTTGCATTAGATTGATGCCAGATCCTACCCGATTTTGTGCACACGAGGTGATTAGGACGGACAAGAAAGCCGCAATCAAGGATATCTAAACTGGTAGCGCGACTTCTATAGAACATGAGTAATCCAGTAGTCGGCGGCACGTTGCTATCACCATCATCTCCGTGAAGATGGGGCGAGTGCAAAAAAAATACAAAAAATGAATTATGACGTCACAAGTGGAAGTGGAAGCGACGTCATGAATTTGTACATGGCGCGAAACCAAAACTTTTTTGAATTGCTTACCTTGTACGTGGTGTTAATACTACACAAATTTATTGCGTCCTGTGCCTCGCTATTCGCATACAAGAAGGAAAAGAAAAAACAACAAAAATTGAGGAGGCAAAGGTGTTTCATTAGTCAAATGACGTACTTGAATTACGAACAAGAAACTTCGCCGATTCAATTGTGAGTTGACTGTTCACGAGCACGATAGCATATTAGTTCAAATACTCACGTTACCGATTCGTCAAAAACCACTGCTGCGAGCCAGCAGCTTTAAAAATGTAGCTGTTGTTGTAGGCCCATGTGCTCAGATATGGGTGTACGTTAAAGGACCCCTGGTGGTCAAAACTTCCAGAGCCTTCCGCTATGGCGTCTATCTTAATCATGTGGTGGTTTTGGCACATATTTTTTCATTTTTCAGTTCATTTGATTTATTGCATCCTTAAAGGCCCGAGGGCATTACATAAGGTTGGCAACAAATACGCTTTGAGGGTGTACAATGTGATGTGAACAACTGATCATAAACAATACAGTTCTAGATACGCATATCGTAGTTTGGTTCATAATTACAACAACAACTAATCAAATAATGAAACTTATTGGTGTAGAAAATATAGTTTTAGCAGCCGCAGAGTACAGCGTCACGTTGCATAGCGTGTAACTTTCACTGTCACCAAAGGCGCGGGCGCGCTGACCGTGCACCAGCGAAAGCAGTCGGCAGGCATATGAGCGGCTTTCTACACATTCTGTGAGCTATTTAAACCCTGAAATGTCAGACCAGTAAAGAGCACATAAAAAATAACTATTGTAGGTACACACGAAACCGCTTCGAAGAAGAGAGCGATGTGTTGTTGACCTGGCAATCCGCCGAACCAAAGAACACGCCGAAGTAAACGCAAGCTCTGATAGCAGATTGCCTGGATAAGCCCCCTCCCCTCCCCATTGATGATACTCTACAAAAAATGAGGGATTGAGTCATTTAGCCAGGTGTGATATTTTTTTTTTATTTGAATATACTGCAGGCCCTTCACGGCCCAAGCAGGAGTGGGTACACAGATACATCGAAATACATACATTGCCAGAGAGAAAAAAAATGAACAAAAAAATCATGGTGCAAATTCAATACACTGTATGCGGTTGATGAAAGAGTCAATCGTACTACAACAAACAATGTCATTGGGTAGGCTGTTCCAGAGGGAGATAGCCGACGGAAAAAGTGAATGTGATATACACCATAAAGTGATATACACCATAAAGTAAGTTTACAGTTAACTAGGACATATATAAACTTAGGACTATCTGCAGAAAAAATCAAATCGAGTTTTAGTTTTCGTTGTTTGACCCTCCTCACCTAGTCACGCTTCGATCGTCAGTGAGAGTTGATGTCTGTAGGAATGGGTTTTCAACATCTTTCGCGCCAAGTTTCGCGGCTCATGTGTTTCGACCATGACCACAGTCGCAGTCGTAAAAATCCGTACATATATAATGCACCAGAAAAGGTACTGTAGTAGGTCAATATTACGCACGTCTCCTTAGAAGCAGTGAGTTACGAGTTACCAGTTTACGGCTGGCATGAAGCTGCATACCGCCACTGGTTCTGGCCCGAGTGACCACTTCTAATTTTTTTAGTTACTCTATGCTTACGGTTCTTATGCATGGAGCTAAACTCATGACGCGCTATCGTCGCTATGCCCCGAGCAACCTCAAACCTTCGCACGAGGCACCCATGCATGGCCACGGTGATTCCTCGTTTCCTGTCGGTACGCTCGACCTGCATCTGAATAGATGCCGGGAGCTTGTTCCTTGCCTCTTTTCTGACTCATTCCTGTCTGGTGAAGTGTACTTCACAGTTGACCACGACGTACTCGACCTCAGCTGCTCGGCTCCGAGTACAGCATCTGGACAAATTCCCAATTTCACACACCACAACCTGAAGTGCCTGTTGTTACCAAAAGCACCTCCTGTCATCAGCCTGACAAACGTCTACTGTCTTCGTTACAGATTTGACTCAGGCTGCTTACGTTTCATTCAAAGCAGCCAACACGGTGATAATCGATGCAACACGGGCAGTTGATGCCAGCATTAGCCACATCAGTAGCCATGCATGCGCGTCTGCTTATCACGGCAAGTGCTCTATTAAGACACCTAATAAGCCACCAGAGCGCCGCCCGCATCAACACAAAATGGCTTTTTCCACCTTCGGACTCACCACGGACCATTTGAATGGCGACCAGCTCAACAAAATCAGCATGTCACAATCTAGAAACTTCAATGATTTCAACATGATGTGCAGCTGCAATGGCGTTCAAGAGTTAAGAAGCGCTGCGGTGCCTCTGTGGACAACCTTTTATTCGGGTTAACGCAGCGTTTAAGATCGCAATGACAGAAAGGCAGCCACCCTTATGATGAATCAAGACAACGCTTCACAGCTTGTTAGAGCGCATACGCATTCTTTGTTGTGCAGTCATTTTTATCTGCCCAGCCAGCAAACCAGTCGGAGTGAAAACGAGTGCCCCCAACTTTGGGCACTGAATTGTCTGCTAAGTGCGCTACAGCCACTAGGCTGCAGCCATTGCCGCCCTACACAGATACGTTTGCAACAACATCCAGAGAGGCAGCAGCGTTGGAATAACCAACTACCCAGGCCCAGCTCGTGTAGACCCCAACAGCTATTATTTTTACAGATGATAGCGAAGTGTCAAGGAAGGCTACAAACGTTGCAGACGCCTCTTCACAGTTGCAGTGGGGCCGACGTGTAGCGACGTGTAGTGTACAGTAAACAAGGAAAGCAATAGAACCAGCCCAAACAATGAGTGTTATGTTTCTGATTTACAATGCTTATATATGTGCGTATGTGCCTATGCACATATGTATGTATGTATGTATGTATGTATGTATGTATGTATGTATGTATGTATGTATGTATGTATGTATGTATGTATGTATGTATGTATGTATGTATGTATGTATGTATGTATGTGAGGCGATGGTTCTTGGCAACGGCGATTCGGTATTTTTCCAGAAAGTACCGGGCACAATACGGCCACTCTAAACCCTTTAACTGTTGAAAAACAAAGGTGTCTAAGCGGGTCACAAAAATCACAAAAATCTTCAGAATTGTGCAAGTTGTTTATCCTGTTCAATGCTTGTGAGCGCACTGTGTGCTCGGAGGCATAATAACCACGGAAGGTTACGTGAATTTGCCCATCCTTTATTTTAGTGCACAGTGATATAAAATCGGCCTGTGTACCGAAATGTTGATCAATTGGAAGTTAACATGAAAGCACGCAAAATAAGTACTATGGAGTTTTAAATTTCCTGAATAAATTTTATTATTATTCATTTTAATTTGCAGGCAGGCGAGAACATTTCGTGGGTTGAAACGCCAATGTGCACAGGCCTTGGCTTCGAATAGAAGATGTTGCGTAATCCGTTACACACTCTATGCAATAGATTGAAATTTAAAGACTATAACTTTCGTAACCGGCTCAGCCCATTTCGTGTTTTATGACGTATATTTTTAGTTTAACCAATTTTTAGAAGAATCGCGTCCTCACACGTGAAATAGAACACACAAGCAGGAAGACAAAGAAATTACTTCCTCAACGTGTGCTAGCTGCCAGTCGCGAAGTCATTTTTAGCGCAGAAATCTGTGAATGAAGTTTAGCACCAAATTATTGTCTCAGTACTTTACATGAGAAAGTTATAAAGCGCGTCTTCAGGGATGCTGTGTCCTTTGGAATGTTTGCTGGGCAACACTCCAACTTGTCTCTTTCTTGGTGGCGTAGCGTGACGTATGTCCCAGTTTAGGACCACGACCCTACGTGAAGAAAGTATGCGCCAAAAAGTACTATAAATTAACTCGCCGGTAAGCACATTTGAAGTTCTCTGTATTTAGTCCAGTGGAAGATTTCGAAATATAATTCTTGTCGCACTTCACCACAACATTTCTTTCCGAGAAACACCCTTTTTATCCTTTAGACAGCAGGCCCCTTTTTTATCCTTTAGACAGCATAGCGACAGTCAGAAATTACTACGCGTAAATCAGCTGTGCTCCTTTGATTTCTCGCACAATATGTGGAAAGAGAGGCTAAGCCATTTATTCCACATGAACAAAACGCTGTTTTGTACTTAGTGTCAGCATCATGCTATCATAAAAATTTCCTTAGGGAAATAAGCTAATTTTCCGGCAAAACATATATTCGCTATCAAGCATTCAATCTTTAGGGCACCTGCCATTCAGCGAAAATCGGCATCAGTGTGTTTTGTTCTACTATACATTGAAATCACTTTTAAAAATTTGTTCTCTTTTGAAAAAAATAGGCAAGTTATTGAATGACTTCAGAGAATTCGTTTAAGCTGAATAAACCTGCGAAAACACGCTTTTTACATATTGCCCCAAACGCTGGTCTAAAGATTTCATTTCAGACATCAGCTTTCCAAACTTGCGGTCTCGGTAGATCAGTCTCTAAGCATCATGAAATTGATAAACCTTGTGCTCACTGTTTAGGTGTATTTGAAGTCCACTCCATTCTATTGAACGTACTCGTCTCCCTCGTAACGCGAACTCCCGGCAACCTCCATGAACTCTTGATAGGCTAATCCACCCCCCCCCCATTCTTTCCTATCCCAAATTAGACCCATACCGTGCATTCCACTAATTATATGGTGCTGCTGCGGAAAGTTTTTGCACTGCTACATGAGAGGAGATCTATGATCCTTCTTTGCTTAGGCCAACAGACTTTGTCCTCCGCTATTGCGCCTGCACATTCTGCACAAATGTTCCATTGCTGCACATCACCTGCAATTCACTGCTGCAATGCAGCTTCGTTGTGCACGAGCGCTTCGGGCGCACATTACACTTTGTACATTTCCTGACGCCAACAAACGTTGCAAAAAACAGCAAAATAGGACGGCGATGTAAACGATGTTGGCTATAGAAAAGTTCCTGGATGGGCCAGCTTCTATAGTGTAAACATGTGCACGCTCAAACGAAGAAAAAAACCACAGAAACAAATGGGAAAACACAAGCCCAAGCTTACAACTGTTTTTCATAACTGACAACTGTCACAACCGACAAAATTATGTAAAGTCGCACAGTTTTGTCATTGTAGTGCGCAAACGTTTCCACAACGTTGGATAACAGATTAGGTTCATGTACAATCGTTGAAGTGACATTAGTAGGCTGAACACATGCTGATTCCGAATTTATCCGCATGTGACCAAGTACATACACCGATTGGGTCGCCAACGTGGCACCGAAGGAAGTCTTCTTGGTGGAGAAGGAGGTCCTGAAATATAATAGTCGTACGTATAATGTTATCATGGGAAGCAAAGAATAAAAGTATTTGCCCTGATTAAGCATAGTTAAAATATGCTTCAACGATCATCTCGCTCTTACTTGCTATAAGAAAGAACGAGCCGATTCGTTTGCGACACTTTACTGTGATTACATGTCTTAGGCAAGGACGAGGAGAAATGTATCCACTTCGACTATGCGCAGCGATGAAGGAGCCAACCTTCTTTACCCTAAAACAAATACCGACACCGCTCGGTGCCTTCGACATTTGGTGTGGACGCCCACTGAACAGCAATGCAGGCAGCACCTCTGGCGCTGGTGGCACAAAAGACCCATTCAGCCTTTCTTTTCTTGCCAAACGTGCCACAATAGAGTACTGTTGAAGAGAGGGGCATAACGTGCAACTTAAAGGTGAAAATTTGTGTCTAAATAAATGCAATGATATGAAAGAGAGTCATAATGGCACTTCAAAAAATGATCGCTGTATTGAAGTTCAGACGCACCAGTCTTCTGATGAATTGAATAAGGTGAAAGACGTCGATAATATTGTGATACAGTGAGTTAAGACGGCTATTTAAGCAAGCTCGCCAGCGAAATAGATACGTACTATAACGGGGAGATGAAGGTGGTGTTGGTGGCAGTGGCACAATATTCACTGGTGGAAGGGAATTACGTCCTGTAAATAAGGGATTCAGAATTCATAATACGGTGGAAACGAACATGTGTTTTATGCGTCATAAAATTCACCACAAAACCTCTCATAGTTCACAGGTACAGACAACTTATGACAGTTCACCGGACGCTTTGACACGTTCTTACTGTCTCGTGCGTGCTTACAGAGGTATCCTTCTAAGACTCTCGAGAAACTGCTCATTGCTCGCATTATACTTTGTGACTTTATACTTTGATTTGGTTTTTGTGTCCCCAAAGCTGTTGCCGTTACTCAGCCGTTGTGAAGTTGTAGAAGGCCTATCCGACCACAGAATGGTAGTAACGCACCTAGCATTGTCCCCAGACACCTTGGGTAAACCCACACTTAGCACTGTATTGAATTTTATGGCGGCTGATGATGTGTCTATTTTGGACTATCTTGAAAGGTCCTTTGATGAATTTCAGGTCCTTTACAACACTGACTGCAGCACTGATAGGCTATGGCATTTCTTTTCAATTGTTGTAGGGAAGTGCATAGACAGCTATGTACCCAGGATTAGAAAACGCATTTGTAAAACCAATCCCTGGATTACCAGAGAAATCATTCACACAAAAAGAAAGCTAAAACGGAAACGAAAATCTTGTGCAAAAAATTGTACCCCTGAAGGAACAGCTTGCATTTTTTCAATGAGACAAGAACTGAAACGTCTGATCAAGCAGTCCAAGGATCGGTTTTTCAATGTGACATTGACGAAATACTTGAAGGAAGCCCCCTCAAGGTTTTGGCGCTTTATAACTCCCCCAGCAAGCTCTCCGAGGCCACCTGAAATTACTCAACAACGTGTTGATGATTTCAATTCTTTTTTTGCTTCTGTGTTTACTCATGATAATGGCATTTTGCCCGAGTTTTCAACGTCACCATTGCAGCGGCCGATCGATGATGTGGTAATTAGCGAAGAGGGTGTCCTAAATATTTTACTTAATATAAATACAAGGAAAACCCCCGGCCCTGATGGTATACCAAACGAATTTCTGTACAGATACGCTGAATGGGTGGCTCGCTTCTTTACAAAAATATTTCAGTCGTCCCTGCGCAGTGGCTCTTTCCCACTAGCGTGGAAGCAGGCTAAAATTACCCCTGTTCACAAAAGTGGCTCCTCTCGGGACGAGCGCAACTACCGTCCTATTTGGCTTATCAGTACATGTTCAAAGATACTCGAGCACATTATTAACAAACACCTGATGTCCTATCTTGATACGCACAATCTATTATTTTCGAAGCAGCATGGCTTCCGCCGAGGCTTATCTACAACAACACAGTTAATCGAATTTGTTCATGATCTTTCAAAAACAATCAATTTGCGTGGTCAAACTGATGTGGTATATTTGGATTTCGCAAAGGCATTTGATAAAGTGTCGCACTCAAAGCTCCTGTTTAAAATTCACAAAACGTTTCAAAATAATCACTTGACAAAATGGTTTTCATCCTATCTCAGCTGCCATCAGCAGTTTGTTCAAATAAAAAATAAACAATCTAGAGCAGTTGCAGTGAATTCCGGAGTTCCCCAGGGGAGCGTGCTGGGTCCCCTTTTATTTTTGTTATATATAAATGACCTACCAAACCGCGTTACGGTCCCGATAAGGTTGTTTGCCGATGACTGTGTTGTTTATAGCAGAATCGAGACTGAACATGACCAAGTTAATCTAAACAACAATCTTCAAAGAATAAAGGATTGGTGCGAAGAATGGCAAATGAGTTTGAACACAGAAACAACAGTCTTTATGACTATAACTAGAAAGAAAGCACCTCTAGATTACAACTACCAGATTGGCAATGCTTTCCTCAAGCGTGTACAAAACTATAAATATTTTGGGCTATGGTTCACGCCCGACCTCCGGTGGAACACTCATATTGATAATGTATGCTCCAGGGCTACCAAGGCATTGTATAGCCTTAGACGTAACCTTTATACCGCCCCATCTGATATAAAGTGTCTTGCTTACAAAACCCTTGTCAGACCTATTATAGAATATTCTAAAATTGTCTGGGACCCTTACACAAAGACAAACTGCAATAAAATAACAAAAATACAGCGACTTGGTGCGAGATTTATTTTTAATAAATATCGCCGACATCATTCTCCTACTGAACTCTGTAAAAAAGCTGGACTGGATCGTCCTGAACTTAGGACGAGGATTGAGCGTCTGAAATTCCTCTTCCAGTTAATTCATAATCATTTTAAACTAAACTATTCAGATTACTTCCAGGTCAACACACAAGAACACTCCAGACATCGCCATAATATGTACATACCACCCCTAGTCCCACGTAACGATTGCTTTAAGTTCAGTTACTTTCCACGTGCTATTGAAGATTGGAATATGCTGCCAGAGTCTATAATTGGTTGTTCTTCGCTTACATCATTTGAACAGAATCTAAAACGTTTATTTTCTGAATAACAGTGACAAATGTTTTTTTTTGCGTGCATGTGTACTTTTTGTTGGTTGCATGATTCTGCAGTAGTTGTCTTTCAAATCTTCAGCGCGGTGGAAAAGTGCCGCCTCAAATGCGTCATGTGCTGTTCTGCGCGTATGTATTGCATCGCATGTGTGTTCCATTTCTTGTTATGTATAACTTCAAGTTGCTGGTCACAATAATACCGAGAAATTATCTCGAGACCTGTACGGTACTTCTTTTTCGCAAATAGTTGTACTTCCACCCTGTAACGGCCCACTTCTGGGCTAACAGTATAAATAAATGAATGAATGAATGAATGACTAAATTCGTTAATGCGTTTGTCCTTTTGGTGACTGAGCTACCAGGACCTGTAACTGCATGCAAGACGGCCCAGGTTTTTGTCAATTCGCAAGGTGCCTTTTAGTGAGCCACACAAAGTACTCGAATTGTTCTGTGTGAACCCTGCAGCATAGGAGTTACTTTCAAATGTTAGTTCGTCGATTCACTGCTTCAGTATAGGATTACGCCTTTGGCGTTTCCACCGTTTAAGAATTATCTTTCGGGCCTCCCACACGTGCGCTAGCTGGTTTTCCAGTGCCGGACTTTCCACTGGGGCTTGGCCCTATTTCGTTTATTTAGCAAGAGCTTCAGGGGTGTGTACTCCGCACTCTTGCACTGATACGCGTTTGCGGATTGTGTTCTGTTGTGGATCGCAGTATTTCTTCTAGTCCGTTAACTGCTTTTACCAGCGGCCATTTATGGTCGGTGGAGCTGCAGTAGATTAGTGTTATGTAATAGTGACTTCCAAGCGTTTTCCCGAGGTTATTTCATTGCGTTGCTTCAATTTGTTTGCGGAGATAAAGTATCAGGTGGTGCCCCACCTTGGTGATCTAGGGGCTAGGGTACTCGGCTGCTGACGGGCAGGTCGCGGGCTGCTGCGGCTACCGATGAAAGCGAAAAGGCTGTAAGCCCTTGTGCTCACATTTCCAGTGCACGTTAAAGAACCCCTGTTGGTCTAACGTTCCGAAGCCCTCCACTACGGCTTCTCGCATAATCATATCGTGGTTTTAGGATGGTAAGCCCCACCTATCAATCACCAAGGTAGGAGGTGGTTTCTCAAGTAATGCTATTGTCTAGTCTTGTTGGTATATCTGGAGGCGTCAGCTGCTCCAGGTTGCTGTGTTAGGTTGTTTCCAGCAGTTTTGTCTCTTTCTGAACACTCCATGTAGTAATGATTCCACTCCCGATAAGAATGAGCTCAGGAAGATGCCACCGAGGAACAATAGCATTCATCATCAATTATTTTGTTATTGTGTACGTGTACCAGGGCGTTAAAATCCACCGAGCACGCTAGATGTTGACTTTATAAGTCAGTTGTCACATTGCATATTGCTACTTTTTGAACACCCCTGCTTTGCTTGCACATGCCGAGTGTTTGTGGTTCAATATCTGGAGTGGAGCGGCTATCATTTGTAATCGCCAAATACCTCTTACCAGCATTACCACTCTGAGATTTGGTGTGTCTGATAGTCGGCCATTGCCTGCTAGCAGCTTCAAACCCTCACATCAAATTTAAATAATGCTGTATGCGCTTAATTTTTTTTAGAAATGCACGACTCATTTTGAAAGAAGAGTTACTCTATGACCACCACATTATGTGAATTACTGGTGACCGGAAGTTTTTAGCCATGATCAGGGCAATATCTGCTGCAGGCAAATCCTGTGTATGTGATGTTACGACAACGTTTTGTCCTGAGAATTTGGAGTTGGTACTGGGCTCCCATCTCCTCTTTAGCACGCTCAGAAGGGTGTCACCTACATAGAGCTATAGCGTTTGAATTTTTTTTAATAAAAAGCTGAAATTCTTGGCTTCTTGGTTATTGCAGGCCTACTTGTGCTTGTTCTTGCAAAGCCCAATGAAATCCTTGTACCTGCTAATGTGTTACATTTAGCTGTGCAGCTTGTTTAAAAGGGGAATGAGAAGCAGCAACCAGCACTTTGCTTTCGTTTGAAGTAGGTGCCATTTGTCACACTTGTACGCTTGTACTTAAGAAGACTGCGTTAATTTTGTCTATGGCTTTTCAACTGTCCTTAATCAAGAACAAGAATTTTTTTCTCTAGGAAGTGTACTTTCTTAGCGTAGCTGATAAGCTTTGAGTTGTTTATTTACAGTCATACCCTGCTGATATGCCTGCCTGCGTATAGGTGGAGTGGCCGTACAATATGTGACGTCTGCCCACTTGCGTTTAGATCTGGAGACTACATCCTCTGTTCTTGCCGGTTATTGTGCTTCTTGAGTGCAGTTGCTTGGTGAGGTTGCTGGATGGCCTGGTTCATAATCTTGGTTGCTTGATGTCTTTGTTTTGGGCAATAGCACACAAATGTGAATTCGTGAATATGACTCTCTAAATGAAAGTTCAGAGTGTGAGTCGTACAATAAGTCATGCGTTAGTCGTAGTGCGGAGTTTTTGATATGGCCACGTGTCATTACTGAAGTTCCGTTAAGCCTACATTTCAAGTTTAGAGAGCCTATAAGTGCAGTTTTTGTTTTTTTGTTTTTTTGCTCTTTTTTAGTCTCCATGTTCTTAACTGCAAGCCATGAAAGCAAAATGTCTACTTACGTTGCCGAATCAGTGGAGGACGTGAATTTAGATAAGACATCATATTAGGACCTGCCAAGAAGAAAACTGCATTTTATAATGAATAGAATTTGGGTTGAAATGGTGCCTTATACATCTCTAAATAGACAGACAGCATGCAAGGTTCTGTTTGCATCTGAACATTGTCAAACTTATGCGTTTACAAAGTAAAGAATGCTTTATATTTCAATGAAATTTCTTACAAACATTTATGCGAAAACATACGGATCCGTAGCCCACATGGTGAGTTAAAGATCCCTTATAGACAACGTATTTCGTTTATTTGCCAGTAAAATATTTACACGAATTCAATCACAGATTACAAAATCATATGTGGACATGTAGGAAGAAAACAGAAATAATGAGACATGCACATATATTTCCACAATATTAACAAGACAACTAGCAACTTTCCAATAGAAAGAGTTTCCTGAGTGACTGCATCATATTTAGCAGAAGTTTATTTAGGGTAGGGATACTGTTCCGAATTTTTGCAGAACAAAAAGCACTGTTAGATAGCCATGGACATTGTTTACTATTGGCAGATTAGGATTTTGTTGTTTGGCTTGCAGAGTGTGGCTTCTCGATTTTATTAAAATTGATGTGTGAAAGGTACAATACTTTTCATTATTTTGTTTACTAATACTGGGTTTTTGAATTGCCTGACCATAATAAAGGCATTATGTTGAGATTCCTAAAAAGTTCAGCCAACAGTGCACTCTTGGGTGCTAACGCAATTGTTTGTACAGCTCTTTTTTGTAAGATGGTTATGACTTTGCAATAAGAGGCATATGTGTGGCTTCAAGATTGAATGCGATAAGTTAGGTTCTATAAGCCTTCGTTTCCGCAGTTTGCGTTTTCATCGACCACACGTGTTCTCCCCCCGTTTGCATGTTTGTTGTAGGCCCATGCACTCAGATCTGGGAGCACGTTAATGAACCCCAGGTGGTCAAAATTTCCAGAGGCCTCCACTATGGCGTCTCTCATAATGATATGGTTGTTTTAGGACGTTAACCCCACATATCAATCAAATCAATCATGTTTGCATGTTCAGTGTGAAGCTGCAGTTAATGTTCTAATTAAGGGTAGTATTCCATCCCCTCTGATGTATTCCGTCTGTTGTAGTGAAAAATTACTCCATATATTTTCCCACTTACACCCTGTGAGTGGTTTGTAACTTCAGGTGAGTTACATGTGAGTTAAATTCACATATTTCCTCAGCGTAGGATGGTGCTGTAAACGTAGAAACACGAACATACGCACTTGGAAGTTTTCCCGCAAGCACGCAGTTATGTAGCTGCGTTAACGCAACGAGAAAGCACAACAAACTCCGCAATAATAAAATGTCTCGGTGGAAAATCAGTATCTCCATTGAAAACCTGAAAAACAAGTAAACGTGTGGCCGAATTATCAAGGTAATCTCCCTCTCTGTAGAAACTTATGACAAAGGCGATCCTTCAAGTTTTTCTACGCTTCGCTTGTTTATGCTGTGTTTTGTGTTCATGTATTTTTGGTATAACACAAATACAGTGACGTCCTCCGCGCAAGGTTTTGGTATGCTGCGCCCAAATGAAAGATTTATTTCTCTATAAAGAAGGTGGGCTCTTATATCGACTTGATGGAGCAAACTATCACGTCTCTGAAGGATTGTGGGGAACGGGAAAAGGTTTCACCACTTTCGTTTGCCCTTAATTGGGCTTCCATATCTTCACCACTATATACCAAAAACAAGGGATCAACTCAGCAAATTCCATTCCTTCCGCGGAAACCCCGCACACGACTTAATGATACTCTGCAACTTCGCAATGTCTTATTTTTATCACTAGCTACGTCACTGCAGACGTGGTTTAGGTTAATTATAACAATACATTCCTAGAGCTACTGAGCACAGTGGTAGTCTAATTGCGCCGAATGGGTACACTTTTACAAATCTGCACTATGCTGCGCATATTCGAGATCAGCTTTCGCCAACTGCGCAGAAGTTCTCTATTCGGCCTGTTCACTAGCATGGGAGCATCTGCAGTCAAAAAATATTCTTCGTCTTGCAACAAACAGACCTAGATGCCTTCCGTAATGCGACCAACTCCCAAGCATAACCGACGCCATCTTCTCACTACATTACCGCAGTACACTATGTGTCATCATATTCACCCAAATCAAAGCCTCTGTACCACCGGATCGTTTTTCAATGTTGAATGTTCACAAAAATATGAGCCTATCTATCTATCTATCTATCTATCTATCTATCTATCTATCTATCTATCAATCTATCTATCTATCTATCTATCTATCTATCTGTCTGTCTGTCTGTCTGTCTGTCTGTCTGTCTGTCTGTCTGTCTGTCCATCCGTCTGTCTGTCCGTCCGTCTGTCTGTCTGTCTGTCTGTCTGGCCGCCTATGTTTGGCTGCTCTCATGATTACCTTTTAAACTTGGGTAGACCAAAATTATCTTCGGAGGGCAACACGGCTTGACGATTATTGATTGATTGATATGTGGGGTTTAACGTTCCAAAACCACTATATGATTATGAGAGACGCCGCAGTCAAGGGCTCCGGAAATTTCGACGACCTGGGGCTCTTTAAAGTGCACCCAAATCTGAGTACACTGGCCTACAACAATTCCGCTGGCTTGACAATTATGACTGTCTGGTAGTGACGTAAACAATCCGAAAATTACATCGCGTATGACGTCAAGCCTTTTCCTCCCGACAAGTGTGACACATATACTTGTATACCATGCGTCCAGATATGCGGGTATGCATCAGACATGCTTTGACAGTTTACATATACCGAGAAACGGTTTGAAAAGGCACTTCAATTAGAGTATGATAGCAATAAAGGGCCCTGAAACACTTTTTCATGTAAACGTGAAATAGATTCTCTGAAACACTGATTGCCTGACGGATTCAACGCCACAAAAATTTTAAAATCTATACAGTACGAGTGGACTTATTAAGAATTGTAACATGCTGCAAGTGCATTTTTTCTTCCTTCCTACCAGCGAAAGCTAAGCAAGAAAGAAGGGTGGGGGGTGGCATAGGCTACAAAAACACGTCACGCACACCTCGTGACCAGATTAATTTTTTTTCTTCAAATACGTGGTTTTTACGTGTGCTGCCGCGCGAACGCATGGACAAGCCCCGCCTCCTGTGGTGATTTCTTTAATGACTGAGCGTGCTATGTTGTAATCAGCCAATGGTTGATACATTATCTTCTACGAGGGATCTTTAAGCGTTTTCCGTCATTTTTTGAGAGAATAGAAAGCAATTTCAGCTGACCTTAGCAATTTATTTTCGTTCTCACGCTAAGTGCTGCGCTGTAATATGTGGTACGCGTGTACTCAGAGCCTATACTGCCAATCAGCAGCATTTTCATATCATTCTCGAAAAACTGCTGCACGGCCCTTTTTTTCAAAAGCTCGTATCGGCAGCGTAAACCCAATGTATTTGAGAATACATATAATGGTGCATTTATTAATCAAAATCGCTGATTCTGCTTTACAGTCACGTATTCTACCATAGAGCCTCCTGAGATTTCTAAACTATTTAGGCAAAATACCCTATGCAGGCGTAATGATGGCGAAACATCAGTTGTGTCTGCACTGATTGATTTGTGGGATTTAACGTCCCAAAACCACCATAAGATTATGAGAGACGCCGTAATGGGGGGCTCCGGAAATTTCGACCACCTGGGGTTTTTCAACGTGCACCCAAATCTGAGCACACGGGCCTTAAATATTTCCGCCTCTATCAGAAGTGCAGCCGCTGCGGCCGGGATTCAATCACGCGAAAATTGTATCTGCACTGCTGCCCATCCAATTTCGTCATTCTAACATACACTTCAGTAATGAAAACATGGCATCTGTTTAGCGTAAAATGACGATAAGCACCATGCAGTGAAGTTATTTTATGTAAAGTGGCACACGGCTACCATCCTCGCAAGAACAAGCGCAACATTTCAGCTTACACCTCCTGGTGTTGATAATACAAATCCTCTTCTTGGCAGTGTTATTCAACTGTAACATACTGGTGGTATAAACATGCACGACTGTTCAACATGCATGTATGTGCGTATAAGAGATGAGCATATCTATAACCGTGATTTCGTAAATTCTCATTCAAGCAAACATTGCACCACGGTCACCGTTTCTCCACATTTTTAGTATTATATCGACTCCTATGGTATATGGATTCTGCCGAAAATCATTCGTTTTTTTTTCACAAGTCACTCCGCGTACCGCATTTTATCTACCGCATAGAAGCCGCAACACCTGTCACCGGAGCGTGCTCCGCATTGGATCTTCAAGCGAATGAGGGAGGGAAGACGAGGAAGAAGAAGTGCGTTCGGGCATAATTCTGCCTTGAACAACTATCGTTTTTTCTTAAACTGTCAGAATTCCCGACCTTTTCTGAACAAGCAGAACGGAAGACGTCACCCCCCGGGATGGGGGACCATCCATCCAACGAGACAGTGGGCCCTAGCCGTTTACATAAGGATGGACCGAATGTGGGTGACCGCGTTGGCGCATCTGCTCCTTGTGATGATTCTACCGAGAGCTCATCAGTGAAAGAGATGGAATCGGAAGCCGACTTCAGGACATTCCATACCCGCCGGTTGAAAAGGAAGCTTCGCAGGACGTCATCAACGGCGGAGCCACAACCGGCGCTAGACAAAGGCAAGCGATGTTTCACCATCTCGTGTGTGCCCATGTCTACATCAGACAACCTGAACTCACTAAACAGGCAGTCATTGACTAATTATTTCGAGCGAGTTGCACCTGCTCAAGTGAATGAAATTCGCATAAATAGCAGGAAAAACATATTGTCAGTTGATGTGACAAACAAAACCATTCTTGACAAACTGAAGGCCGTCACGCAGCTCGGAAGTATATCAGTTCGCGCGTTTCTCGCTCACGGGAAAGGAACAACGACTGGCGCGATAAATGACGTCGACGCTGACATCACAGACGCTGACCTGCAGAATCTTGTGACGTCGACAGTCAAAATCGTGACCATACGCCGCTTCGGGCAGTCTCGCTGCATCAAACTAGTATTTGATTCTGAGACTCTGCCCCCTAGCGTGAAGGTTGGATACGTGAGACATCCCGTGCGCCCTTACGTGCCACGGCCTTTGCAGTGTCACAAGTGCTGCAAGTTGGGACACGTCAGCGCAGTGTGCAAAAGTGAGACAACTTGCCAGCGGTTCGGCGGGTCTCATAAGGTGGAAAACTGCGATACTGCTGTTCCATTGAAATGCCCAAACTGCTCTGGTGCACATGAAGCAACGTCGAAGGAGTGCCCAAACATCAAAGAAGAAATTCGCGTCCTGCGGAAGATGGTCAGAGACAACTCGACACACAGAGAGGCAGTCACGTCCATCCGCCGACACAGACGTCGTCCAAAACGTAGGCACCAGCGAAAGCATAGTGGACATAGGAGTGATGCATCACCATCAGCAACAGACGAACATACGCGTACGCATTATCAGGCTGCTACACCCATGTTGTATGCACCACGTCCCAGGGATGTAGAAAGTGGACCAACGCCCGCGTTGCACGCCGATGCTTCCGATACTGAGTGGCCTTCGCTACCGACTGGAGCAATAAAAAAGACCACACCATGGGTTGCAACTTCAAAGAGGGCAGAAAATGATAGACAAGACACTGAGAAGAGCCAAACTATGCTGAAGCATCTATTAAAATCTATTCGTGCGATTCTCAACGAGCTACACACACCAGGAGCGAAAACAGCAGTGCAGATCCTCAACGTGCTGGAACCACTACTGCTGACCCTTCCATAAACAATATGGCGAATTTCTTCGATGAACGTGTGCGCACCTCTGCCATAATGCAGTGGAACGCACGGGGTTTGCGAAGCCGATTGTCTGACTTTCGACAACGAATGTTTAAATACAAATTTCCGTTGGTTGTAATATGTGAGCCGAATATGGTGTCGTCGTTTCGTATTTCCGGATACGTCACTTTGTGGTCACGTGATGATCGAAATGCGAGCAAAGTAATTATATGCGTACGTCAAGATTTAACGTACGTGAGACATGCCGTGGCTCCTCATGCTTCTAACGACTATATTTGCCTATCTATAAAGCACAAGCGACGTTCAATATCAATCATTGGTGGATACATTCCTCCTAGAAGCCACGTGGACTGTCCCCATCTCTTGTCTGTTCTCCAAGCTTGCCCTGGACCACATGTATTAGTTGGAGATTTTAATGCACATCATCCCATGTGGGGTTCTGCCTCAATGAACACCCGCGGCAGGGACGTTGCCGATTTTGTGCTCAATCAAGGCCTTATGTCCATTAACGATGGCTCACCTACTTACCTCCGTGGCGCATCGTACAGCAGCTGTCTAGACGTATGTTTTGCGGGCAGAAGTCTCTTGCCTACCACCTGTTGGTTTGTAGACGTTGAAACACATGGAAGTGACCATCTCCCTACATATATACAGCTAAAAGGTTTCCATCGTTCGTCTCCCCGGCCTGTGAAAAGCGTAGACTGGCCAGGATTCCAAGCTTCTGTAAATGCTCAATGCGGGAACAATGATCTATATCTGAAATAGAAAGCCTAATTGCATCAGCCTTATCAACGCATACGAAACTTGTGAATGTGTCGCTACCAAGATCACAACTTGACGCACAATATGAATACCTTCGTGCAATTCGTCGCCGGGCAGAGAGAAAATACAGGAGGACGAAATCACCAGCTGACCTATCTAGAGCACGCCAAGCACAACGACATGTATTGCGACACCTCGATAAGCTCGATAGGCAACGATGGAGGGTATTTTGTAGCTCACTTGATCCCAGAAAACCCCTGTCTCGAATATGGCAAACTATCCGAAGCCTTCAGACGCCCACTCAACAGTTGTTCTCTTTCCGATCTTTGGCTCTAAAGAAAGGTCGACCTGAAGTAGAGGTTGCAGAAGATTACTGCCACTTACTCGTAGGTATGTCCTCCTCATCGATATCACCTTCGTATTTAGCCTCACCGCCATCTAGCGACGATCGCCTCGACTTGCCATTCACAATGCACGAACTTGACGCTGCGATTTCTACGTCCCGACGGTCGTCCGCACCAGGGCCTGACGGAATTACTTATTCGGCTCTATATCACCTCAGCCAGGAAGCAAGGCAGGCTCTCTTGTCGTTCTACAACTCTACGTGGGAAACAGCGACAGTACCAGAGAGTCGGAAGTGCAGCCGCATAGTGGCCTTACTGAAACCAGGCAAGTGTTCACACGAGTTGTCTTCTTATAGACCCATTGCCCTAGCCAGTTGCATCGGTAAGGTGATGGAACGCATGGTGCTGGCAAGATTGGATAGGCTGCTGGAGAATAATGTCGGCTTACCACATTTTATAAATGGCTTCCGTAGAGGTCGATCATCTATAGATGGTGTTGTAGATCTAGTTTCTTCTGTTGAAAAGGAAAGACAACGTCGGAGATTGGTAGGGGCCATTTTCTTAGATATAAAGGGCGCGTACGATAGCGTCTACCATGAGGCCATTCTTGACGCACTTGAAGACATCGGCGTAGGTGGCCGACTACACGCATGGATAGGGAGCTATCTCAGAGGACGTACCATTTTTATGTCGACATCCGATGGTGACACGGCCAGGCACCTCGTAAGCAGCGGAGTTCCGCAAGGCGCCGTCCTGAGCCCCATGCTTTTTAACATAACACTCATTGGCCTTGAAGCTGAGCTTCCCGACGTTGTCAGAATCAGTGCGTATGCGGACGACATATGCATATGGGCATCTGGAGCAACGCGACCACAACTGCGAGCAAGGCTACAACAAGGCACATCAATAACATCTAAGTACTTACGTCGTCAGGGCCTGGAACTTTCAATAGCAAAATGTGCTGCATTGGCATTTACGAAGAAATCAATGTCGCGGTACCCAATCTTCGCTCACGGAGCAAAGATTCCCGTGGTTAAGCACCACCGCTATTTAGGGGTCGTCATTGATCACAACCTGTCCTGGTCAAAGCACGTGACTGTGCTGAGAAACAAACTAATCAGTTTTGTGTATGTTCTTCGTGTTATAGCAGGACTGAGATGGGGCCCTTCGGAGAAACGTCTTCTGCAGTTATACAAGGCCTTGTTTGTGGGCTATATAAGGTACAGCTCACCTGTGCTTTCCAGCATGCGGGCAACGTGCCTTCGTACTTTAGAGAGCCTTCAGGCACGAGCACTGAGAATATGCCTTGGCCTGCCACGATGCACATCTACTTCTGGTACTATAGAGGAGTCACGCACCTACCCTATACAGGTTTACACGTCCTGTGAGCCTCTTCGAGTGCACCTTCGTCTGCTGACCCGACATGCACAGCACCCGTTATCGTCGCTACAAGTGGACCAACCAGGCTGTACCTATTCGCGATGCCTCGATACGCATAGGCACATGATCCCGTCAGGCTTTGCACCTGCCGTAATCCCTGCAGTGCCTCCATGGACATTGACTAAACCGCTGGTGTGCCTTCACATACGTGGAATTTCGTATAAGTCGCATGTTTCTTATATTGCCCTCAAGCAACTCACCTTGGTACATTTAGATGACCGATACAGCGATTCTGTGCACATTTACACCGATGGATCCGTAACTTCATCCGCCTCAGCTGCAGCCTTCGTGATCCCTCAACTCGGTATTTCCCGACAGTACAAATTAGATCACAGGTCATCTTCGACAGCTGCAGAACTTGTTGCCATACAAGAAGCCATAAAATTTGTGAACGACCAAGCACCGCGTAAATGGACGATTCTGTCTGATTCGAAATCAGCGCTTCAAGCTATCCATTCTTGCTTAAGAAGAGGCCAATTTTACGAGTTAACGTTAGGAATCGTCCAAGCATTCGACCTAACACACAGGGGCGGTCACTTGATTACACTACAATGGATTCCTGGACACTGCGGCCTGGTTGGCAACGAAACAGCCGATAGCGAAGCAAGAGCGGCAATATACAACGCTCCTATGTACGTCAAAGTACCCTACTCGCGAGGTGACGTCAACACAATGTTGAGATCGCTCATGCGCGAATGCGCTGCCAATTACTGGTTGCTACCAGATCACCGGAACAAGCGCCTGCGGGAAACAGACCCCAGTATGACTTTTCGTCTTCCAGATAAAATCAGCCGAAGACATGCTAATATACTACACCGGATTCGCCTGGGCGTCGCCTTCACTCGTCACTACACCCACCTAATCGGCCGTGCGGACAGCCCAAATTGTGAACGCTGCCAAGTGCGCGAAACGATAACTCACATATTTTGTGACTGTGCATTATACGTGACACAAAGAGAAATGCTAACTGCAACATTGGCAAGCATTGGACGAACACCATTAAGTGAAAGCCACATATTATCAGCAATGAGCGACCAAACAGTGTCAAAAACTGCTACAAAGGCTGTTCTAGACTTTATAAAAAGCACTGGACTAGAAACTAGACTGTAGGGTACTATACAAAGTGGCTACTGTACATACGCACCACCTCTTCTTGTCCCCATCATCACCCTTCATCCCTCTTTCTTTCCCCTTTCCCTTATCCCCTGTGTAGAGTAGCAGGCTAGAGCGAACTAGCTCAGGCCGACCTCTCTGCCTTCTAATAAATTCTCACTCTCTCTCTCTCAAGCGAATGAAGATTCATTCATGCAAGAGTTTAATAATTCCCAAGAAAAAAATAATTTGTCTTCATTGCGTTGCTGAATGATCTTTGCGCCCCACCGAGGTGGTCTAGTGGCTGAAGTACTAGGCTGCTTACCCTTAGGTTGCCGGATTGAATCCCGGCTGAGGCGGCTGCATTTTCGATGGAGGCGAAATGCTCTAGGCCAGTGTGCTCAGACTTGGGTGCTCGTTAAAGAAATCATTGTAGACAACATTTTCGAGCCCTTCACTACGGCGTCTCTAATAATCTTATGGGAGTTTTGGGACGTTAAAGCCCCCATATAAACCAATGAATGCTGTTTGGTATGGCCATCCTACTTGAGGCTAGGCTTAAATGCCCACGTAAAGCCTAAGGCAAAGCATGTCTAGGATGATATTGTGCTACCACTGCTTGCACGAATCCAAGCTCTTCTTGGTCATAATGATTGCGAAACCTAGATACCGACTCTTTGGACATTCAAGAGGCTCATCCGTCGAAGAAAACTTCAGCACCACAGCGAAAAATGAAGGCATAAGGGCACGTTTGGCTAGGGGAGGAATTTACAAGATCTTATTCATTTATTATAGGAATGGCCGACAACGCTCTCTGCGATGCCTGTCGTTGCGAAGAGACGCTACACCACATCCTGTGCGACTGTTCGTTGTATGACATCCAGACAGTCAGTGGCGTTCATTCTTGTGCGCATCGACAACAGGCAAAAGTTTGTGGACACTATTCTTTCAAGTGCTCGAGTGAAATCAATGCAACACAAGGCGACCGAAGCACTGTTGAAATTCCTAAACGACACGGATTTGAACAAAGGCTGTAAAAGCAATGTCACACACAACGATAGACAAGACAGGAGTTCGACTGAGTGTGCGCGGTGTGTGCTGCTAAAGGCACTGTGTTCATCTCTCGTCCCTTTCTGCTCTCTATCTTTCGTCTGTGTCACCACCTCCCCCCCATGCGCAGGGTAGCAAACAGTCTACCAATAGACTGGTTACCCTTCCTGTTGTTCTTCCTATTTTTCATATGAACACGTCATGAGAGCTACGAAAATAATAGGTATTGATGACTGATTTATGAAATGTTTTTTTTTCTGTTTAAAAGCCTACGAATCTTACGAAACAGGGAAAGGTTAACGTCTTGCCGCTGCATTTTGTAGACGCCTGTTTGGAAGACAAGCGCAAGACAAATGCTCTGTTTCCATCATCCAGCTGTCGAAGGTTTCATATCATCATTCTGACTATATGTTTCACGATGAAACGGTAAAGAGGGTTTCTATTTAACTATCATGCAACAACCATATGTCGACCACTCTGAAGAACCCGCCACGACAAACAGCGGCCAAGCACTGTGCATACCAAAGCGCCACTCCAGACCACAAAGGTTGGTGATAAACAGTGAGCTGGTAAGCCACTAAAATGCCTAGTATCACTTGTGTTATTCTACAATGGGAAACCAAAACAGCACCAGTGACTGCAGTCATTTTCAATGACAAAACGGAAGTAAACTTACACCTTGCTTTGCTGCCGACAAATACTGACCACTATAATGAAAGTCGGTATAAGCAATGAAGCAGCCACATGGTCGCAAATCTACTGCCAATAGAATGCGAATACCTAATGAATACGTGCAGATAAGTCATAGATGTTGCAGTGCTGAAACATATAATGCATGACTAACAGTGCATTTTTAGCCACAAATGGTCGTAATTCTTGCAGTATGATCTCTGCTTTTTTTGAAATGATCCCTCTTGACCTGTAGAACAATAAAGTGCTGATCAAGTGAGCCTATGTGCATATGCGTAAAACTGTAACAATGAAATAATGAATGGCAACAATATACACACGTTGTTCATTGTGCATAGGTTGGTTTTAAATTGTTACCTTAAACTCAATCTCTGTGAGGTCTAACATTCTTCGCATCCGACTCTATTGAGTAATGTCCTTACTGAAGAAAGCGGTAACTAATTTTTTAACGTCATATTGTGTTCTGGATGAAAATGTTCGCAAATTTCCTTCCGAGACCTTTTCATGCAGTGTGCAAGCATTACGAGGAACAACATCACAGCATCCACATACCCAAATAAGCTACCAGATAACGAAGGCAAGGGAAGCGTAAAAGAATTTAGTTTTTATTTTCACACTGGAATCACTCTTTGAAGGTAGCTGAATCAAATCGTGCTGTGAAAACAACGTGCGCCTGGTGATGCCTGTACTGAAAAACTTCGAATATCGTTCCGAATACTCAATTATTGAAGCGTGTGGAATTCTATGGCCCACTTCAGTAAGTATTCTAGTATTTGCACTGCGTCATACAAGCCCGAGCCCTTTTGGTATGGTGGGTAATGTTCAACATTTTTTTTTATTTTAGCTTGTGCCCCAAAGCAAGTCACACTTTGCAACCTGGTAGCTGACGAATAAACTCTCGAAATATACCTAGCGGCATAAAAGCAGCTATCACGAGAGCCTTACAATGAAAGACTTTGGACTGGTAATACAATGGATGACGTCGAATTCTTCCCCACCAGTAAGTTGCTTGTAATCAACATTAGCTCATTTCCGTTCGACGCATTGCTACAGCCTACAGAAGCAAATCACGAACTATATATAAGGTAATTGTGCTTTCTTTATAATCTTTTTCTATTGGTATCCCCCGATGAGAAGTTCACTTTTTCACCCTTTTATGGGTAGGGTAAATTAAGGTCTGCGCTGACCTGTCCAGTGAGGAAGGATCAGTGCATTTCTGTTGCTGATATTATCGACAACCTCTCGTGACTCTTCATGCGCGGATTAGCTGTGTTTCCAGAAAAAGCAAGAGTTTAGCCGTTCACGGGTGATTCGTTTATCAAGAATTCGTTACAGATGCAATCCGCAATTTTGACACCTATAGTATTCGTGTAAAATATTTTTTTCGCAGTCATACCATGCAGTCGTAATCTTCAGGCAGATGAAGCAGCTGTTGAATGTGGTGCAAAGCTTGCACAGCCAGCAACAGCTACTTCAAATCGCCAAATTATATAAATATGTTAAATATTTTAAGTGAAACTTTTTCCGTCTTCAAGAAATTAGGGAGAAAAACGTCCGGTAACTTTTGAAAATAAAATAACTTTGGGTTCATAGTGGTTTACAGAACCGTTATTCGCAAGAAGTGGTCAGTGTGAACTACTGCCGAGGCCACAACAAAATGGAAACATTTACCACGAAACAAGCAAAAAGAATACATAACACAAGCGTGAGCTTCATTTAGTACAACTTTTAAGAGAATATCACTGTGAGTGCATTCAGTATTTGTTGTATTATACAGCTGTGAGCGTTTGTTCAACGTTATTCAGGGCAACCAAGTAGGCCCATATTACAAAACTGTACTCAATAGAGATAAAAATATGTCTATCCATGGCAATAGAATCTGAACACGAAAGCTGTTTCTGTTATATCGAGTACTATACCATGTTTCGGTTGCGCGGAACACGAAAAGTTATGACTGCTATGACTACTGCTAATATTCGTTCGTTCAATTGCGAGTTTGCTCGTTAGATATACATCAAGCGGAATGTTCAATTGTTAAAAGCCACGAGATTCCAAAAAGAATGTTTGGCGATATTATAGAATAAAGATTGAAAATACGAAAATAAATTACTGGTCTTCTTTTCCCAGAGCTATTCGGCTTTATTCTAGAGGCACCATTACGAAATCCCTCATTCAGATGCAGTTCGGTGGCTGAGTAAAGGGCCCTAACATTCTGTGTTTGATTTTAACCGATTTACGTGCATTGTTTGACCTTTTGTCGAACGGCAAATATTCAGTGTGATGAGCGCAGTAATGTAGTTAACCTCAATGAAACGACACGCGTGGACAAACAGGCCAGAAGTTTAAGTGAATAACTTCGTAAACAGGCCGTACAAAACCATGCAAAGCCATCAGGGGCATAGTCAACAAGATGACACTTACTATTGTATCCGGCAGTTAGTGGAGTCTGGAAAGTTGGCGTGAGTAAGTGAGTGAGCTGATGGGTTTCCACAGCTTGATAATGTGTCTAGCTGAGCGGTCGTCAAAAAAAAGATAAGCGTGAAAAGTGTACCCAGAAGAGCTCGGCTAGTGAAGGTGGATTGGACGAACGGAATTGGTATACTTTTGATCATTTCTAAAAATTTTATTAACATATTGTAGCAGTTACAGAGCATGTACCAGCCGCGTTTTGGAAGACCTTGTAGCTTTTACATAAATAAATTGACTTAAAAAATGCCCAACGTATCCACGTGGTGGTCTATTGTAACAAATGTACAAATATTATCACAGCTTTTTTCTAATAAATGTGCTCCTTCTTTTTATTAGAACAGTCTGAATCTGGCAGATCTTTTTTATACTTCCGAGACCCCTGGAAAACCACCATATTGAAGACGTGCAGTAAGCTGCGCAGGCATGCGCATAATGCAGCTTTTTGTTGGTTTCGAGCGTAGTTTGTTATAGATGGCCAATATGGATATGAATAGTTTGGAGTCAAGGTCACGCATCTAAAACCTCCCATACCAAAAAAACTGGCGGAAACCTTGAAAATGCATATTTTAAGCAAAATAGCGGATTTTATCCTTGAAAACGCAGGGAAAATTATGAAACCAGTTTGGAAAACGTTTTTGTTTTTTTTTTACATTTGCACTCATATTGGCAAATTCGTACTTTTGAGTTCTCATAATAGTGCCGCGTATATGCCGTCATGTATGTAGCTAATATGGAGAATTTCAAAATAACTTTTCATTCCATTGGTAAAAGAAGCTATTTAGCGAATTCGGGGCCATCTTCCACAGAACATTTCAGCAACGAGGAGCTTCTTTCTTTCAAATTCACTACATGATATCCCATGTTCCATATTTTTCAGCATGAAAAAAACAATTTCATATTGCATTAAAAGCCTAACCTTTCAAAATGTACCGTCTGAGAGGGTTTTCTGCATGATGAATACGCCCGACTTTGCTGCTGAATTTTAACATGGCACTCACATCTTCAAGTTTTTTTATTATTGATTGTTCTTTGCTCTTCTCAGTGTTGAGGAAAAGTCAGTGCAGAAATATTATTTTTTTCTATTAATGCGCAACCTATCGCCAACCTGCGTTATTTTCGGCTTGATAAATGGAAAAAATAAAACTACTGTATCAGTGGAAATGGAAACTAGACGTTCTTTGTGATACGCGAGTGCACTACATCGCAGTTAAGCCACTGATTGGAAGATCTGAAAAAAAAAAATGCT
The DNA here is from genome assembly GCA_013436015.1 of Rhipicephalus annulatus. NCBI lineage: Eukaryota > Metazoa > Arthropoda > Arachnida > Ixodida > Ixodidae > Rhipicephalus > Rhipicephalus annulatus. The sequence continues at coordinate 186,208 of WOVY01013395.1, forward strand.
GTCTGAGTTTGCAGCAATCCGAGCAAGCATCTTTACAGCAGAATAGGAAGATTTTCAACACTAATCTATTTCTACATAAGTTGTGTTAATATTGCTTTTAGGTCGTAGCTAGGCTTTTACCTGGGATGCCAGTTTTTCGTTTATTTTTAGCCAGAGAGATTCGAGTCAAACCACAGACAGTCACACACATGGCACATGCACGTCATAGTTGCTGTAGGCATTCCCTCGCTTCGGCTTCTTCTAGCATCTGCCTCGGTCATCCCAGTTTGTCTAGTATTTCCACGTTGTACACATTCAGGGTCATGTACATACACGGGGCCGTCACTTCCCACTACATGACGGGTCGCAGACCTGCAAAGTTTGCCATTAGAAAAATAAAAAATGAACAATATATTGGGAACTGGTTTGGGCAGAAGTCACATGACTTGGCATATACCAGATAGAATGCGGTCGTTTGTACATAAATAGATTACCGTTTTTTATACTATAATGAAAAAAATTTTGTAGTTTCTATAGTGTTTCGAAGGAACGACGTCGCGCACTGCTAAAAGACAAACTCAGCACACAGGGGCGCAGCTCTTGCAACCTTTGTAGAAATATTACATATGCAACCGGCATAGACTAAAAAAGATAGGGAAGGGATAGGGTGTCCTAGCCTCTCCCCTATCCTAGCCTGTTTCTGTTTTGATGCGAAGCGTCTTACGATCGAGCTCAGTCTGGTGAGAGGCGGGTCCATCCTTACAGTGCATGTGCGCTGCTCCCCTTCTCTCACCTCGAAACGCTGACTCAGACAGTGTCAGCTCTCTCTCACCAATCTCTCTCCTCCAGGCACCCTCCCAGTGGCGTTTCAACCCCCTTGCAGATGCACTTTCCCCCAACCTTTCACTCCTCTGATACGCTCTCGACATTCAAAAACTCCTGGGTTGCAGCGTCAATCCGCCTAGGGTGTTCTAGTGGCTAAGCTACTCGGCTGTTGACCCGTGCGTCGTGGGATCAGATCGTGGCTGCGGCGCCTGCATTTTTGATAGAGGTTAAAATGCTGTGTAGTGTCATGCGATCAGATTTTAATGCCGGGTAAAGAGCCCCAGGTGGTCGGAATTTTCGTAGCCTTCCAGTACAGCGTCTTTAATATGGTGGTTTGGGGATGTTAAACCCATCATATGAATCAAATCGAATCGTGTGCAGTGTCGCTGGTGGTAATTATTGTAATCTGGGTATTTTTGGCTACCAGTGAATTTTTTGTGACGCCTCGTCTTTAGTTTTTTGGCTTCAATAGATACTGTCGTGTCTAGAAAGTTAATTTCATTGGGACGATGGTGCACGATAAAGTTATACTGGAGTGAAACTTATTTTAGTTTTCTTACAGCTAGCAATGAATGCGTTTATCGTGGTTATTTCGTTTTCCTGTATAATACATACATCCCACATACACTGGAGCTAAAATGTCTTTACTGGAGATGATTTGAACAGTTCTGATTCTAGGTGCCCCATAGCAATGTTGGCGTATGTTGGCACGAAAGTGGCTTCCATTCTAGTGCAAAAACGTTGTAGGTGGTAGGTCGAAATAAATTCAAAATAATTAGGCGCCATGACACATTCAAGTTACGAAAAATGATGTGGCCGCTCTGCTCCTTTGCTAGGATGGAGCGGAGGGTATGAAACGTAGACACGCTGGCGCCAAAGAAATCATTTAGGTTCTAGTCATCAGTAAGAAAAGTTCACTTGTAGAAACGTCAATTCATCATAACCCTTGTTTTCAAGCTTTTCATCGCAAGCTTCCATTTTCTCCCTCCTACCATGTTTAGGACAGTTAAAAAGAGCACGAATGTCACTTCGCTCGCTGCCATAGCCGCGTTTGAAAAGGAGTCAATGCTTACACACGAAGAAGTAAGAATTGTAGCAGTTCGCGCTTGTCCTGTGCATACGTTACCGTTCATTTCGTGCGCATTTTTTCCTGTTTTAGCAGCGCGCCTTAAGTGTTGTGCTGTGACAGTTGTTCTCCGCGCTCGTCCTGTGCATCCTCAACTCGTTCGTGCTTTCTGCTACTGGTGTGCGCAGCAACTTTCGACCTTCTTGCTTTTTTTTGCGTGACATTGCAATTTTCTGCAGCACCTTTTATTTAAACGACCTTTTGACGGAACAGTGCACAAAGATGCTCAACTGCGTCTGCGACGACATGCTTCACTTTCATGAGCTTTTTATGTGTCTTCTTCCCATTGCAATGATTTGGCATCAAAGCCACGCAAACAGTCCTACGTCTATGTGTCATCGATAATTAAAACAGCTATATTGCAATGGCGCTTAACAGCACTTTATGTAAAAACATCACTGCCTGCGTCAATGTATGCGCGTGAAGAGTTATCGTCTTCTATATGATCGCAGAAATTTAGAGAGAAACAAACGAACTGAACGAGCGATAATTCGCGTTTGATTGAAAATACAACCTAGGCCGTCTGCGTAGAAAGCACGTGTTCTACTACTGAGCTAGGCTTTGGCCTGAAACTTTTTGGAAAAGAGCATCAAATGAATGTCAGGTAGTGTAAGGTGTCTTCATAACACATATAGTATGTTAGCTAGGAGCGAGAACGTTTATAAGCTAGGATTGAGAATGTTTGAATAGTGCAACATACTTACTCAAGATGCATTTAATCATGATGAGCTGCAAAAGCAGAAACCGAGTAAGCATCTGCGTAGGTAAACGTGTTGCCTTAGGGACGCGTAGAGGGACTTTCGCTGTTTCGCAGAAAGAAGAAGTATGGCGTACTTGACACTTAAAAACTTTACTTGGAGTAGGCATTCTAGGGCAGTTCAAACGGCCAATGTTACAACGCAGTGACTCACCTCGCTACGCCAAGGCTGAGACTCCAACGAGAACAGAAAAGAGGCTAGCTATTGATAATACTATTTGCATGGCACCCGAGTCTGTATATCGTTCAACCTTTCAAGGAGAAGCGTAATGCCCCCCATGCTACCCATCTAAGTATAGGAAACGAGCAGTCGCTTGGTAAGCAAGTCCACTTGAACCATGACAGCGTTTACCCCTGATAACATTTCAACGATAAATATTTTTAATGCAATGAGCCCACGGGCTCCGAACACTTGACGATAATAATCTAAGCAATGCATACTTTTAGAATAGACTGGTTAAGCCAACAAAGTTAGCTTCCTTTTGCATACACGTTTTACTGCGATGCGTGGAAGACAGAGATACTAAGCTCTTTAATAAACGGCGGCGTAGAAGTGCTTTCCTTCGCATAGATTACCTTGATAAACTCTATTTCTCAATCTTCCCAATAATTAAAAAAACATTGCGTGTTGAATTACAGAAACTCAAGAAAGTTTTTCACGTGATACTAAGCATATAAATATTTTGCGTAAGGTAACTTTATCCGCCAACTCAAAAGATAATAATTTGTGTTAAAATGGGCTTCCGTTCAACGACCAAGGCAAACTAGTATGTTCATGAACAAAAACGCAAGTGCCTCTCTAACTACAGAGGGACAAAGAAAAGGCATTTGTACCTGTCACAAGTAAGTGCTTTATTGCACCTTATGAACATAAAAATAGCCCACTCCTTGCGACTTATTCACGCATGCGCACCGTCACTTAATGCAAACACAAAATAGACAGGCGTACACCTCCCTCCAACTATCTCTTCTCGTCCAAGAGTAAGTCTTCTTTGGCGGATATGACCTTGAAAGGACTACTCCTACTGAAGAACGCCCTACTTTTTGTATGAAATGCCTGAGCAAGTACACGTGTCATGTGAACACAGCGGTTCAACAAATGTCCTGTTGCAGCGTTGTTCGGCTCTACTGTGTTGGGAAAGACGCACAATACGCACTCCCAGCTTGAAAATGGCGTTTTGGATCAGGTGGGCCACCAGTAGGATATGTAGAAATTCCTGCAAAAAGCAATAGCGCATTTGTTTTCACTGGGCAAAAAAGGATGAACAAAAAATAATGGCAAACAAATCGAACGCTAGCAACCAACTGCAACGTTTACAACTTTAGGGCACAGGTAATATGAACGAATTATACCTCGGTCTAGGAGAATTTTTCGACCAAATATATTTCTGTCAAATGAGTCCCATTTTGTCATTTTCCCGCTGAAACGTCTACACATCTCGACCAACGTAAGTTTAGTAACAATTTGTATTTTTTTTTTACTTTTTCAAATGATCCAACCTTCTTCAATTTTTCAAAGCACATTGGCTCAACAAAACTTTTTGAAATCCACCACTTTGTTTTTTTCATTTATTTACAAGGCATGGTAATTGATTCAAATGACACTCTACTATATGAATAACTTAAGTGTACGTGTTGAAGCTCTCTGTCACCGTTCCATAGAGAGAACTTCAGTGGGACACTTCGAACTAGTGTGTAGAGTTTTTTTGCTTGTTTTTTTCTTCTCTTGCTTAGGGAGCGTTCTCCCTCAGTCGAACTAATTCGTTTGATCTTTTATACGGCCAATCACTTAAGATTAGGAAATTCGTGTCCTCTTTTCCCTCTCCACTAATACTCCAAAAATACATTTTCTTATGCGAATCGTTTGCGTCTCATATTAGTTCGCTGAGCATATTTATAAAAAGTTTTTCAAGAATTCAAGCCACCATTCCCCAAAATGGTAATAATTCATGCGCTACCTTGATACTAATTTTTTCTTCTGCTACAGACATTTAATTTGCTAGAGATTTGTAATTCATATCATTTAATTGCAACTTTGAATCTTTTCATTACTCATATTGACAAGTGTCGATGCTAGTAACGTACTTTCTGCTTTTTTTTCTAATTGGTCACAACATTTCCAAGTTACAAATTTCTCATATACAGTACTTTTACGTTTGCTATATTGTACTTTTTTCCAAGCGCCAATAGAACTGACTCGGATCACTTTCTGGATCACTCGTGGTCTTACATTTAGCCGTCGCCCAGCGGCAGCGTGCTCCGCAATATGTTTTAAATATACAATGGCGCACTTCAGCCGTAGAGAAGGTCTTCAGCGTTTTAGCAGACGTCTACACGAGAAAATGTAAGGAAATGATCAACGCAAACTTCTCGGGACAAAAACTCAGTTGAAAATAACGCATTTCTAGAGAACGAAAAAAATCGAATATTGCGTTCGAATGAGAATGAGACGATGCAGCTAATCAAACTATTGCAAGATCACCGGTGAATTGACTAGAAAATGTAGGTTCCTTTGAGTTTGTGAGGTTGTATGTCGCATTTATTACTATGCTTTGAAATTGTTTGCGCTAGTGTGCGCCCCTAAAGCATTTACAAAAATTTGTTTGCCAATTATATTTATAGAGACCACCGAAAGGACGAGGTTGTATGAAAACTATTGGAGTAAAAAGCAATGGTAATAATTTTCAGGCTTTATTTGTAACTGCAGTAGGTTAGTTTTTTCGTGTAGCAATTGCAAGTAAGTTCGATATTTCAGTAACGTTCACAAATTGAGAGCTGTAAAAATATCTTTAAACTTTGTTTATAAATAAAACGCTAAAATGCATAATGTGCGTCATCTGGCTAGACGTCAACCGACGAATGCGTGCACAAGTGTGCGTGATTGTGTCAGCACGTGTATAATAGCATTGAATTGCAAAAAATAAATGAGTCAGTCATTCTTGAAATCCGCACACATGTATCCACTGCTGATCAAGCTGTATCAAAAAATATGTTTAGGCTATTTTCATTTTTAAAATATTTTTTCACAATATCTGATTTATTGGTACTAGGTCTTGAGTAAATGGCTGAAATGCTACGTGGTTTAGCTTCTGCCGGTCAAAGAGAAGCAAAGAAAGGGCTTACTACTTGTTTACTTCGCTACTGGCTGAAGATCTACCACAGCTACTTGTTCAGTCAGTCGTTCAGTCACGCTTCGCGATTTTTTACTACTCCTGTTTTTGAGTTTCAATATAAAAGTCTTGCTATCGCATTTATATGTGCATTCTGTGTTTTCCATTTCAAAAGGTAATTGTGCATCAAATGATTGAATACGTACCCTGATTGGGTGTCGGTGGCAAAGGCCAACGTGCTCTGTCGTTTGGGTTTGTCGAATTTCCAAGGAGGGAGTAGATCTTATCATTCGCTAACATAGACATAAAAGAATATAAATTCCAGAAGGCAACACAAGTGGATACGCCAAAGGTTTTTAACGTATTTTCCTATGTCAAGAAAACGCCCTGCCGCGGTGGTATATTGGCTAAGGTACTCGGCTGCTGATTCGCAAATCGCGGAATTGAATCCAGGCTGCGGCGCCTGCATTTCTAATGGAGATGGAAATGTTGTAGGCCCGTGTACTCAGATTTTGGTGCACGTTAAAGAACCCCAGGTGGTCAAAAGTTCCGGACCCCTCTACTGAAGCGTTTCTCATAAGCATAATGTTGTTTTGGGATGTTTAACCCCACATAGCAATCAATCAATGTCAAGAAGACGACACGTATACTTTTATATGTGCGCTTTTGTGGATCTTGATAGACAACATGCATTTAGACAATACTATGCTTTCGCTCATTTTTTATTCTGCTTTAGATTAGGCATGCTTTGCTAGAGGCAACGGTCGAAGTGGTTCCGATGTGTTTACTTTGGCCAACGTATGCGAGAAACCATGGGCGATGTTGATAAAAGTCTCTGAGTCTCTAAATTTTGTTACTCATTGCACACTGCTATGCTTTTGGTAGCTTGTCTCATCATCTCAAAATCAATTCGCATATGTTCTCTAATTGATCCTAGAGCAGTTGAGTATGATCAATTTTGGTTTCATTTGTTAGTGCCCTTTCAAAATCATCATATAGCGTCTCATCTAGGTGGAGCTGAGTAAGGTCACAGTAGAGAAATAGAGACATAGGGTTCTCACTTTTTGGTTCACGATAAATGTAAACACATAAAATGCATCCATTTTTCAAAGAGCTAGAATCATTCTAAAGCTTTCGTACGTCTACCTTCTCACTCAGAAAAAAAGATATTTTTAGCTACGCTCTGTGAAACGACCCTAGCGTGCTGCCCGCATCACCTCAACTCATGCTACAAGAGCAAGGACCATTACAGCCCACATCAGGTGCCAGTCCTAGTATTGTGAGAACCCCGAAAGTTTGTCTGTAACATCCCTCCTAATCATCTTATTCAACATCAAAGAGGAACCCATAGCAACGCCATGTTACTGGCTATAGCGCGGTGTGCTGCCAACTCAGGCGAGCATTTTCGCGCATTTAAAAACAAAATTACCAATTTTACGTCCATGCTCGACGATATTTATAGTTAATATGGTCCCGTACATGGAAGAAAATCAAACAACAATGAATCAATCTTTTTTCCTTTCACAAGTCACATGGGTATGCATGCAACTTTTTGCTGCAACTTATTAGGCCCACAAAACTATTGACAATGACAAAAAGGCTTAAATAGCGCTTTACTGCACTCCACCTGTCATATTTTTGTCACTCAATGCTACCAGTAGTACAAGCGAGTGTTTCATAGGCCTAGAAAGTAAATGAATATACAGAAAAATCATAGTTTTTAGAAATTTTTACTCACTTTGTTCGCTTTGTAAACGAGTCAGATGATACAAACAATCTAATGGAGGCTCCCATGGTTGGCTTGTCATAGCAGATCAGCTGAAATTTACAATATATCCTGGACGTGTGCGCATAGCACTGACGCATGTCTATTTGACAAGCGCATGAACACACAGCAAATCAAATGTGACCTTCACGCACATGGATACGAGTTAAGATTTCGTAAATGTGATTCGAAAAATCATTTGCATCGTTGACCACGAATCTGTGTTTGAGCGCATTTTATTTTCTACACAGATATTAAGAGACACAAGCTTTCAAAAAGTACTTGGTCGTGGTTCAAGTGATTTAAAAAACAACGACAGGGGAGCACTTGAATTTTTTCCTGCAGCAGAGTTGGCCACGTGCACAAAAAAAGAAAGAGTGTTACATCTGCGTCAGCTGCACACCAAAGACACTGACACCCGGCAAAGCATATAATTCACGCAAGAAAGTCATGTATCTTTGTTCTAAGACATTAATAGAGCGATACGCATGTAGTATTTGTAAGCCAGTGGACATATCAATTTCAAGGTGTGTAGGTTTAGTTAAGGTAAAGTTATAATTCCAACGAGTATTCCTTGATTCGACCGGTTAGTTTTCTCAGAAATAGAAATACTTCTCTACACGTAATAGCGAAACTTGTCTATTTTTTTGCGCCTAGTGTCTGAGTGGTCTGTTGTTTCCCTTATACTAAGATATTCTGCCTTACACCTAAAATTGTCGTTTACCATATCTGTCTATGCTCCGCATTTGTGTGAAGGAAACTTTGAATTAATTTAAAATAACCTCTTTTGTGGGTGTCCTAATAATCCTGTCAACGATAATGCATATATAAAACGAAGAGAATAGCAACTGCTGTGGTCACGCGTAGCAATATAATGATTGTATGCGGCCTTCGGTCCAGTACATGTTGAGTATCAATCTGGACGAACAATGGAACAGTAAGCCTGTAAGTATATTCTTATATACCGCAAAAAATCTAGGATTTTACAATGTACTACAAAAATTATTAACACATTTCTCTTGCATGTGTCTCTTGCTGGCGAGAATTCTATTTTGAAAGTTTAGAATACGAAGGAATCTGATTTTCAGCTTGAATGCCTAATATAAATCCTGGTAATCACACTGCTATGATAGTCGTGCCAGTTTTTGTTATCGTTTCTACCTTTATTGTATGTTACCACCTCATGCAGTTGTTTTTGGTTAGAAATAACGTACGTGTACATGATTGTGCCATTGCCTTATTATGCCTCGACCACAGATGTCCGTCGCTATTCTTACACTTCTTAGCCATTCAGAGTACTCGAGAAGGGGGGGGGGGAATACAATAAATTCGTGTCTTCGCCATGAAGACTTATTCGAACAAGTGCGGCAAGCACTTCCAACAAGCCGCCATTTCCCCAAAAGATGTCCTCTGAGATGTCCTCTGAGATGTACAACGCCCAACTCGAAGCCCTACGCCATCAACTGGACGTTGAGTTTGGGAGGTGCAGGTAAGCTCTTCAATATCACGCGCCTGTGCTACGGTATTGGCGGACTTTCGGCCACCACAAAGACAGAAGAAAGGCGTAGACCCAACCGATAGTGTTTATTTCAGCGTATTAAAAAGTGCCAGCCCATGTTCAGTGTCACCGAAACGATGTATCTATAGTAAATAAAGTGTATACTTCAATCAGGTTGTGCTGCTAGTTGATTGGGGCATTAGTAGAATGCCTACTTGGAGTAGGCATTCTAGGGCAGTTCAAACGGCCAATGTTACAACGCAGTGACTCACCTCGCTACGCCAAGGCTGAGACTCCGCCGAGAACAGAAAAGAGGCTAGCTATTGATAATACTATTTGCATGGCACCCGAGTCTGTATATCGTTCAACCTTTCAAGGAGAAGCATAATGCCCTCCATGCTATCCATCTAAGCATAGGAAACGAGCTGTCGCTTGGTAAGCAAGTCCACTTCAATAATCTCGCCATGTAGTAAACAAAAACAAAAATTTTGCACATTTGAAAGAAATCAGCATTAGACATGCGGGAATAAATTTGTCATCTTGAATAGTCCGCGGACTGCGCGATTACACAATCACCTGACAGCGCTGTAGTTTGCCTGTTTCCACCCTCCTTTGAATACTTATTTTTTCCCGCTTTTTATCAAACAGGTCAACACTTTTTGTTATTTCAGTGAAAATGAGTTTCTTCGTTTTGAGTCACCAAACCAAGTTTTAGTTTGTCGGTACTTGTGGCCGGAAAGCAAGCTGATACGTACCTTGTCTTGGTGCTGGTACTGGTGGACGGCCTAGTCGCTTGGGATTGCGATTGCCATCTGGAATATTATTAGCCGGAGCTTCAAAAATATGCTTGTATACCACAAATATATCTGTTGGAGAGTCTTTGGGAGACCAGATAACAATCGCAATGGGGAACCGTGACAGCATTTACCCCTGATAAAATTCTAACGGTGAATATCTTTAATGCAAGGAGCCCACGGGCTACGTACACTTGACGATAATAATCTAAGCAATACATACTTTTCGAATAAACTGGTTATGCCAACAAAGTTGGCTTCCTTTGCATATATGTTTTACGGCGATGCACGGGAGACAGGGATACGAAGCTCTTTAATGAATGGTGGCGTAGAAGTGCTTTCCTTCGCATAGATTACTTTGATGTACTCTATTTCTCAATCGTCCAAATATTTAAAAAAACATTGCGTGTTGAATTACAGAAACTCAAGAAATTTTTTTCACGTGATACTAAACATAAATAATTTGCGTAAGGCAACTTTATCCGCCAACTCAAAAGCTAATTATTTTTGTTAAAATTGGCTTGTCTTCAACGGCCAAGGCCAACTAGTATGTTCATAAACAAAAATACAAGTGCCTCTCTAACTACAGAGGGACAAAGAAAAGGCACGTGTACCTGTCACAAGTAAGCGCTTTATTGCATCATGTGAACATATAAAAATAGCCCACTCCTTGCAATTTATTCACGCATGTGCACCGTCACTTAACGCAAACACAGAATAGACATAGGCGTACATCTCCCTCCAACTATCTCTTCTCGTCCAAGAGTGAGTCTTCTTTGGCGAATATGACCTTGAAAGGACTACTCCTACTGAAGAACGCCCTATTTCTTGTATGAATTGCCTGAGCAAGTACACGTGTCATGTGAACTCAGTGTTTCGGCAAATGTTCTGTTGCAGCGTTGTTCGGCTCTACTGTGTTGGGAAAGACGCACAGTACGTACTCCCAGCTTTAAGATGGCGTTTTGGATCAGGTGGGCCACCAGTAGGATATGAAAAAATTCCTGCAAAAAGCAATAGCGCATTTGTTTTCACTGAGCAAAAAGGATGAACAAAAAATGATGTAAAACAAATCGAACGCTAGCAACCAACTCCAACGTTTACAACTTTAAGGCACAGGTATTATGAACGAATTATACCTCGGTCTAGGAGAATTTTTCGACGAAATATATTTCTGTCAAACGAGTCCCATTTCGACATTTTCCCGCTGACACGTCTACACATCTCGACCAACGTAAGTTTAGTAGCAATTTGTTTTTTTATTTTTCAAATGTTCCAACCTTCTTCAATTTTTCAAGGCACATTGGCTGAGCAAAACTTTTTGAAACCACCGCGGCCTCCAATGAAGACCTTCGGGCGCGTTGGCGGACTGCCCTGCTCTGTTTGGGCCTGGACAAACAACTTTGGGCGATCCAGCAGGCCAAGGAAGCTGCCGGGAGACACGGTCTCTCCGTTGGCCCCTAGGTGGGAGCCCATCCCAGCAATCTGCCGGAAATTAATAAAGTCTATCTCTCTCTCTCTCTCCACCACTTTGTCTTTTTCATTTATTTACAAGGCATAGTAATTGATTCAAATGACACTCTACTATATGAATAACTTAAGTGTACATGTTGAAGCTCTCTGTCACCGTTCCATAGAGAGAACTTCAGTGGGACACTTCGAACTAGTGTGTAGAGTTTTTTTTGCTTGTTTTTTTTCTTCTCTGGCTTAGGGAGCGTTCTCACTCAGCCGAACTGGTTCGTTTGATATTTTATACGGGCAACCACTTAAGATTGGAAAATTCGTGTCCCTCTTTTGCCTCTCCAAAATTACTCCAAAAAGACATTTTCCTATGCGAATCGTTTGCGTCTCATATAAGTTCGCTGAGAATATTTATAGCAAGTTTTTCAAGAATTCAAGCCACAATTCCTCAAAAATGTAATAATTCGTGCGCTACCTTGATACTAATTTTTTTGTTCTGCTACAGACATTTAATGTGCTAGAGATTTGTAATTCAATGCATTTAATTGCCACTCTGAATCTTTTCATAACTCATATTGGCAAGTGTCGAAGCTATTAACGCACTTTCTGTTTTTTTTTCTAATTGGTCACAACATTTCCAAGTTACAAATTTCTCATATGCAGTACTTTTACGCCTGCTATACTATACTTTTTCCCAAGCGCCAATAGAAATGACTCGGATCAATTCCTGGATGACTTGTGGTCTTACATTTAGGCATCACCCAGCGCCAACCTGCTCCGCAAAATGTTTTAAATGTACAATGCGCACTTCAGCCGTGGAGAAGGTCTTCAGCGTTTTAGCAGATGTCTACACGAGAAAATGTAAGAAAATGATCAACGCAAACTTCTCAGGACAAAAACTCAGTTGAAAATAACACATTTCTAGAGAACGAAAAAAATCGAATATTGCGTTCGAATGAGAATGAGACGATGCAGCTAATCAAACTATTGCAAGATCACCGGTGAATTGACTAGAAAATGTAGGTTCCTTTGAGTTTGTGAGGTTGTATGTCGCATTTATTACTATGCTTTTAAATTGTTTGCGCTAGTGTGCGCCCCTGAAGCATTTACAAAAATTTGTTTGCCAATTATATTTATAGAGACCACCGAAAGGACGAGGTTGTATGAAAACTATTGGAGTAAAACGCAATGGTAATAATTTTCAGGCTTTATTTGTAACTGCAGTAGGTTAGTTTTTTCGTGTAGCAATTGCAAGTAAGTTCGATATTTCAGTAACGTTCACAAGTTGAGAGCTGTAAAAATATCTTTAAACTTTGTTTATAAATAAAACGCTAAAATGCATAATGTGCGTCATCTGGCTAGACGTCAACCGACGAATGCGTGCGCAAGTGTGCGTGATTGTGTCAGCACGTGTATAATAGCATTGAATTGCAAAAAATAAATGAGTCAGTCATTCTTGAAATCCGCACACATGTATCCACTGCTGATCAAGCTGTATCAAAAAATATGTTTAGGCTATTTTCATTTTTAAAATATTTTTTCACAATATCTGATTTATTGGTACTAGGTCTTGAGTAAATGGCTGAAATGCTACGTGGTTTAGCTTCTGCCGGTCAAAGAGAAGCAAAGAAAGGGCTTACTACTTGTTTACTTCGCTACTGGCTGAAGATCTACCACAGCTACTTGTTCAGTCAGTCGTTCAGTCACGCTTCGCGATTTTTTACTACTCCTGTTTTTGAGTTTCAATATAAAAGTCTTGCTATCGCATTTATGTGTGCATTCTGTGTTTTCCATTTCAAAAGGTAATTGTACATCAAATGATAGAATACGTACCTTGATTGGGTGTCGGTGGCAAAGGCCAACGTGCTCTGTCGTTTGGGTTTGTCGAATTTTCAAGGAAGGAGCAGATCTTATCATTCGCTAACATAGACAGAAAAGAATACAAATTCCAGAAGGCAAAACAAGTGGATACGCCAAAGGTTTTTAACGTATTTTTCTATGTCAAGAAAGCGCCCCGCCGCGGTGGTACTCGGTGGCTGAGGTACTCGGCTGCTGATTCGCAGGTCGCGGGATTGAATCCAGGCTGCGGCGGCTGCATTGCTAATGGAGGTGGAAAAGTTGTAGGCCCACGTACTCAGATTTGGGTGCAGGTTAAAGAATCCCAGGTCGTCAAAATTTCCGGACCCATCCACTAAAGCGTCTCTGATAATCATAATGTTGTTTTGGGACGTTTAACCCCACATAGCAATCAATCTATGTCAAGAAGATGACACGTATACTTTTATATGTGCGCTTTTGTGGATCTTGATAGACAACATGCATTTAGACAATACTATACATTCGCTCATTTTTTATTCTGCTTTATATTAGGCATGCTTTGCTAGAGGCAACGGTCGAAGTGGTTCCGATGTATTTATTTTGGCCAACGTATGCGAGAAATCATGGGCGATGTTGAAAAAAAGTCTCTGAGTCCCTAAATTTTGTTACTCATTGCACACTGCTATGCTTTTGGTAGCTTGTCTCATCATCTCGAAATCAATTCACAAATGTTCTCACGAAACACATAATTGATCCTAGAGCAGTTGAGTATCATCAATTTCGGTTTCATTTGTTAGTGTCGGTTCAAAACCATCATATAGCGTCTCCTCTAGGTGGAGCAGAGTAAGGTCACAGTAGAAAAATAGAGACACAGGGTTCTCACTTTTTGGTTCAAGATAAATGTAAACACATAAAATACACCAATTTTCAAAGAACTAGAAACATTCTAAAGCTTTCGTATGCCTACCCCCTCACTCACAAAAAAAAAGATATTCCTTGCTACGCTCTGTAAAACGACCCTTGCGTGCTGCCCGAATCACCTCAAATCATGCTACAAGAGCAAGGACCAATAGAGCCCACATCAGATGCCAGTCCTAGTATTATGAGCACCCCGAAAGTTTGTCTTTAACATCCCTCCTAATTGTCTTATTCAACATCAAAGAGGAACCCATAGCAAAGCCATGTTACTGGCTATAGCGCAGTGTGCTGCCAACTCAGGCGAGCATTTTCGTTCATTTAAAAACAAAATTACCAGTTTTACGTTCATGCTCGACAATATTTATAGTTAATATGGTCCCGTATATGGAAGAAAATCAAACAACAATGACTCAATCTTTTTTCCTTTCACAGGTCACATGGGTATGCAGGCAACTTTTTGCTGCATCTTATTAGGCCCACAAAACGAATGACATTGATGAAAAGGCTTAAATAGCGCTTTACTGCACCCAACGTGTCATATTTTTGTCACTCGATGCTATCAGAAGCACAAGCGAGTGTTTCATAGGCCTAGAAACTAAATGAGTTTACAGAAAATTGATAGTTTTTACAAATTTTTGCTAACTTTGTTCGCTTTGTAAACGAGTCACATGATACAAACAATCTAATGGAGGCTTTCATGGTTGGCTTTTCATAGCAGATCAGCTGAAATTTGCAATATATCCTAGACGTGTGCGCATAGCACTGACGCATGTCTAATGTCTATTTTACAAGCGTACGAACACACAGCAAATCGAATGTGACCTCCACGCACGTGGATTCGAGTTAAGATTTCGTAATTGTGATTCAAAAAATCATTTGCATCGTTGACCACGAATCTGTGTTTGAGCGTATTTTGTTTTCTACACTGATTTTAAAAGACACAAGCTTTTAAAAAGTACTTGGTCGTGGTTCAATTGATTTAAAAAACAACGACAGGGGAGCCACTAAATTTTTTCCTGCAGCAGAGTTGGCCACATGCACAAAAAAAGAAAGAGTGTTACATCTGCGTCAGCTGCACACCAAAGACACTGACACCTGCCAAAACATTTTATTCACGCAAGAAAATCATGTATCTTTGTTCGATGACATTAATAGAGCGACACGCATGCAGTACTTGTAAGCCAGTGGACATATCAATTTCAAGGTGTGTAGGTTAAGTTTAGTTAAGGTAAAGTTATAATTCCAACGTGTATTCCTCGATTTGACCGGGTAGTTTTCTCAGAAATAGAAATAATTCTCTACACGCAATAGCGAAACTTGTCTATTTTTTTGTGCGCCTGGTGTCTGAGTTGTCTGTCGTTTCACTTACACTCAGATATTCTGCCTTACACCTAAAATTGTCGTCTACCATATCTGTCAATGCTTCGCATTTGTGTGAAGGAAACTTTGAACTAATTTAAAATAACCTCTTTTGTGGGTTTCCTAATAATCCTGTCAACAATAATGCATATATAAAACGAAGAGAATAGCAACTGCTGTGGTCACGCGTAGCAATATAATGATTGTATGCGGCCTTCGGTCCAGTACAATTTGAATATCAATCCGGACGAACAACGAAACAGTAAGCCTGTAAGGATATTCTTATATACCGCGAAAAATCAAGGATTTTACAATATAATACGAAGAATTATTAACACATTCCTCTTCCATGTGTCTCTTGCTGGAGATAATTCTATTTTGAAAGTTTAGAACACCGAAGGAATCTCATTTTCAGCTTGCATGCCTAATATAAATCCTGGTATTCACACTGCTAAGATAGTCGTGCCAATTTTCCTTATAGTTTATTCCTTTATTGTATGTTACCACCTCGTGCAGTTGTTTTCGGTTAGAAATACCGTACGTGTGCGTGATTGTGCCATTGCCTTATTATGCCTCGACCACAGATGTCCGTCGCAATTCTTACACTTCTCAGCCATTGAGAGTGCTCGAGAAGGGGGGGGGGGAGATACAATAAATTCATGTCTTCACCATGAAGACTTATCCGAACAAGTGCGGCAAGTACTTCCAACAAGCCGCCATTTCCCCAAAAGATGTCCTCTGAGATGTCCATCGCCCAACTCGAAGCCCTACGCCATCAACTGGACGTTGAGCTTGGGAAGTGCAGCTAAGCTCTTCAATATGCACGCGCCTGTGCTACGGTATTGGCGGACTTTCGGCCACCACAAAGACAGAAGAAAGGCGTAGACCCAACCGATAGTGTTTAATTCAGCGTAATAAAAAGTGCCAGCCCATGTTCAGTATCACCGAAACGATGTATCTATAGTACATAAAGTATATACTTCAAACAGCTTGTGCTGCTAGTTAATTGGGGCATGATACCGACCCATATTTGCACCGCCACGCAATCCTATTCCTAAAAACTTGCAAGCTTTGTCTTCGTAACTCTGTGTGCTTGCAGTAGGGGCCCTAATCAAAATAAAAAATGTGCTCTAAGACAGCTTCTTTTGTTCTCGTTGTCTATGCACGGTGGATTCTACATGGGTCAGATGCCTCTATAGAGCACTTTACAGCGTTCCTCAACAGCGCGCACGGTCCAGCAACGTACAACGCTGGCAGCGTCTTTGCTACTCCCAGCTTGATAACCACGCAAACGCTGGAGCCTGAGGCCGTCTTCACACTGAGCATTCCGGCCGCCGAAAGTGCTCCGAATCCGGTTCGGCGGCGGCGAGATTTGCCGAAAGGGCCCTCTCCGCGCCGATTGCTCTCGGACCGCTTTTTGCGGCATCTGCCGTCGAATCGGTCACCGCGGACCAATAGGAGAGCTAGTCAAGCAATTTTGAAAAATGGCGGCCAAGCCCTACTCACTTTTTATGCCGCAGTCCACGTAACTGAATGTTGAAACCAACGGGAGTTTAGCCTGCTCTGTGCCTACTTCGCCTCCGTATTTCGTGAAATAGGTGACCGAGCTTGCTGTTGGCGTGACCGAGCTTGTTGCGGTGTTGCAGAGCAAAACAATCCCACCAACGCCGCTGGTGTCGGTGGTTTTTCTGCTCTTCGTGCATTACAAGACAGCCACTTGCCAGCAAAGTAAGCAGTACTGTCTTTTCTTGCTTCTTGCGTACGAGAATCGTCAAAGTATACACCACCGGATAGCGTAGAAGCGTTTGCGAGCCGCGGCAACAACCGGGTGACAGCGCATCCATCCCGCGTTTGCCCCGTAGTAGATGGCATATTCGGCGGTGCGGGGCGCGTCCAGTGCGAACGACGCTGCGTTTCAACGGCAGGGGAATTTCGGTCGCTGTAGAAAGCAGATGTTTCAGTGTGAATTAGGCATGAGAGTTGTAATGCAGCATTGCCGCTGCAATAAACCACGCCTGCCGCTGTTTCCACCGTATCTGCAACTGGCCTACCCATTGAAAATTTTGAGTCTGTCAACAAGCGCGTTTCGATGAGCATCGTTCTTTCCATCGCCGAAGTTTTGCCTTCCATCACTTTAGCTGACAACTCATCGACTGAAATGGACTTCAAGACATTGCAAAACAACGAACACAATACGCCATTCCCTGAAGGCAGCTGAAACAACGTTAGTGCCAATCTGAAATCTGCCTCGACCGCTCAGCCCCCCCCCCCCCGCGCTTCGAGCTCATCACCGTCGGAATACAACTTCCACCCGAACACTCATGCCACAAATGCTTTTGTACGAGTTGCTTGTTACCATTATGGCTGCCGCAAATCTCTCTCCCAAGAGCAGTTCGGAGGTCACCTTTCAGGCCAAACGAGCTTAGAGCGTTGTGTTTCTGAAAACGCACTCGCCCCTCACTGCCCACCTCCTACTGTCCCTACCCCACATATCAATCTTACCGTCCCTTTCAAGTCTGGTACATAATGGTAAGCCGATCCCCATTAAGCCCTATGCACCCAGTCCTCTAATATTATGTCTCGGTGTCATAGTAACGTCAGTGGTCATTTCACATCAACTCAACACTTGCATGACCTCGAATCCTTTACTTCAGACATACTAGCTGCACTTATGATGGGCTCCACTGAATCCGTCCTCATAATATTTGCTGGAACCGTCATCCCTAGGATTGTGTATTTTAAACGCTTCTCTTTCAGATGTCATCCGCATAAGCCTAAGTCTCCTACTTGCACTCGGTGCCTTGCTATAGTGTACCGAGCTGATAAATGCCCTCAACACACCGTTCCGGCCAAGTGGTGCCGCAGTGGGTCTCCTTTATCAACAGATCCCGATGCGCACGTTTGCACCCAACCCTGGTATATCCATTGCCAAGGCAACAGCCACTCATCTCTCGACCCCACCTGCCCCTGCCTTCTAGCTAAGCAACGTGATTTTGCCAAAGCCGCTTTTATCCTTCGCACAGCCATGCGCCGAGCCACTCAGCCTTTGTCATCTTCCTCTTCAGCGCATAAGTACCTTTCCCCTCCCGCAACCTCACGCCCCGGGCTCCTACGCCGCTTAGGTGAAGGACACACCTCCCGTGTGCCCTTCTTCATCAAACGCACCTTCACCATATTTTGGTAACGAGACGCTCCTTCAATCTGCGAGTGGCTATGTTGTAGCGCAACCATCACGAGCAACAACGCGTCTCAGATGAGCTACAACAGAAAATACTCGAACTGACGTAGACACACGCAACTACCACAACCTCACTTACCTCTAAACTCACGGAGATAAATAATCAACTCGCCACACTCAACCCCACCCCGCCGACCTTAGCTCCCATGAAACAAAATTGGCCGACATAGTCGAAACCACCACCACTGCGCATAAGACTCGTTTGGTCCAGCTGGAACATTCAATTGTCCGCATTTTTACGACCCTCAAAACCCAATTTATGCAACTGGAATCCTTCACCTATATGCTGATCTTTCTGCAAGAGTTGCTTTCCCTGGCAAAAAAGGAGGAACGCGCACGCGCAGGCGTCTCCTCTTTTTCAAAGACCTAGATGGCACGTGAAAATTACATCGAGATTTTTCAGTGGAAATGTCGCAACTTTCGTCATAATAGGACGCCTCTCCACCAATATCTTCTCCCCAGCCCAACATTACCCCCTTTTCTCAATATACAGGAGACTCGATAGATAGATATGTGGGGTTTAACGTCCCAAAGCCACCATATGATTATGAGAGACGCCGTAGTGGAGGGCTCCGGAAATTTCGACCACCTGGGGTTCTTTAACGTGCACCCAAATCTGAGCACACGGGCCTACAACATTTCCGCCTCCATCGGAAATGCAGCCGCCGCAGCCGGGATTAGAACCCGCGACCTACGGGTCAACAGCCGAGTACCTTAGGCACTAGACCACGGCGGCGGGGCATACAGGAGCCTCGGACGGCCCTTACCGTCCCGGACTACCATGCATATAAGCTACGACGGGAACGTCACTTGCGTCCATTTATGTACGCAATGACGTTCTCGTTGAACCACAAGACGCACCCTGCGCCCTCATGCAATATTTAGTTGTTTTGGTGTATTACCGACCATCTAACCGTATTTCTCGCTCTGATGTCCTTTTACAACCCCCCTGTTACATCTTCTTTGTTTAGTGCTCTTGGCAAATTCCTCCACTCCCTTTCAATGACCACCCATATCCTCCTTGGGGGTCACTTTATTACTCCCCATAGGCTCTAAGATTACCCCCAGACACTCAAACCAGGTCGCCTTCTACGCTGCCTCGCCAAGGAACACCATCTCACCCTTCTTAATACTCCTGACACCCCTACTTGAGCGGGCACTGTTTCACAGCGCTCTACTACACCCGATCTCACTTCCTTTCGGCGCTCCCTTCATTTTCACTGGCAGGCGTCAGCTGAAAGCCTTTTCAGTGATAACTTTCCTATACACATCCCCACCCACCTTTCCTACAGCAGGCGGAAACAACGAGCCGCTCACAATGACTAGGAAGCATTCCGTAATTACATTTTTTTTCACTCCTTTAAAACTACGACGACTGAACGTGGCAGGTTTCCACAGGAATGACATCCTGTAGTCACTGCGCTCGTTTTCTACTCCCCATTCCTGACCCCGATCCTTACTTCATCTGTTTATGGCGACGTCATCAACGTTTGAAACGCTCCCTCAGCTCCTAGCCACATAACGTCCAACTTTCCTCCCGCAACGATGCTCTGTGGGCTGAAATCACCGCTTACGGCACTTCTCTCGAGTATTCTTGCTCGAACACGCTGTGTGACGGGCTTGACTACGCACTGCTCTCGCGCTTTACATGGTCTTTGTTTAAGTCTTTCTTAGGTACGAAGCGTGCCTTTGCACCCACCCTAGCTAAAGCTCTCATTCAAGAGCTCCATCTGATGTTTTTGACAATTATATCTCCGTATCTTCCACCACCCGTCACACCTTCCTACCCAAATTACTGTGGCGAAGCTAACTCGTACCTGGACCGGGCATTCACGCTCAGGGAGTTGGAAGCGGCCCTAGCCACTCAATCTACCTACTCGGCTCTCCGCCGGATTGAGATAACCTACACTACGTAATCTCCCCGACAACGCGAAAGATATCCTCGTAGAGGCATTCAACGAAGCATGGAACAGCGGCTCTCGTTCAAGGTCTTGGACATCTTCTCTAATTTGCATAATTTCGAAATCGGGCAAGCCTCCATCTGTCTCTAACCTTCGCCCTATCTCTTTGACGTCGTGCGTTGGCAAGGCTCTTGAGCGAATGGCCTTGGCTCGACTGTTTGATTTCATTGAGGTGACAGAGTTTTTCCCTACTTCTTTTATTGGCTTCCGACGCCACGCATGTGCGCATGATATGTTCCTTGTTCTTCAGCACACTTTTCTTTTGCCTTCTCGTAGTCAGATCCATACTCTTGTAACTGTCAATATGCGGAAGGCATTCAATGGCGTCAGTCATGACCACATACTCGCTTTGCTCTCCTCTCTGTCATGTGGCTGTTGCATGTATTCTTACATCCGGTCCTTTCTTTTCAATCGAGTTGCTCGCTTTGGAGTTGATACTCATTTGTCTAACCCACACTCCCTCACCCATGGCACTCCTCAAGGTGACATAGTATCTCTTACTCAATTTAATATGGATATGCCCCCCTTGCCTCCCAACTGTCCCAAATGCCTGACCTCCACCATATTTTTATGCTGACGACATCACTCTCTGGAATACGTCTGGATGTCCCGGTCACGTTCAGGATATTTTGCAACGTGGCCTACACCTTATCGTTTCCTTTCTCGCTATTGCTGGCCTGTCTCCTGCACCAAGGAAATCTGAGCTACATTTGCTAAACCGCTCCTTGTACCAGCGCTCCCACAACACCTTCATCTCCCTAAATCTTTCTAGCTCTCTCATCCCACTGTTCTGAAATGCAAAGTTCTTGGCGTCCCTTTGCACGCGACAAAGAGCGCGTAGGCCCTACATCACGCTATGAGGACTTGCCACTAAGTGACTCATCTCCTGCGACGCGTTTTCACTTTGCAGTGGTGGCTACACGAGGCTCATGCGTGCCGGGTTGCACATGCACTCGCCCTTAACAAGTTCTTGTACTTTGTACCCTACATTCAGTTCACCCAAATGCAACTCAACATACTCGAAAGAACTCTATTAGGCCACTACAAGGCAGCTCTAAACCTCCCTGTCACTACCTCAACCACTAAGCTCGTTACCACAGGCCTCTTCCATCCATTACGTTCTTTTATTTCTCTACACCATGACTCTCAGATGCTTCTAACCTTCGCATCCTTCCCCTCACATCTAATATGTCTCCCGTTCTTCACGCCGGTCAGCGTAATGCAGCAGCAAAACAACATTCTCCTCCTCTTTCTACACAGGGAGGTGCCTACACGGATGCCTCATACATGGCTCCTCGGGGCTCGTGGGGCTACGTTTATCTACCATCCTCAGCTTTCGGCACCTGACACGCACACCAGCAGGCCATAATTGCGCCCACCAAATGTACTTTCTCTCGAGGCCCGTTCCATGGTTCACGCCATGCAGTCATTTTCTTCCCTGCCTCCTCTCCCTGAGTACACGATTTACTCTGACTCTCACGCCGCCATCCGTCACATACAGAACAACACGTTGCCTCCTGCTCTTCAATGGGAAGTCGAGCGAGCGGTCTATGCTCTTCAATGCTCCACTGTTTTCCTCCGCTGCGTTTCTGGGCATTCGGATATTAGTGAAAATGAGCTTGCTCATCAGCTTGCTTGCGAAATATTGCACCGGGCACCGTTCATTCCTTGGCCCACACCTTCGGAAGACAGTGAGAGCTCCGCGAATAACGATGGGCTGATCTTCTTGTGTCACACTTTCAAGAAATTATATTTATAGCTGCGGCTCAACAAGCGTCTCTACCCTCCCCCTGATTGATAACTCACTGCACTCGAAACTCGAACTCTACAGCACATCCAAATGAATTGCTTCATAACTTCCTCTCGTCTTTTCCTTTATAAATATAGGTCTTACCCCTGCTGCCTCAATGGCCCCTCCCCATATGCCGACCCGTCACACTGCCTGTTGTACAACCCGAGTGCTCAGCAATCCAGCTGTTACCCTCCCCTATCCCTTTCAATAACCTCCTGGCTCGACGGAATCGCTGCTGAAGGGGAAGAATAACAGCGTCGACTGGTCGTACAGGTGGTCGAAATGCTGCGCCTGTAAATTGCGGCTGAATAAAAGTCTATTACTACAACTACTGTCTGCGTGTATGGTTCCCGAGGAAAGCTCTACAAATTTGCGTTATACGCATTTCATTTGATACGTTTTCAGGCCGTAGGTACGGAGTTATGCATGGCTTAGTCGGAATTCACGTCCTTGTGTTAGCTGCATGCGGTGTGTTGCGCCTATAAGTGAGACGGTTGCTGGTGGGACACATTTACGCACACTCCTTATTACCTTGTGGTCAACACTGTGAAACCGAAAAAACAAAACAAAAATACAAATCGTGAGAAGACTTCGGCATTGGGCGCTGATTTGGCCTACCTCGAGGTTGTCCAACAACATAGTAGGCTGGCCCATACCCTAACGGCGAACGAAGTAAGAGTAAGCTCAGTGAGGCAATGCAAAATTTTCGTGAGACACATTTATTATTATTTGTTCAATATACTGCTTTGTGTTTGTTCACAGTAATGGAATACGTAGATTTTATGCATACCAAGTATGACAGCTATTCTTAAATTAGTAACATTTCTTGGCGGATTCCGGGCACTTTGGCTGTTTCTTTCTCTCTATATAGCCGCGTAGCACTGAACTGTATTTTTGTCGTCTTCTTACCTTCAAACACACAATCTTTGCATCGCAGGGCATCAGCATGTGTTGAACATGATAAGACTAGTGGGAGATATTTGTCGCGTCTTTCACTGGGCTCTTTTCTTCATGCATGCGTGGCACATGCCCACAAGCTATGGCGAAATGATTGTGGCTATATAAGCCACAGGTGATGGACATTTTTAACAAAGTGGGGCTGGCGATAACAAGCCTTTTTTATAACATTTACGCAATTGCATTATGAACCTTTTATTGCAGGCATGGCAGTTGTCGGCAGGGATCTTGGTGACAGAAAACGGGAAGGAATGGACACAAAATAAATGGCGGTGAACCTGACGAATTAGGAGTTGTGCGGACTTTTCTGTTCTTTCTTGGTTTCCACTTTATTTCCTCCCTTCTTTTTTGTTCTCATTTCAATTTTTCTAGTGTTTGTTCGTCTTACCAGTAATGACTCCTCTTGTTCTTGTTCTTTCCTATCTTTAAATTTCTATTTGCATTTATTCTGTATTTTTTGTCTATTTCTTTTTTGCTATTGCTTGCTTGTCTTAGCCTCTAAAGTGAACTTCAGGTATTAGGATCATAAAAACACTCGAAAA
The DNA here is from genome assembly GCA_013436015.1 of Rhipicephalus annulatus. Taxonomy (NCBI): domain Eukaryota; kingdom Metazoa; phylum Arthropoda; class Arachnida; order Ixodida; family Ixodidae; genus Rhipicephalus; species Rhipicephalus annulatus. Next base: position 210,105 of record WOVY01013395.1, read on the forward strand.
ACAAGAAAAAAACGACTCTTTCACACCACGACGCACAGTTGTATATGCCATACGTGGTTTCCCTGCGTTAGGATAATCATTGAGGCACTCGCAAAAAAAAAACACGAAGTAGACTTGCTTCAATATCCTCGCCAAGGTGCTCGAAGGACAAGAGAAAAAAATATTTTTTTCTTTGCGACGACCGCTTGCTTAATATCATACAGATAGCTACTCGGGGATTTATCACGGTACGCTATTAGACGACGGCACCTTATAATCACAAAATACGATACTATGTGACATCATATGACAGCCCGGCTTCCTTAAGTACCCCTCGATTGAAATCCCTCGGTGGAAAAAGAATATGCTATTATTCGGCAGTATAAAGCATTTTATTACCGCGATAACTTGGGCGTAGATCAAATGCCGACTTCTGTTGGCCTTTGCAAACTATTTCTTATTCTACCTAGTGTCATACCACAATTCTTCCTAACGTAGAATATTTAGTGACAAGTGCTTTCTGAAAAAGCAAGAAAAATCTTTCCAGCCTTCAACTGTGCGATTATTTGGCGGAGCATCAAGCACACCATCTTGCGACAAGGCGTTTTACGCCATTTAAAACGCACAACTAAGGGCCTAATTGCCACATCCGCAAACGTTTCACCATTACGAAGACCCTTTGCCATTTGTCACTGACAGAAAGAGCCTTCATGTCTAATAACACGAACATATAACCAAAATGAAGCACTTTCCGCGTTTCCATCTTTAGTACAAGATGGTTTCATAACACAGTACCCGAGACAACAACAAAAGCGCACTCTTGCTCTCGTGAGGGTGCAGACGTTCCGACTCATATTGCGCCTGATGCAGCCTATATTTAGACTGGAGCATAGTCTGCTTGCAGAAATTTAGGATTTCAAGCATGCGGCAGAAAAATACTTACCCCCTCTATCATTGCGATTCAACGCAACTACATTCATGGGAAGTTCTAACATTGACAGTAGGCCGAATAAACCTTGAATGAATAAAATTCTCTGGTTAAAGACCTGCATCACAATTTTCTCATTAAAGATGTGGCGGCATTCGCTTGCTTGAGCAACCTTTTACGTGTTGAGGACAACTCCAAAAAATGGCGGACTAAAAAAGGAGTGAGCGAGCACCTGCTAAAAAATTCGGTTCAATATTCACAAAGTGTGCACCTGCAATAACAGCTACTTGGAACATGCATGCTCTTACCTTCGTTTATACATTTCTGTATTCCCAGACAAAGACAAGAATGCAGGGTAGAGGAACGAAGCCTTTTCATTACTTGTTCTTCTGGTGTGTTCGTTCTGAAGCTATTTTTGATGCTACATGAGTAAGATGTGACTATAACCTGTGCGGCACTACTTTACGCATTTATGTATGAATAAAGAGAACTGGCTAACCTCCCTGTCCTTTCGTTTTCTTTCCCTTATGCATTGATGAAGTATTAATAGACGAATATTTCAGCGCTAATGTTCAGGCTTGCTTCTTGTTTTGATGCATGACTTCTATTGTTACCAATCGTAAAGTACAGTGTGCTTTGTTTACAGTATCGGAGTTATACTTTCCCTATCGTGGCTTGTAAATTGTATGCAAACCGTATAACATTGTTGACGAAAGTGCAACTTCATAATTTCATAAGTCCCTCCTTAAAATCTCTCCCTAAGCATAAAGCAACAGCGAAAGTGGCAGCTTACAGCGCGGGCTTTATTTCAGCAACACCGATACATAATAACACTATGATAATAACAATCTCATAACTACTCAAAAAAGATCCGAAGAATTCATGCAGTTTTCGCACTTTTCTCAGAGTGCTGGAAAACACGCATAGACAGTTTGCTTTGAAATTTTCTGCAATGTCTTGCTTACGGTCGTAAGCAACATTTTACGGTCGTAAGCAAAGTCTACTATATGTATGCAATACTCCCCAGTGCAGCTGCTATTATAAATTAAAACTGCTTGCGAACATATACATGCAACACTAACACTGTGGTGCATTTATTATAAAATATGTATGCCAGTACATACCCACCAAAATGTGCAATTAAACACTCACGTATAGAGGTTGATGGACACCTGGACATTACCATTTGCTTCAATGTGGCAAGATTTTTTCGGCCATGTGAGAGTAATATGAGTGTATTTATTTTTCATTATATTATATACCTAATAATATTGTTATAATATTATTATTTTTCTTATCATTATTAATAATGTTGTTATCATCGTATCTCGCAAAACGTCCTATGTGTCAATTCCATACTCTGTTAATACTGTGCCGTTATGTAAGGTTTATGATATCAGTAATCTTGATGTTCTTGTTGATAGCACACAAAATTTTCCTACTCACATCAAATGTGCTGCCAAGTGAGCCCTTAGTTCTTTCTACGTTGGCAGAATGTCTCTCGAGAATTCAGTTCTCCTACAGCCTTCTGCAGATCGTACCCCGCGATATGTCTTGCTCAACGTGAGTATGTATACATATCTGATCTGGAATGTCCTTGCCGAGTACAGCCCTAACGCCACTTAGCAAGTCCGTGAAAAATTCATAAGCATTTACACCCATCATTTCATGGAAAGGATTGTAGGTCGCTTTTCAACACTGCTAGAATATTATCCTTGCCACATCTTAACTGCCAACAAAATTGCGCTGAGCTGCTATTTTTTTACAAGCTAGCTCAGGGTAAGATATTTTGCCCTCCTCGGTCGTAATAATTTTTGAATTCTACGTAACTTATCCAGAGAGAATCGACCCTTGCATGCACCTGCCAGTTTCTTCAAACACTCTATCCTCCACTGAATACCGAGTCTTTCTAACGTCATTTTTCTTGATTTGTTATGTTTTTATAGTCAACAGTCAATTCTTTATTGGTGAGGTTTCCCTTGCTCTAACGTAGTTTTACACAGGTATAGATTCTTACCTTTTCCGTCTTTCAGGAAGTCTTCCGCACAGTTGTGTATATTCCACATTATTCTTCAGTCCGGTTCCAAGGATATCTTCTCTTTTTTTTATTGTCCCTATTGTCCATTTATCTATTTTTTGTGCGTTTTCACTCTTCTTATTGACTTCCTTTTCTGTAGACAGCCTGTAATGTACTGTTTTTCATTGCCGTTTCTTGTTTGCGTGCGCCAGCTTGAAAGACCTTATGGTTGTGCCTGCATACGTTAAATAAATGATTGACTCACGATTGGTTGATTGAAGATCCTTATTATTATAAACACTTGAAAAATAAGATGAAATTCTGGTTGGAATGCGCCATGGTAGCCAGCGTACATGAAGCAGTGATTGCAGCTTTACCGAATGCCTGTCTCAAAAGTGATGCACCTGCAGGTTTCTGGGCCCACGGGGACACTTTGAGCTCCATTCTCCCAAAAACTCTCCTGACCACACTGAAACTGTTTGCAAGTTTGCAAAAGGTGCGCATAGTGAAGATTTTACAAGGGCGTCAGTCGGAGGGTGAAAAATTCGAGGAACGTATTTTGCATGCTACAGTTTGTCGACGCAGCAAACAAAAAGCGTGCCAAGAAAGCAGACGAGAAAGCAGACAAAAAAGCGGGCCCAGAAAAATGTGCATTTTGTGCTTTTCTACATTTCGTAAAAATTATTGATGTAAAATTGTTTTGTATTCCCTCCTTTTAACGCTTGAGGAATTACCAAAAATAAATTACAACTTATGCAATTACAAACGAAAAACAGTTGAATATCTCTATTTCCAAGGGTGCCATGAGATTTATGAGCCCACGTTTTAATTTGTCTTTGTTCGCCGACTTTTCCCATGTTGTTATGATTACGCGTGTGTTGATAAGGACACGCAGTGCAAACTTTTTGCTATATTGGTTCTTCAAAGAGGGCGTATTGCTCATGGATCAATAAAGGGACCACTTGGAAATAGCCCATAATTTTGTTGTACCATCTACATCTAGGGTGATATATGTGTAATTTCGACTGGAATGCGTACATCAGAGCCAACATTATTGTTACAGATGTCACAACATCGTGTGGTTATCTTGAGGAACTGCACATACCCGTATAAATAGTTACACAAAGTAATGTGATGTCGCGTTTTAATCAGTGAGCACTGTACATAACATTATGCAAACCTACAAATTAAAAAAAAATGCTTGAGGGCCTGTTACTGTGTAAAAAAAACTACGCCACCATTTAGCTCCGCTTTTTAGAGTTGAACGCAATAGCAATATTCTGTTCCTTGTGCATAAAATAATCACTCAGTGTGCACTTATAAATGTGTGAAGCTACTTGAACAATTTCAATTGTAGAATACTACTGTGTAATTGAAAAAGTTGAAAGTTTCTTGTCTCAGCGAAGGTTTCGCACATGGCTGCATTCTGTGTAAACAAGGGCAGCACAGTTTGAACTACAAGTGACACTATGTTATCTTAAGTGAGTTGCGGGAAAAAGTTGAAGTGCAAAAAGAAGACACATGGACGCAACGCACACTAAAAACTAAAACTTCTTCGAATAAAAAAGAAATATACATATATATGTGCTTAGAAAAACATGTGCGGTGAAAGAAAATGATTTTATGAGCAGACATATTGTAAAAACGATGCGTTTCTAGAAAAGCTATACTTCAGCGGCAAGTCACATAACCGGGCGTGGCACCATACATGAATCATCTTCTCTATTGATGAGATACGCCTCTTCAACTTCCTGCTCACTTGTCCCTGAATCTAGCTTTAACTACCGTATCACCAAACAATTTATTGATTGATATGTGGGGTTTAACTTCCCAAAACCACCATATGATTATGAGAGACGCCGTAGTGGAGGGCTCCGGAAATTTGACCACCCGGTGTTCTTTAACGTGCACCCAAATCTGAGCACACGGGCCTACAACAGTATCACCAAACAAGGGCGTGCAGCCACGCTCTCTAAAATGTGATCAAACCTAGAGCATGGTTTTCTTTACAGAAGCTTTGTGACCCATTATTCTATTATTCATACAATGTCCCGTCTGTCGAAAGTAATACTTCCCACACCATTGCGGAGTGCGACACGGCATGGTGTCCGCACTGTGAAAGAAAATGATTAGATGTCTGCTCATCCAATTGCTTTCTTTCACCGCATGTGTTCTCGTAACCGCATATATATGTCTGTTTTCTCCAATAAATTTTCAGTTGTTAGTGCGTGCTGTGTGCAGGGGTCTTCTTTTTGTACTTTCATTTTTTCACACAACTCAGTTAGGGTGAACTGCCTCCTCGCCCAGCAGTCCGCGCTTCTCGATATTATGTGCGTAAAAGTTTTTAGAAGTTGCTATGCGCCCACTGCGCAGTCTTGAGGGAATACGCGCAGTAACGTGTGTGTCATTTGTGATTGTTGGCTGTCTTTAAACGGTGAAGTCGCGTTAGTATTAACATGTTGTGATACCCGATGGCAATGTACGCTTGTACCATGCAATATTGCTGCGATATTGCGATCCGTGCTGGGAAACCTGCATACCGGATGCGTGTGTTTGTATGGCAGTTATTTTTCCTGTATTTCCCACCAGAGGAAGTTATTCGTTAGGGTTGACAAGCGGGCTAGTTGGTACTACGAAGGTTTCGCACTTGTTTGTCTCTTCTCTTGTGTCCCGTTGGTTTGCGCTTCCAATTGTTCCATTACGAAGTTATTCATACTTTATTTCCAAGCAGACGCATCACAGTAGGGTAGAGCAATTGCTTGCCATATAAATGACCTGCATGATTTAGATCATTGCTCAGACCTGAAAATTTTAATACTTGTTTTTTTCCCATTTTTCAGAATTTTCGGCGAAAGACAAGATAATTTTTAACTCGCAACCGCCGACGCCTACGCCGGAATTTTCGTGGAACGAGCTCTTTGCCGCTGTTGCGTTAATAATGCAATATTATTAGAATGGTAAGTGGGTTACTTTTTAAAAGACAATTTTCAGTATGACGTGGCAAGAAATATCACTACTTACCTTCGTTCTTACGCGTACAGACACCTATAGAGACACTAGTTTTAGCAGTCAGGCTAAAGGCCATTCCTAGTCACAATGCTTCTACATGAGAAGCTTGCATACCAATCACCTTCAGGCGAACTTCATAAAGGTTGAATATCAAGCCCTTTAACCTATTCAATGGACACACAGTTCATACGGTTAACAGCGAGTCAATAATTTTTTCACTCACTATGGACGTTCGATTGACACGTCAAAAAAGTTTCAAATAAAAACAGCGTGAAAAATCTTTTTACAAAACTCAATAAAAAGTGTCATAGCTAGCCAATAAATTTAAACACAGTTTATCTCTTCACTAAAAGTAAACTAACAGTGACATGTGCCCACCACAAACTTTAAATGGGTTGCCAAGTTGCATTTTAACAATAATTTCTTGAGAATATCTCGACATATTATGAGGATAAGTACAACCTTTGTTCTAAAGACGATGGCGACCGCATGCTGGCCTCTTTACAAACAGCAACCTTTCTAGCGGTAGAGTGACTTTTGGGGCTATAATTTATGCAGGGGAAACAAGCAGAGTTCATATAAATGAACCATCTGTGAAGCTATCTATAAAAGTATTCATACTGAACCACCTTTGCCCTATATGGATGCTTCTATATATAGGCAAATATAGATGATTGCCATATATGGTTGTAAAAACCAAGGTCGGTATTTGAGTATATAAGAAATTAGGTATATCAGGTAGTATGAGGCCTATATATGGCTACATCAGGAATTGGGCAAATGAGATTATATAAGGCCCATATATAAAAATCTATATGAAGCCCGATATATGTGATATCTGTTGCAGTCATATATTGGGATTTTATTTAGGTCGATATATGGAAATTTCGTAAGGGCATCCTTCAAACCTTCCTGCAATACTCATAGATTATGGCGGCCTAGGGTAGCAACCTAAAAACTCCGTCTGTGTGAAAGCAACCACTTCTTTCGCAGCTGTATGCAGTGGGTACTGCCATAACGTGAAACCTCGCGTTATTTTAAAACGTGCGTTAAAATACACCCTTAACCATGATCTCAGATGTTATCCAATTGCTGAAGTGTTAGATAAAACGCTAGTTTATTATCTAGGGCTATTTTACTGAATATATGAGAGCTGAGCACGAATGATGGTGTCTACTGCACATTGCATACTGCATGTTTTAAACTTACACTTAGTGCCAACCACTCCGACAGGTCTCCAGTTGAAACATATTTCGTTACTGAGTTTGAGGTCTTATACAAAATCGCGAGAATGTCGTGCTTCTAGCTTACTTCCGTTCAGTGTTTATGCCAAGTAAGGAGGGAAGGTTGTCGCTGATGTCGTTGACAGGGGATTTACTGAGATATTATATTATTGCTAGGTAATAGCAATCAGTCAAATTTTTGAGCGTGAGTAAAAATATGATGGTTTTCATCAAACGAAGCAACGAACGAGAGAAATATTACCAGCATACATTAGAGCATAGGAGCTCGAAGCCTAATTTGCCAGACACAGCTTTCATTCCTAGGGGCTTGCTGGTTGGGCTTATCATGTTTGTCCGGCGGCCACCGGCGTTTACCGCAGTATTGCCAGTGTACATGCCGCTGGTCGCCGCTCTAGGTCGCTGTTGCTGGTCAACGTTCCTGTTGCTTCTTCGGTGATTCCAACAATAGTCACTAGCTGGCCGGCCACCCAAGAAATATGTTTTCGATGGCCAACACACTCGTCTCCTCATGACCACATCCACTTCGTAGGCACGGAATCACGTGAAATGTTCCCTACGATGAGTGTTACGCACGGATACCGATGTCCGTCAAAGCCCCCTCACCTCCCTGTTCTCAACACCGCTGAAAAAACGCCTGGTAGCTTCACGTCTGCAATTTATGAGCGTAAGGCATTTAGCTCATGGCAGCGGCTATTATGGTGTAAAGAGGTAGGTGGTTAACGCACCGATCTATGTGGCCAACACTGTGCAGTGCCAGCCACTAAACGTGCTTGAGACAACACTGCCGTAGACTTACACGCCAACCACAGGCTCGTTGACAAGCCTTCCTAAAGAGATGGTCTCGCCAAGAAACTCCCATGCACCTCGGAGCAAGCTCCTCTATCTTCATTCACTTCGTGATTACGGCGGTGATTTTTCCTTTTAATGCAAGTGTCAGTCAGACATAGTGCTTAACCGTACCTAAATATGTGAAGCTGGTACCGAGTTCACTTTGGTCTACTAATATTAGAGGCAGTTCCGGCGAATTGTTTCTTCCTGAGTGAGATACGAGATACACAGTATGTTAGTATTTGTTTACACTTCATGGCCAGAGATATCGTTTCTTATGCTGGCTGTGAGCTTGCCGAGTCGACTAAAGCGTGAGACAGACGTGCAATTTTCCGTGCAATGCGGCGTGCGGCGTCGCATGGTGCGGCGTGCCGCATGCGACGTTTCGGGACACACGAGGGCAAAGGAGCTATCAGCGGCAAGCTCCGCCCCCATGCGGTGCCTCGGCATGCAGGGTCCTCGTAATGAGGCTCAAAACTTGGTATCCTCGTAATGGGGCTTAAAACGGACAACATTGCAGAGCCACGCTTTGTTCTATAAAAATAAATAATAAATCGCATTCGTGAACGACAACCACGTCGTAACCACGGCAACAGCTGATTTCACAATACCGACAGGTAGGCCTAGCATCGCGGGCGCCTACGCCGTTCACATGCGAGCTCGTCATCGAGCACTTGTTTTGACAACACTATCAAGCATTGTGCTCGTATGTAATGCGTTAGCATACATTATTACTTTATCGATGCCCTCGATGTGAAGAGCAAATGTGGAAAAGAAGCCAGCCAGCGCAGATACGCCGGTAGCTGTGTTTACCTGTGAAATGACCTTGCATCGCTGCTCACTATCTCCGATCTCGCTAGCAGTTTCAAAACGGACGTTGTCCTGCAGTAAAGGCACAGTTCAAGCATCACTTTATTCAATCCGGAATAATACCACGTCACCAGGGAAATGTACTCGATGTTTGTCACGCGGCCGCAGTCGGCGATGGAAGCAAATCCACGCTCGCACCGCTCCATCGACGGTAGATGGGAGCGGCGACAGGGAGATGGCGCCACTAGCATCGTGATGCAACTCGTATGTTAGCACTGTGATTGGCTGCTGCCATGCGGCGGTGCGATGCTGCGACGAAAATATCTGGCCGGTTTGATGTTCGCCGATCCGCCTACGCTGCGGTACGACGCGATGATACGTCACGAAACGTCACGAAACTTCACCACTCCGGTATTCGCATCGTCGCACCGCACGCCGAATCGCAGAGAAAATCACACGTCTGTCACGCGCTTAAAGGATGGCGCACACCGGCGACTAGCAGTGGTCGCATGACCACTTGCGACTGGTCGCAAACAGTCGCGAAGCGGTCGCAAACGGTCGCAAAGCGACTGCTTTGGCTAGTCGCTTCCTGACCGATTTTTTTCAGTCGCGCGACTGTGATCGCAAAGCTGCTGGAACCAATCAGCGATGCTCAATTTTCGTTGTTTGTTTTTATCATTGTGCTGGCGAGAACGGATAGAAACAAATGCGGCGCGCAGGGTTCGCTCCGCTCACTCAGCTGGCGGCGATCAGCTGATCAGCACTGGCCTACACAGTTCTCACTTATAACGTTATCCGGACGTGACTATCCGCTATAGCGACTTCCGGTCGCTCGCAGGCAGCCTCTGCCGGTGTGAACATCAGTCGCTTTTTAGTCGCCAGTCAAAAATGATCGCGAAAATGCTGCTAGTCGCCGGTGTGCACCATCCTTAATTCTGTGTCATCAGCAGGCATTTAAACATTTAACTTTGAAATTTTTGTCGACTGGAGTGAGCCGTTATGGTTCTCGACTGCTGACAAGGAGACCAACAATGAGCGCTGGTGGTGGTTCTCGCATTTCGATGGAGCTCGAATCCTGGAAACTTGTGTATTTATAGTTATGGGGATCCCGAAGACGCTGAAGTAGTCGCAATATCTATAGCCCTCAACTGCAGCATCACTGATAGTAACTTCGTGGTTTTGACGTGAGAAACCAGGACAACTAATGTTATTATTATTTAGTGTGCAAATAAAATTGTTCGTTTTTCTTAATCGGCAACCAAAAATACGCCCTAAGACAGATTAAGAAAAAATACCTCATAAGACAGAATAAGTTAACTGACGTTTAATATACAACTACCTGACCACGTATGCGAAATTAGCTCGAATAAAAGTGGCGTGACCATTGCAGTAAGTTTTATGAATATGATCGTTGGCACCAATGAACTAAGGTTGTACTACTTCAAACTGAAATGTTAGTGTCATGCTTGGGAGGGGGGGGGGGAGGTTCGACAAAGAAGCTTCAAGCTATACTTACTTCCCCAACCACACAGGTTCACTGGACACCCAACAGAGCAAATTGGCTGTGATTTTTTCCGTCACGAAAGCAGAACACGTAATTCTGCTTTCTGTGTAGGCCACAATTGGCATTGTTGACGCGCTGGAGCATCGAAAAAACTCATCTAACAGCCACGCACACAGAGCACCTCAAAATAAATCAGCGAAGCATTTTGTGTACTAGTCAGCAATTGAGCTGCCTCAGCATTTACTAGTTTTCGTTTGGGAAAGAAATAGTGTTGCACTTGCAAAAAAAGCTGGCAGTCAAGAACTCTCAGTGGAGCACTAATCGACCTAACTAACTTTTGCTGCTAATGCTGAGCTTTTCCTGGAGATGATGAGTTGTCCAGTTTTTGCTTGTAATACTAGAAATGCCCACACTTACATATACTTGGCTAGACTTGTGACGTGGCTTTCTGTGGCATACGTTGTGATTTGTTGTACGAGGCTAGCTGTCACGCAGGTAATGCCGGAAACCTGTCACAGTAAGCGCTATTACGCGAGTGTGCGTAAATTTACTGGTTTCGCTAAAACTGCAGACTGAACGAGTTGGTTCATGTTAAGATATATTTATCAATGCAAAATTATGAAACACTCAAAAAGAAATAATGACACAGTGCTGAACCCACAACTTATTTGCTGCTTCGAACGCAAGGCCTTCATTATGGCACACAATGAAGCAACAGATAATAACGATAAAAAGATGTGAAGAAAAATTTTGTGACGACTTATTACGAAAAACAATACAATCAATCGAAGCTGACAAAATTTCGTTACTTCGTTGCGTTCCATGAAAAGGGTCTTGCGTTCAAAAAAAAATAATTGAATTGTGAGTTCAGCCCTGTGTCTAATTCTTCTTAAGAATTGCGTCTTCTTACCCTGATAGATATATCCTTAGTTTATTTGAGCGACTAAGGGTGAGGGAATTTGTAGCCACGAGACTAGTTATTGCAGACTTTTATTCACGGGAACAGTTATGGTGATCTTTAGTCGCGTGCCTGTTTGTTACGTGATTTGAGTCTCGCGACGTGATGTTGAGAAATTTCAATCACGAGAGTTACTTGATGGTCATCGATATTTAGGTGTTCTTAATTGTTACTTGATGTTGTGTGATATTTATTCTTTTAAAATACTCATTGGTCATGTATTTGTAGTCCACGCTAGACAAATCGGGAAAAAATTGTCGGTAAAGCCAAGCGGCATTTGATAGGCACAAAGCAAGTGCTTGCCAGTTTATAATAACGATCTTGATGGGAATACGAGCAGCATCAAATCGACCAGAAGAAGTCGAGCCAAGAAAGAGGAGACAGGAACAGGAGAGGTATTGCCACCAAGACGATGTACCAACCTGCCCGAAAAGCCGCCTTTTTGGTAATTTATTATCTCACTTCAAGGCGCTATGAAGCACTACAGGAGCTCCGCTCATAATATCCAGCAACGGAGGGTTCAGGAAGTATTGTGATGTGCATGTGTTTCAAACTGAACATTATTCGCTATACTGCTGTTTAAAGAGTCATGGCATTTATTCAGCTACTTTTATAGCCTCTCGGCATACAACGGGTTGTAAACAGGGCTGCCAGTCACATCATGTGCGTCAGGCACGCATGAGTGACGGCAATGCCGCGCGTAGGCGTGTCAATTTCGGAGTGCATAAGCACCGATTGTGAACTGTTGATTTTAAACCAATTATCATAAGAAATATTCGTTGTTGAAATCGAACGTTGCATACTGAATCACCAGCGTGGGCCTCGTGTAATTATAGAATATCTCGAAAAACATCACTCTTGCAGATGAGCACGGTCGGCCGCCTAAAGTGTTTTCCACTTTGGTGGTTGTTTGACCGAGAATCTATCTAATCTCAGCGAATAATTTTGTTCGTAGATTGGGCGAGTTGGTGCGAATCGATTAAGGGTGCCTGTCATGGCAAGCACCAAGAGGGCTATGAAAAGAGGACACATAAGCGCTCTGTCTAGTCTCTTGGATCCTTGTTAGTCGTGTTCATAGGAATGCTTTCACACGTTTCTTGAGTATCAGAATACTGATAAGTTGTCGTACAGTAGATGTTCATTGAACTGTCTGCCCAAATAGGTACTTTCGAAACATTTAAAAATGACACTGCTTTACGTAATAACTGTAAAGATGGCGTCCATAAGGCAAAATATTATATTGTTTTATATTATCACGTTGTACTATGCTTGAGAGCAGACTTATTAAGTAAAAAAGCAGCAATATAATAATAATAAAATTAATATTAATAATAATAATAATAATAATAATAATAATAATTTTTATTTCCATCAGCGATGGAGGAGACTGCGGGTAAAAGTTGCTTGTAAGCACAAGCAACTTGACAGAGGCCCGCAGCCACCCCTACAGTGCAGGCAGCGATGGCAGACATTCACATAAAGAGAAAAAAAAAATCACAAAAAACACATATTCGGAATACAGATATGTCTAAAAAAAAACACATCAGTAAGGAAGAATGAAAAAAAGCAATATTTTACACTATTTACTATGTTAGCATGAATTGATGAAATGCTCGCGCAGTGTTCGTGCAGGAGTTATTTTCAATTCAATGTGTAATTTATGAAATGAATTTAAAAGGGTTGGCAGCGTGTATGATAGCTTCTGCATAGAATAGCTTGTCCGCGCAGTGACCACCTTCCACTGTTCTATGTAACGAGTGCCGTATGAATGGGTGTTTTTGGCAAGATGAGATAACTCGTGGAAAAACTTTAGGTTTTCTTTTATCTCTCGTTTGAACGCTATACTTAACTTGTAATTGTATAGGGTAAACACGCGGATGACATTTCCCTTCAAGAATAAATCTGAAGTATGGGAATTGTAGGGTACATTGAAAAGCGCCCGTAGAAATTTTTTCTGCAGTACATGAAGTCTTTCAAGATTTGTATATGTCGTCGTACCCCATACCAAAAAACAATAATACAAGGAAGAAAAAAAGAGCGCATTGTAAACAAGAAGCTTTATTTTAAAAGGTAATATCAATCTGTGACGCGCCATCATACCAACCACACGAGATAGCTTGCCTAAAACTGATTCGATGTGTAAATCCCAAAGCATATTTTGTGTGAAGGTAACTCCCAGTATTTTCACACTACTCACTATTTCTATTGCTTCATTTGTGTAAAGAAGGGTGATGTGATCGCAGGTTATCTGCTTAGATTTTGGTCTGAAAATCACGGCTTTTGTCTTTTTAGTATTAATTTGCAAAACGTTTGCTGCTGACCATTTTTGGAGCGCCCTTAGAGCAGTGTTGGTGTTATTCTGAAGGCTACCAAGTTCAGGTGACGAAAAAAAAAATGATATTATTATTATTATTATTATTATTATTATTATTATTATTATTATTATTATTATTATTATTATTATTATTATTATTATTATTATTATTATTATTATTATTATTTAGCGTGTCCTGGAACATTCGCAAGGTCTCAAAGTAGGCACACGCCAGAATAGAACAATGCAAACAACAATGAAATACACTCTTCAGAAAAATGAAACAAAGAGTGAAAACATACGGCAAAAAATCTGCGTAAAATGGGAAGAATGAACAGACAATATAGAATCTTAGAAATGAAGTGAAAAAAAAAACAGTGGTGAATACACGCAACTATGTTGAAACCTTCCTGGAAGACGTAAAAACGAAAGACTCTGTACATTGTGAAGAACTATTTAGGGCAGTGCAAAGATGAGATAAAGCCCCGCCGCGGTTGTTTAGGTTCCAAGGTATTCGGCTGCTGAAACACAGGTCGCGGGATAAAATTCTTGCTGTGGCTGCTGCTTTTTTGATAGAGGTGGAAATGTTGCCGGCCTATGTGCTCAGATTTGGGTGCCCTCTGAATAACCGCAGGTGGTCAAAACTTCCGAAGCCCTCCACTACGGCATATTTCATAATCATATGGTAGTTTTGAGACGTTATATTTCACATATCAATCAACAACCAAGCTGAGCTAAAAACAATGATAGTAGACAGTGAAAAACATCAAGATCATGAGAGCTAACGTAAAATTAATTTTGTGTTCTATGAATGGTAGAACATGTAAAGAAGTTCGCAGGTACACGAAATGGTCACTTCTGTCTGGTTGACTTACGTGCAATTCGAAAAATAATGCAGGTGACAAGCAAAGGGTTAGATATCATACCGCCAACTACTTTGTAAAGATACAAATACAGCGCGATTTTATGGACAGTGAACTGATAGCAATGATAATAATGTGGCAGAGTTGAAACAATATGCAGAGTAATTTTTAGCAAGACGATGGGGTAAATCCTTATGAATTCTTTCTGAGCTTGCTCAATAGCGTCACTGCTAGAATTCACGGCGTTATTCCAGATCACAGAAACTTATTAAAAGAGGAAGACATATGGCAGCATTTAAATTCCGGAAAGCTGTAGGAGAACTGAATTTTAGAAAAATTCTGCAAACGCGACCCAGAGAAGAAAGATCTCGTGGGGCAGTACGCTTAGCATGAGCAGAAAAGTAGAGGATGCTTTCTAAAATAGCAGCTAAATCACTGAATTCATAAGCCTTATATAACGACATGGAACTGAAAAAGTATCAAAATGACAAGATAGATCTTTTGTGAGCTATACTCATAAACTTGGCCTTTGAGGTATTCTGAGAAAGGTTATATTGTTAGACCATTGAGACAAAGAACACAAATCTCACTGCAGCAAGCGACAGTCGTTAACTGAGTGAATTGCCCTAAATATCTTTATATAATATGCATACAAGAGAAAAGAAGAATAACGAATTGCAAAATGAACATTGTTAACATGAATTGGAACTACAAGCGGGTCTAATACCGACTCTTCAGGGACCCCACCAGTAACTTTGTACAGGGGAGACGTCTGGTGGTTCACTGCAACATAGCGTGACTTATTAAGCAGATAGCTGTGAACGATATTCCCAACAGACGGGTCAACATTGCACATTGCATTGAAAATGGGTGGCGAAACAGTTAGCAACAGCATTCACTTCGACACCATCTTTCGTCCAGTCCAGTCCAGAAGCCTGAAGGACTTGTCCCTTTGGCGAGACCGTTTGCCTACATACTTCCAATACTCAGCTTACCAGTCAGACGCGTTTTATTTCTAGTAGTGCATTGTAAGACGAAAAAACGACATATTATGTGGTTGCCTGCTTACACGTCCTCCAACACCCCCGTGCCCAACATCAATGGGGAGGTCCTTCACGTAGCGTGAGGTCTCACGTTCTGTGCCTTCGTAGAGAGGTCCTCTTCAGAAAATCGGCATCCGGTGGAGAGCTAGACAGAGAGGAACAAAAAGACCCGATATTGCGAAATTGCGATTTTTATAAAAAAATAAGCGTAAATATTCACCACGAAGCCCAAAACTCGACAGATCCAAAGCGGTAGTATGGAGCCCATTGCAAACCCAGGCCTTCCACAACCCCATTTATTATAAGAAGACATACCCAGATATCTATTCAGATGATACTTCCGAATTTTGCGACTGGACCTACGCACCAGTTAGGCACACTCTCTGGAATTGTGAAGTTTTAGCAGATGAAAACACAGTCTCTCAGATGAGGCTGCGGCATGGTGTGTGACTGCGCTCCAACCTTGAAGATCCACTGTGGCCCATTTAACAAGTCCGCGAAGCAGTGAGGAGATCAGGTCTCCGGTCCTCCTCGACGGAGGCCAAGGCTCAGGCCACGAAATGGCAGGAATAAACTTGTTACCACCCCCAACTCTTGTTCCGTTTGTATAGGTGTTTAGAGTGATTTTGGCAGAAACTGAACTCTTCCTCTTCTTGCTGAATGGAAAATATTTAGCCTTCTTGTGTGCGCGATCTTTATACTTCAGAGAACTTGTAAGTTCAGGGGAGAACCAGTTAGCATATTTACGATGGTAATAATAATAATAATAATAGTAATAATAATAATAATAATAATAATAATAATAATAATAATAATAATAATAATAATAATAATAATAATAATATGAATATAAATAGTAACAATATATTATTATTATTATTATTATTATTATTATTATTATTATTATTATTATTATTATTATTATTATTATTATTATTATTATTATTATTATTATTATTATTGATTTATTATTCCGAATACCACTGTATGATTACGAGAGTCGCTGTAGTGGACGGCTGCAAAAATTTTGACTATCTGGCGTTGCTTAACGCATGGAGCATTGTAAGGGGTTTAGATACAGAAGAAAAAGAAGACGCCTATTTATCTCTACAGCAGCCATTTCCGAGGATCAACTTTTATCATTTCACAAAAAAAGTGTGGCAGTTTTTTATGGTTTTTTTTTCATTTCCCGAGACCACAAGGCAATAACTGACAGCGCTCGCCTCGCTATTTGTAGTGACGCACCTGACTTCAAAAGGACGTGACGCTTTCGAAGGAACACACGTATTTCCTGAAATACGCCACGTGCGTGGCAGCTGGCGTATTTTGCGAACAGCGCTTTGCACAAAGAAGAAGACCAATAAAAAATATTAACGCGAAGCATGCACATTTCACCCCGCAACAGCATTCGAAGCCGCGAGCGCTTCACAACGGTGCCAATCAACGACTTGCACAAGACTTCCACAGTATGCTAGCATTTTACCGGCCGAGCGACACACTCCACGCTTGCTCAAACCCGGGGTTTTCTCCATGGCGACACCGTCAACTAAATCACTGGTAATAGCACTTGTCGTGGCCGCCATCATGCTCGTTCAACTGGCATTCGTCGGACGGCATCGTATGTTCTATCAGGTGTGTTATAACTGCGCAGAATGTTATTAGGTTCTAAATGTTTTCCGCTTGATTACCGGCTGCTCAAGTGTTATTAGCAAATGTCGTGGTGGGGAAAAGACTGCTAGATGAGAGAAGGCTACCTGTTTTTTTATAGCTGCCTTTAAGAGTATGTGGCTCTCTATGATATCTGTAACATCAAATATGGTGTCCTCAATTACCACTGCTTGTAGCGGTAGTTGGTCTGACATTATCACTCCAAGTCATCATCATCATCATCAGCCTGACTACGTCAACTGCAGAACAAAGACCTCTCCCATATTCCGCCAGTTAACCCGGTCTTGTGCATGCTGCTGCCAATTTATACCCGCAAACTTCTTCATCTCATCTGCCCACCTAACCTTCTGTCTCCCCCTAACCCGCTTGCCTTCTCTCGGCATCCAGTTAGTTACCCTTAATGACCAGCGGTTTTCCCGTCTACGCGCTACATGCCCGGCCCATGTCCATTTCCTCTTCTTGATTTCAACTATGATAACCTTAACACCCGTTTGTTCCCTAATCCACCCTGCTCTCTTCTTGTCTCGTGAGATTACACCTACCATTTTTCTTTCTATTGCTCGCTGCGTCGTCCTCAATTTAAGCTGAACCCTCTTTGTGAGTCTCCAGGTTTCTGCTCCGTAGCTAAGTACCGGCAAGATAAAACTGTTATATACCTTCTTCTGGAGGGATAGTGACAATCTACCTGTCATAATTTGAGAGTGCTTGTCAAATTTGCTCCACCCAATTCTTATTCTTCTTGTTACTTCAATCTCGTGGTTCAGCTCCGCGGTTATAACCTGCCCTTAGTAGACATAGTCCTTTACAATTTGAAGTGCACTACTACCTATCTCGAAGCGCTGCTCTTTTCTGAGGTTGTTGTACATTACTTTCGTTTTCTGCAGATTAAATTTAAGACCCACCTTTCTGCTCTCCTTGTTTAACTCCGTAATCATGAGTTGCAATTCATCCCCCTGAGTTACTCAGCCATGCAATGTCATCAGCAAAGCGCAGGTTACTAAGGTACTCTCCATTAACTCTTATCCCTAACTGTTTCCATTCAAGGCTTCTGAAAACTTCCTGTAAGCACGCTGTAAATAGCATTAAGGAGATTGTGTCCCCCTGCCTTACACCCTTATTGATTGGTATACTGTTGCTTTCTTTAAGAAGCACTAGGGTAGCAGTTGATTCATTGTAAATTTCTTCCACGATGTTTATATATACTCCATCAACGCCCTAAATCCGCAGTGTCTACATGACGGCTGACATTTCCACTGAATCAAACGCCTTCTCGTAATTTATGAAGGCTATGTATAGTGGTTGGTTATATTCTGAGCATTTCTCTATTACATTATTGATAGTATGAATGTGGTCGAATGTTGAGTAGCCTGTTCGAAATCCTGCTTGTTCCTTTGGTTGATTGAATTCTAATGTTTTCTTTACTCTGTTAGCAATTACCTATGTAAATAGCTTGTACACTACAGAGAGTAAGCTAATCGGCCTGTAATTCAAGTCCTTGTCATCTCCTTTCTTATGTATTAAGATGATGTTAGCGTTCTTCCAAGACTCTGGTACTATTGACGTCAGGAGACACCTCGTAAACAGTGTGGCTAGTATTTCAAACACAATCTGTCCTGCATCTTTCAGCATATCTGATGTTACCTGATCCTCACCAGCAGCTTTGCCTCTTTTCGTGCTTCCCAAAGCTTTTTCTACTTCTATCATTACTGGTAGGGCGTCATCTGGGTTACTGCCAATTATTATGGTATTGAGGTTGTGGTTGCCCCGGCTACTGTACATATCACTCCAATTATGAAGCGCGAAAAAAAATCGAGCAGCCCCACTTCTCGGTCACCGGTTAAACAGAGGATCTGGGGGGGGCGTCCCTTTCGTCATGCCAACGAATGCGTATGTTTTGCCAACCTTCCGGGTGATTGTTTTATGACTGCTCTTCATTAAACACTTTTTCTTCAGCTCCGAAGTGCTAGTACAGTAATGTTGCATCTTGATCGCACCATATCTACACAGAAG
Source organism: Rhipicephalus annulatus (assembly GCA_013436015.1). Classification (NCBI taxonomy): domain Eukaryota; kingdom Metazoa; phylum Arthropoda; class Arachnida; order Ixodida; family Ixodidae; genus Rhipicephalus; species Rhipicephalus annulatus. The sequence continues at coordinate 229,280 of WOVY01013395.1, forward strand.
TTTACAAAAATGCTCTAGCTTAAGACGCTCTGTTTCGTTGTATTAGTGCAATGTCCTAAACGCTTTTGATTAAGTTTTGAGGTAATTCTATATCCACCACCTTTAGCAACCACGAAGTATAACGTGGCATTGGTGGGACTGTGGTAACACGCACCCCATTTGTAGAGTAGAGTAGATCGTTGCTACGGTGACACACACCCACGCTGTGAGATTGACCGAGAACCAGCTGACTGTAGTGGTGCTCCTTTTTAGTGCGAGTTCTATGTAGTAAAATATTGCCAGTTTTCGGAGCACAAACGTATTCAAAATGATGAAAAATTTTCCCTAGGCCACACACGTTTCTCTGGAACATACCCATTTCTTGGGCTAACTGTTGCCTTCAATGTTAGTGGAGTAAGGGTGACTAGCGAGACTCACCCAGTGTCTGTAATGCACACACGTTTGTGCTGCCCTCAAGGCTTGGCATAAATTCTCGACATGAAAGGCTCGACAAAGAAAAAACTTTTATGTCACACTTACTGCAAACTGAAAAAAACGAGGTTCTGGAGTGGTTGTTCTTGTTTCGTTGCCGTATTTCATGTGTAGTTTTGTGTGCGCCCCAATATTGTATTATGTTGTAGATTATCTTAGATTTGAAAAATAGCAATTTGCCACACACGTGACGAAATGAAGATATTATTTGATGCGTAGAACTTGAAGGCAAGTTTCTAACTCTTGATTAATTTTGATATCCTTGAATAACTCGGGTAACTTTACATTTAGCTCCCACTTACATAGCGTGGGCGTAGCTCAGCATTAAACTCCCGCTCCCAAGCCCGCCGGCTCAACAGATTAGTCGTTGAGCTACCACAGTCGATTATTGCACCTGGAAGAATACAAGTGAAATAACATGTCCTCGTCAAGGTGTTCAAGAAGCAGTGTCACACACTCGTGAAACTCACTACTACAACGAGCTCTTTTTGTCGCTCTGCTCGTTTTTTTCCAACACAAGGCGGACACGAAGAAAGACTTTTATCTTCCTTAACCTAATGCCGGTGGTAATTACTGCTATTCAACATGCGATTTCGTCTGAATCAAGCCTTGGTAGGAGCCACTTGACAGAACACACCTTTCGTCTTGTGATGAGCAGCTGTGAGGACTAAAAGTTTCTTTTGTGAGGTGCGAATGTGAACAGTGAGCGTTAACTTATTGAAACACAATTACGACGACTAACAGCAGACATCCCCGTGCAGTGTATGGGGACTTTAGGGTAGAAGCTTCAGGGCGACTGCACGGGGACCTGTAGGTAATCAGGCGGAATTCGTAGCAACCAGTTTTTACGGTTATAGGAGCTTCCTCAACCTCCGAAGAAATTAACACCGGGTCCTTTGAACTCGCTTTTGCTTTGAGAGGAAGGCAGAAAAAGCGTAGCATCTCGTCCTTCACTAGCATCTGTTTTAAGCACAATAAGCAGTTAAGAGCCGCCTAAATTTAAACTCAACGTTGTGACATGCACTACTCCGGATGCTCAGTCCTGCCAAAGAATGTGCGAGAGGTGTTTAGGCAGTGATACACCCCTTTCCGTCAACGGAATTGAGTCCAACGGTTCTGTTCGCGCCGTTTTTTCAGAAACAATCTTTGATACGGCCAATCGCAGCCAGTGACAGTCAGCGTACTTGTTTGTTTGTATGAATGTTTGTTTCTTTGGCTGATTGTTTGGTTTTTGTCTTTCGGCCCCTATTTTGCCTGCCCTTAGGTGAGTATTCACTATTATTTATGTCAACTCACCAGATTCATTTCTGATTTCAGGTTATACAGTGTCGACACTCTTATCACCCAGAATCCACACGAGTTCAAATTATTTTGCCTTATATTTATTGTACTTTTCGTAGCGCACAATCTCCAAGACAGCACCATTGTAGGGGACAATGTCGTGACATGTCAACGTGCTTTACTAGGTCCACTATGCTGCCTAAGAAGCAGGAATCACTGTCCATTTCCCTGCACAGCTATACACACATTGTTTCCGTGAACTCCGCGGAACTGACATCGAATTGACAGCTGTTGATAGTATGTCACTAGTTGCAGTCTTCCCGTGACGTTAGATTTGTGTTAACATGTCACGGCAAAGCTGCTGCTTCAATACCAAAACCGTAATTGCAATTTTGAAGGTCTGGGTATTGAATAATATTTAATGTATTCAAAAGCACTACGACCCCGTTTTTTTGGGCTCTTTGACTCTCGCAATCCTATTTGCGACAGCAACTTTTAATTTTTTTGTTTGTGTCAGTATACATATTAGGTTGGGGAAGCCAAGGCACCGTTGTGGAAATTCCAGTGAATTGTAGTTTAGTCCAAGACGCTTGGCTTCTTTACCTGCCTTTTTTCAATTTTTCCTCTTTGTCTTTCTTCTTTTTTATCATCCACTTGCCTAACGAATGTTCACGTAACTCGTTAACCATTGTGGCAGCAGAATACATTCTAGGCTTCAAACAGCCGATGTCGCCAGTGCAGACATTCGTTTTATTGCGGCATGGTTGAGGTGTTTATTTAGCGAAGCCATGTTAGCAATTAAGAAGGCGATAATGCAGTCGGCGCCTTAATACGTCATTGCTTTGTACTCTTGAAGGTAGGACTCAAGGGTCTCTAATTTTCGTTTCTTGTGACGCAGCTTGCGCAGTGTGACTGCCATACTTCAGGCTATCAAGAATCCACTGAAGCCAAAATGCCGAGCGTCACCGACGATCTTGACAAAAGGCTCCGAAGAATCAATACCTACTGCGAGAAATACGTCGACATATTACAGGAGCACGAACGATGGGATGATTCGCTCATCAAGAGCAGCGTCAAGTGCACGGGCGGTCCGCGCTCCCTGTACCTTGTGGACAATCGCCGCATCGCCTTCTGCGCCGTCCCCAAGGCAGCAACGTCAAGCATCAAAGCACTCATCTTGCTGGCCCAAAACGCGTCCGCGAAGCTCACCGACGACGACAGCATCTACACCACCTTCCTGCGCAGGTTCCGCCTACTGTGTCCGAGTGAATACGTGCGACACCGTGTAGTCGCCAACTACACTCGAGTGATAATTGTACGGCACCCGTTTGAAAGACTGGTGTCGGCGTACGTGAACAAGGTTCGAACAAGCAGGCCGAAACTGTCTGCGGTCAAGCACCTTTACAAAGGTGGATTTAGTGGACGTGGACCGAACGGGACTTACACGTTCGCCGAGTTTGTAAAGATCATACTGAACATGCCTGTGCACAAGTGGGACTCACACTGGGCGCCCTACACTACTCGGTGCAATCCCTGTACCATGAGGTGCGTAGTTCTTTCTTATATCTTCGCACAACTATCTTTAGAAATAATATAACAGTATGTTTATAATAAGCCAGATGTGCGATTGTGCGCAATGTAAGAAAGAACACACATTGGTCGGCAAAATCATTTAGTCTACTCATTCAGGCTATTTAGAAGTATTAGTAAAATAGGAATACAATATACCATTTGTGCTGTCGTGCGCATTGTGAACACGAAAGTGCATAGCTCTGCAAATAGACTCACATGACTCACTCAGGCTCACTCAGGCTTCTATCAAGCCACGAGTCAGACTCGGGTTGATTCCAGCTGAGTAATATCTTGGTGAAGCTAATAATCATAATTAGTGAGGTTTTACGTCCCGAAACACGACTTCGTGATGAGACACGCTACAAAGTATGGCTTTTGGTGAAACTGAGTTGGAGTTAGTTCGGGTTGAAAAAAAAACTGTAGCAAGACTGCCTCGAGAGAGTTTGGTAAAAAAAAAACTTCTACACTATAAGCCACAAAAAAACGGGTCTGTGGTTCGTTTTTTCTGGGGTAACTGCATTGCCACAACTATTATTCCCCAAAGGATGAACGATTCGTTCTTTCGGGAGTGACTGTGAGGGAATGAACTGTTTAGTCCTCGGTTGTTTTGAGAGATGAAATGAGAAGAAGTAAACGTTACCCATGTATAGGAGGAAGTGACTGCGTCGGGACAAACTGTTAGTCCCATCAGTTGCTCCTTCTCGAAAAAAAATCAACTTATTACAATTTCTGGTTGAACTACCGAGAACTGAGAGTTCAATGAACGCATGTGATGACATATGGAATGCACAAGAAGTAAATTCAGAAACGAGCCACAGAACATTCACGACAAATACACAGGATTCAAACTCGTGACCATTGCATCAGCAGTCGCATACGCTAACCACAATACCACACCCCAGACCGCAGCTGAATGTGAATCACAAGGGCATATGTAGGGACCATCTGGAAGCTGCACGTTCTGCCATGTTGCTCAAACTATAGAAGATATCCTATATTGGACCTGAGTAAGCCTTTAGTGTATGCAAGCAACCATTCGGTGATCACGTTTGTTTTTATGTGAAATGCGTTGAATAGGTATTCTTGCGTGTGTGGTTCGAGCACATTTGTGTGCTTGATGAGTGTATTGGAAGATTATTTAAACTCCAACCAAAAATTTTTGATGGATCCCATGAGTGTATGTATCAATAAATACATAATACATACATAAATGCATACATAATTGCATCTATTTATAAATGTTCCCGTGTATATTGCCGTCGCTATGTCAAGCTTGCTTTTTTCTTCGAGTACAAAGTGCAGCTGGCAATGGCGTTCAGCCAAAATGTCTGTTTAATGACAAAAAAACGACAGCGTTTAAACAAACAACCAAGTTTATTCCGAGACCCATGTAAATTTTGCTACATGGTGCACACACATCAATTGAGCAACTTTTAAGGGGACAAAATATATGATAGCTTCCCTGCACTTTAAGGAGTGACAATAAAAAGAAACAATGCTTCATTGGAATGGATGCCGTCTAACCGACTTCCAAACGTGCAACCACCCCATCGACAGCTGCTGAGAACGTGTTTGCAGCTGCAAGATACTGACTTTCCTCGGAAGGCGCAGCACTTTCGGTCATCCATTTTCTGGAAAAGTACTTTCATAAGCCTTCATTATGACAGATAGAACTTTTCTTGCCCTTCTAGTTGCGTCCAATAGCGTAAAAATTAGACGATAACTGTTTTTTCTGGAACCCGTCATAATGCAGTGGAACAGTTCAAAACGTTTTATGAAGTTCAAGAAGCCCGTTGTCATGCTCAGCGCTTCAAGCTTTCGCTGCGATACGCTTGTGGGCTCACCTATGCATCAATGAAGCTTGCGCTTCAATTTAGAGCTCTAAAACTAAAACATGCCTTGCATCGCTACAAACGAGCGAAATCGCCGATGCGGTCACCGACTGCCTGTGTTAGCAGCGTGAAACCAAGCTAGACATGTATTATAAACATGTTATTCTAAATTTAATAGTTGTTTACCTTGTAAAAATTGACACTGGGTGGAGCCTAATAAGGTGATTTTTTAATTGTGCTGAAATATCTGATTAATAATGCTTATTCGTGCTTCACTGAAAAAAAAAACAATTTATGAACAGCTGTACTTGCTTCAGCTAATGGCTACCACAATTCGATGGCCGAGCCTTCACATTTGTAATTCTATAGCAGATGGGACAGCACTCAAAACGCTGTGTAGCACAAGTTCATTAACCATGCGAGTTTTGTTCGTGAAAAATTTTAGTGTTAAACGAAACGAGCTCGTTACATATCAACAGCACAGAGGTAAATCTCGCGCAGTGATGGCAGTCTTGTTTACACTCAGCTTTCAGGCGATATTTCAGTCGGCGCGTAGCATTTCGATAGCTTAGCACTTCATTACAGCAGCAGATCATGGTTCCTACCGCACAGAGATGATTCAGGGCGCCACAATAGAGATGAATCACAACCACGTAACAAAAACGCATCCGCAACACGCTAGTGCACGAACGAGGGTTATCTTGCCGAGAACATGACGCCATGCATTGATACAGCTTGGGCACTTGAGCGCTTTTTAAATGCGAAGCATTTCTTAGCAAACTTCGGTGACCTTGAGCCTATCTATCTATCTATCTATCTATCTATCTATCTATCTATCTATCTATCTATCTATCTATCTATTTATCTAGCCATCTACGAGTTTTAGCTCTCCGGGCCGTTTCAATAAAGGTATCGATGCCAAACATGGTATAGCATAACATGTCTGTATGAAGAACATATTTAACTAGTCATATCATGAAAATCATGACACGTATGCCATGTATTTTACGATTTACATCTCATGGTCCGGCAGCTATTGTGGTGGCTTTCTTCATGTGGCATGCTGAAAAACTGGTATGGTATGGCATGAATGCATGACGAAAACAAGCGACAGACCTTAAGAAGAAAGAATTGACATTCGTGTCATGTAACAACATCACTACATGCCTCGCTCATGATGCGCTTGCGGTCGTTTCGCTAGCGTTACATATACCAATTTTGGTATTGCAGTACGTCAAAGAATGACGAAAGTATGTGAGTGGTGCAAACATGATAATCATGAGATGCGTGTCATGTAACAACATGACTACATGCTACGGTAATCATGCACCTGCGGCCGTTTCGATAGCTTCACTTATACCACATTTGGTATTACGGGACGTGAATGGACGACGAAGGTAGGATACTGGCGCAAGCATCATAAACAGGAGATGCATGTCATGTAACAACATGACTCCATGCCATACTAATGATGCACTCGCGGCCGTTTCACTAGCTTCACACATGCCAAATTTGGTATTACGTGACGCCAATAGATGACGAATGTATGTGACTGGTGAAAACATGATAACCATGAGATACGTGTCATGTGAGAACAGGAGCACATGCCGCAGTCAAGATGCCAATACATTTTGACGTGACAAGATGCGCGCGCTCGCCGGCGTTCATTTCCTCGCGTCACGCCGGGGTTGCCACGCCAGGCGTCCGGCCTGCCATATACTCGCAGGGGCGCGCCAAGCTGCGTTGTTTTGAAGCATGCGCGTTTCAGCTCGTCCAGCGTCCCTCTGTCAGGAAAAGAGGAAAACGCAGTGTTGTCTGAATAACGAATCGGCGTGAAATGCAGCATGTAGCGTTTTGCGTTGGTTGCCGTCAGGACACGCCGATGAACGCTGGTTGTGCCTGGCGTCAGACAATAGAGTGCTCGCGTTTTGCTAATGTAGCCTCGCTGTGCCCTGCGTGCGCGCGCTTCAACACTACATTGGAGTATATTTGGCCCTTCATGATGCGCTCGCGGCCTTTTTGCTAGCTCCACATATATCAAATAGATGTTACGTTACGTCAATGGATGACAAATATATGACTGGTGCAAACATAATAATCCTGACACGCGCGTCATGTAAGAACATGACAGCATACCACACTCATAGCGTGCTCGCGAATGTTTTTCTTGCTCTACTTATACTAAATTTGGGGTCACGTGCCTTCAATAGATGATGAAAGTAAACGGCGCATCGAAACATGATAATCATGACACGAAAGTCATTTACGGCATCATTTACCTCCACCTCATAACGTTCTCTTAATTTAAAAGGACATACCAACAATTCTCCTTCGTGCTTTGCACATCATCGATTCCCACTGTACGTGGGAACTGCCAGTGTTTGTAAGGACGGGGGCTTACACATTTTTACATGTATTTTATGTAGTGATACACACTTGCAATAGGCTGGAGTGTCAGCCATCTTCTTTATTTCTAACACATTCTTCCTCTTCGTCTCCCTCCAGCCCTGCGTAACATCCACGTACACTCCCCCTGTTTGAAGACTCATCCCTCTTGGGGTGATACATGAAGACGTTTCCAATAGTCGCAAGCTCCAGCACACCGTCATCGTTGGTGTAACTCAACCCTTTTGACAACGCCCTGTTGCACTGCGATCTGCACCACGCGATGAGTTCCCATGTACTCCTGGTTTGTGCCGGGAAGGCCTTTTCCGACGAGCACCAGATCGTTCAGTTGTATGTGAGGTATCCGCGTGTGGTGGCGGCGGTCATAGTTCCTCTTCATATTTTCCCGGATCGCTGGTAGGCTTCCAAAGCTTTTCGTTTTTCGCACAATTGCAGGTGGTCTGTAATGCCAAGTTCTTGATCAGCAGGAAGCACAGGTACCTTTGCAAAAGCTGCAAAATATAAGCTACAGTCGATGCTTGCAGTGTGCGACCGATTGTGATGAGCAACAGCTGCCTCGAAGCAGCACTTCCATCCGTCCTGAAAACCCGGGTACACTAAAAATGAACTGCTTCGAATCCCGAATGATTTTCTTCAGCCATACCACTTCCTGCAGGATGGTACGGAGCGCAGCGTCGCAATACAATGCCTCGTTCTTTCGCCCAATATTGCAAACGCTGACTGAGGAACGCTGGTCCATTGTTTGATATTACTATTTTCGTATCTCTCAACTAAAAATGACCACATTATTTGCGTCTTCCCTTTCAGCCGTGCAGCCACTATTCTTGTGCACTGGTCTTTCGCCACTAGAAAAGACTACGTTTTTTTTTACTCCTGCAGTTTTCTTCTGGAGCTTTCCGAAATCCACATGAATTCAAATGGTACGTCGGAAGGTTGAGGCAAAATCATCTCGTCTGTTCACTGAAGGTACTCGGCTTTGTGAACTTGACATTGATGACAAGACTGAGCATACCGTTGAGCATCCTTTTTCATGTGTTTTCACTGGAAACTTACGAATCTTGTGATATGTCCTCCAAAAGCCGTCATGTATACCTGAGTGTGGGAGTCATGATAGAGTTCCAAATTTGAGGCACCGTTGATACTGGACTGTGAACTGACGTGGAACTTCAGTTCCCTTCCACAACAATGTCCGCCAGCTGTAGCAAGCGCCTTTTCTTAAAAAAAATAGCTGAGTGCAGATCCAGACCTGTATTTGAACGTGATTTCTTTTCCCATAGCAACACCTTGTTCTCACTGAAGGAGCTCAGAAAGCTTGCTTTCTCTTATCCATGGTTTGTTGCTCTGAGCGTTGACACGCCATTCGTACCAACTCTTTATAATGCCCGATAAGAATAATCGCATGTTTTTTCACTTTATCTTCAGCGCTGTGCAAGTAGTTTTCATTGCGTGCATACACGTAAAACGTAAGCCAGGACTAGGGACTACTAGACTCTCCGTCAAACCTGCCTGGCTTCACGTGTTCACGACTTGGTCTGCCCAATATTTCCGTCGCGATAACAAGCAAGCATGTTAAATCATTTTGTTGCCTATTCTGTTTTCGCTGCAGTTCAAGAAACTGTTGATCAGCTCGACGGAACTGTCATGCGAAACAGTCGTAGCAGGCTTAACGCCATTTCTTTGGAGTCAGCATGAAATTCTTATAGTCCTCAAGTTTGATGTTGATCTTCACCGTTTTTAGCAAGTAAATAGTTTGGAGTGAGCTTCATTTTAGTACTTAAATAGGAAATATATTATAGGAAAACTTATATAGGGAGTCTAGCTGTACTATTCGAGGAGCTAGAGGGTGTTAAATGGGATATATAATAGGGCTCGGTGAGGTTAGCAGGACAGATGAGGCCTATACGGTGCTACAGAATGGGCACGTCCTTTGCTACAGGGGCCTGGCAGACAGAAGAGAACTGGGAGTGGGGTTCCTAATTCACAGAAAAACATAGCTGGCAACATAGAGGAATACTATAGCATTAATGAAAGGGTGGTAGGTATCGTATTTAAATGAATAAAAGATACAAGATGAAGGTAGTACAGGCTTACGCGCCTACATCCAGCCATGATGACGCTTCAGTTGAAAGCTTCTATGAATACGTGGAATCGACAATGAGTAAGGTAAAAACACAGTATACTTAGTGATGGGGGACTTTAATGCAAAGGTAGGGAAGAAGCAGGCTGGAGACCAGGCAGTAGGAGATTACGGCATCGGTACTAGAAACGCCAGAGGAGAGCTACTAGTAGAATTCGCAGAACGCGATAATTTACGGATTTGAATACCTTCTACCGAAAACGAGAAAACCGCAAGTGGACATGGAGGAGCCCTAATGGCGAAAATAAACAAAATAGACTTTATAATGAGTGCACACCCTGGAATCGTGCATGATGTGGAAGTGGATTGGCAAGGTACGATGCAGTGACCATAGAATGGTACGGTCTCGAATTCGCCTAGACTTGAAGAAGGAGCGACAGAAACTGATACGCAAGACAAACAATCAGCTAGCACTGAGAGGGAAAGTACAGGAATTCAGAGTGTCGCTGAGAAACAGGTACTCGGCTCTTAGTGAGGACAA